>JAPWTK010000022.1:1532500-2132500 GCA_029963805.1 Aromia moschata | reverse complement strand
TGGAGGCCGCCATAGCCCTCCAGTCCATGCTGAACTACCAGGAGAGGGCGCACAAGTACATCGAGCCGCAGGTCAAGCAGATAGCCCTGGAGCTGTTGACGATCATCCGGGAGACGGAGAACGAGGACGTCACGGGCGTGATGCAGAAGTTGGTGTGCGTATACACTCAGCAGCTTGCGCCGATCGCCGTGGAGATATGCCAGCACTTGGCCACGACCTTCAACCAGGTACTGGACACCGACGAGGATCTGACGAGAAGGCCATCACGGCTATGGGGCTGCTCAACACGATAGAGACCCTGCTGAGCGTCATGGACGAGCAGCCGGAGGTGATGAGACTGCTCGAGCCGACGGTGCTCCAAGTGATCGCGCACGTCCTGCAGAACGCCGTCCAGGAGTTCTACGAGGAGGTGCTGGCCCTCATATACGACCTGACCAGCAAGCAGATATCCCCGGACATGTGGAAGGTCTTCGAGCTGCTCTATCAGGTGAGTCGGGGAGGGGATTTAGGCGAAGGTCCAGTAAGATATGCCGAGTGGCTTCGAAAATACACTACCCGTCAACTGTTGCAGGTGTTCATGAAGAACGGCATCGACCACTTCACCGACATGATGCCCGCCCTCCACAACTACATCACGATCGACACAGCTGCGTTCTTGTCCGACGAGCAGCGTCTGCTCGCCATCTACAACATGTGCAAGGAGGTGTTCACGAAGGACTGCGGCGAGGATCCCGAGTCGTACGCTGCTAAGCTGCTCGAGGTCGTGCTGTTGCAGTGCAGGAAGAAGATCGACCAGGCCGCGCCCATGCTGGTGGAGCTCGCCGCCACGCGCCTCCTCAGGGAGGTGAAGACTAGCGAGTTGCGCACGATGTGCCTGCAGGTAAGGGGATGACCGTATAAATGTAGAGATATAGTCGTCGTTTTTTTGAATTTTAGATGAGTTTGACGTTGTAGAAACTTCTTAGAGTTCTGTGATTCAGTGAGCGTCTATTTTTGATTAACTGTAGATCAGACGTGTCATTTTGTGACATCAGACGGCGCGCGCATTCTGTGGAACCGCATCGAATGTTAATCGTACTTTGTAAGATCTTCGATGAAAAATATAAATACAAAATAATATCTAAAACACCTAATAATGTCTAAAATACTGAAAAATATGCAAAACAAATACAAATGTACAATCAAAAAGTGCTGGAGGCATTCCTGCTTCTTTTCCCATGTCCAGCTTTGGTTAGATACATCAGTAGTATGTCTACTCAAGGCATGTGCGAGATTTCAAATTTTCGAGACGAGACGAGATGACATTCTCATTCAGTCGAGATTTCTCGAGATCGCGAGATTTCTCGAGATACGAGGATTTCTTGAGATCGTGAGATTTCTCGAGATACCGATATTTCTTGATATATTGAAATTTATCGAAAAGAGGTGAAATTAATGTATTAATACTTACAGTTGTTTAAATTTAAAAGTTCAGCTAGCAAAACACATGAAATAAAAAAAAACTTATTACACTTTGGTTTAACTCAGCATTTAGGAAATCGGTCATCGATTTCAAAATGTTGAGTTCAATTTTAATTTGTATCGATCGAGCGTTGTTGTAAAGCTCGTTGCGTATATAAAAATTACGTTATGAGACGTAACAGTTTCTAATAATTGAAAGATTGTCTCCGATATTTTCCTTAAGTTTCATATTTTGAAGAAGATATCAAGAAGTCTCAGAATCTCGAGAAATCTTGACTCATTGAGAGTCTCGTCTCGTCTGGGAGATCAAGATCTCGAGATTTTCGAGATCTCGCACATGCCTAGTCTACTCCCATCATTTAACTGTGCATACTAGATCGTTACCCATTGTAATCTCCCCTTTCTATTGGAAGTTATCATTGCTTTTGTTTTGTGGATTTTGCATTCATTGATTGCTTCTTTGGTCCCCAACATATCTCTGTTAGCGGTGTTCTGTGCCTCCGAGTGCATAGGTCAAACCGGGTGAAACACAGAACGCAGAATGAAGGAGCACCTTTTAGAATCTGATCACGCGGAACGTCTAAACCGACCGACCTTACTTCCAGGTGCTCATCGCCGCCCTGTACTACGACCCCCAGCTGCTCTTCTCTGTGCTGCAGAAGATGCCGGACTTCACGAATCACTTCATCAAGCAGTGGCTGCATGACACCGACTGCTTCCTGGGCATCCACGACAGGAAGCTGTGCGTCCTGGGCCTGTGCACGCTGATCTCTATGCCTAACAAACCGCCTACCCTCATAGAAATGGCGCCTAAGATAGTGCCGTCGCTCATACTGCTCTTTGACGGGCTGAAGAGGGCCTATGCCGCGAAGGCGGCCGAGGCGGCGGAGGAGGAGGAGAGCGAGAGCTCCGAGGGGGGAGATCGAGGGTGGTAAGTAGCGACGATGCTTCGGTATTAATAATAATCACAACGTCTCGCGTTTCAATCAATCATGGAGAGCTGTTTCGTTCTAACGGAACTCATCAGACGTGGTGAGGCCAGAAAACTAAAAAAACAAAAAAGTTTCGACAAACAAAAAAGATTTGCTAAATGTTTATTTGAGTTTATAAAAATAGTAAATAAATTTATTCTGCAGTTTATGTTATGAGTTTTTAAAATCTACAAAATTAAATCAGATCATGGGGCTAAAATCTGATCTTTAGTACAAAATATAAAAAAAATCATATGCACAATTCTTACTTGAATGCTTTTCCAATTAACACCAACACACTTTTAAATAGTTTTATAATAATTTAACAAGCTATATGTAACGTTAGCATAAATAGGATATAACTAATGTCCTATTTATGCTAACGTTCCTATCGCGGTTCATAGACTCGTGGAAGTTGTGGTTTGGTAAGGAGTAACTTTTGTTCATGTTTGTTAACCAGAACAGTGAACTTTTAGGTTAGGTTAGATTAGGCCCATTATAGACATCCAAAAAAAAAAAAAAACGTCAGCAACTCTGGCTATGAACAAGAGAGATGGAATAGAGGTCATGTCTAGGCTTTTGGCAATGTCAAACTTTTGACAAGTGACTATCACAATTTGTAAAATAAACATGGCTGTCATGATGTGACAGTTTTGACAAGTAAATAAAGTTATAAATTCGATTAAGAATAGAAATACGTCTTCTTTTTCTCGTCAACAAGAATTTTATTTCACAAGATTACTCAATATTTTTTAATACAAAAAATTTTTAGATTTTAGAATTTAAATATTTAGATAATTTTGGAGTGTTAAGTAGCAAGGCTAAGTTCATAAATGTGTTGACTGGTTAGTAACAAAAAATTTTTTTTTTAGTTGAGATGAGATGTGGTGTCGAAAATGCATTAAATAATAAGAACTTAAATTAATTATCATTCCGACAGCGAAAAGTAAAATTATACAGGGTGACTGTCGGCATGCTGGCAAAACAGGTTGGGGGCCGGGTGAGCTGTATCGACACCATTTCCGTTTGTAGTCCGCGATATAGCAGCTGTAGTGATAGAGAAACTTCGTTATTGCTTAAGTTTCTTTGAGAGGATGACACATGGCCTGCTTCCAGACATACTCAGTTCCGACGAGGACGAGATCGACGACCAGGGCCAGGACTATCTGGAGAACCTGTCGAGGAGGGCGCTGGCGGCGAGTGGCGCGCAGGGCATGAATATAAGCAGTACGATAAACGACATCGACGACACGTCAGACGATGACGATTCCGACTTCGAGCCTAACGAGGAGACGGTGCTGGAGTCTTACACGACACCCCTTGACGTAGAAGACTGTGATGTTGACGAATATCAGGCGTTCAAGCAAGTCATGACAGGTAAATAGATCATTATTGCTTTTTTCTTGTCACTGAGACTGATGCAATTAAAGAATACACAATTTTTTGAATTTAAATTTAGCGGCGCTATACATAACCTCAAATATAAAGAGGGGTAAGTAGACATAAAGATTAAAAATTGTAAAATTGATATCTTCTACTTAAAGTGTGTTTATTAATCACAATTTCATGTACCATCAGAAAGAAGTAGTTCGTTTTTTATTTTTCCAAATATTAGGATTGAAAATAATAGGCGTCTTGTGCTTTTGGGATGAAATTTGAAATGAAACTACAATTATTTGGTTTCAAAAATGTGGTTTCATATTGGAGGGGAAAACCACGTAGGAAGTCTGGTGTAAATCGGTCAAGGAAGTCTGAAGGAATTCAGGGGGAACTCTTGGGGAATTCAGAGGAAGTCTTAAGGGAATTCAGAGGAAGTCTTAGGGGAATTCAGAGGAAGTCTTAGGGGAATTCAGGGGGAAGTCTGGGAAATCTTGAGGAAATCTCGGAAGAAATTTGGTGTTCAAAATCAGGACTTGGTTTCCCCTCCATCATAACTAAACCATTTTTGTTCATAACAGCTCAATATCGTGTTTGGGTATAAATCTGCCTTTTAAAAATGGGTTTAAATCCGGCTTTAACCCTCATAACAAAAAGACGCGGTATTTTCTCGACCTTGCTTTAAATTATTCGAAAAATTCAATTTTGTGTGCCAGTTTGACTTACTTGAAATACTGTTCATATGTTTTTAATGTTCATTTGTTCAGTCTCATTTGTTACAGTGGAGTGTTTGCATGAAATGTTACCAACATATCATTATTCCGGTAATTTTTACCTTTGATTAAAATTAATTTTTTTTTTGCTTGTAATAGAAAATATAGACATCCAAAAAGAACGTCATCACCTCTGGCTATGAACGAGAGATGGAAATAGCGGTCATGTCTAAGCTTTTTCGTTATGTCAAACTTTTGACAAGTGACTGTCAGAATTGTAAAATAAGCAGTGGCTGTCATATGACGTGCAGTTTTGACAAGTAAATAAGGTTATAAATTCGATTAAGAATAGGAATACGTTTTTTTTTTCTCGGGCAACTTTGATGACGTTTTTTTTGATGTCTATATAAGTGGAAGGAATGCGATGACGTATGAAAGTTCGTAAATTTTGCGCCACCTATTATTGGGAAGACCAATTATACGAGAGTTCTTAAGCCATTTACGAAAATTCCATTTGAGTGTTCAAGTCGTATTGTCGTCTTTCTCTAAAAACAAAAGAAGATCAAGACAGAAATAGTGATCCGATGAAGTTAATTTTCGTAAACCCCTAACAGCACAGAAATAATAGATGAATTTACATCCCTGTCATCCATGAGATTTACAAATCAACCATCCTAATGAGAACTTATTTCATTCCCAAATGAATAGAATGAGTTAAATAAAATTTTCTTTTTTAATAATCTGTTACCATGTTGGTTACTACTTACTGTTTTTAGCTATCCAAGGGCAGGATCCAGAGTGGTATAACGCCCTGACTAGTAATTTAAATGAGCAACAACTCAAAACGTTGGGCGAGGTGTGCGTCTTAGCCGAACAGAGGGCAGCAGCTAGGGAAAGTAAAAGAATCGATCAGCAAGGAGGTGAGCGAATTATTATATTATTTTTTTTTTTCAAAATTGCAGCCATAAATAAACATGTATTGTTATTTTTTTTAGCCGTGGTATAATTAAATTAATTCGTGTTATTTTTTTTCCGTTTCAGGATACATGTTCACTCAGCAGGCGGTGCCCACATCTTTTAAATTTGGAGACGCAAATTCATGAATAATTTCCTGTTTTTAAATAAATGTAATTTATTGTGACTGAATGTAAAATTGACTATATTGACCAGTGAAGTGATTATTTGTACAGTTTAATCATAAATCTCTTTTTTATTTTTGATTAAGTGCCTTTTTATTAGATTGTATGTAAACAATTTAAATTATATACATATAAAGTCACGCTGAACAGCTTCTTTTCAATGTATATAGTCTTATTTTATCCGATGGAGGCATAAAGTGTTAAGGATTCAATTGAGTAGAAAATTGCAGATTATTCATTGATTTTCTAGTTCATTGTTTAATATTATACAAGGCAGGTGTTACGTTTATAAGTTATTGCATTTTAATAAATATTTTGCTTTGACTTATCTTTCATTTTGTGGGGAGGCGTCTTCGCGTGAGGGTTTCAGCCTTGGACCTTTCTCCCGATGATGCCAACGTGATTTGCGAAAGTGGCGTCGAGTTGACGAGCGTTTAATATAGAAATTTTGCTTAGAAATGTAAAATTTGTAGGAAAATTGATGACTATTTTTTGTTTAAACGATATCATTTGAAATAATGATAAATTTCAACTTAAAAATTGAATTAAATTATTATATGGGATCCTTGCCTGTTACCCTGATGATGGCAACGTGGTTGGCGAAAGACTCATGAGTGAATGAGTTGGGACTCACGAAGATGTTACCGCTTTTTTTGAAATCACTATAACATAGATTAAAATAAAAAGAGTGTGATATGTAAGAAAATTAAATTACCTATATACAGGGTGTCTACTTATTTATATACAAATCCGTAAAATCCTCATTTTTCAAGATAATCAATTTAATTTTTTGTGATCGGTGTGAAGGGTATCGAAAACTGCTTTTTCTGACCCTACCGTTGCTTTTAAGATGCAGAGATGCAGACTCCTCAAAACCTCTATATGCGAAATCTGTACAAAAAACACAAGGTGTTTGTTTTTATATGATCTCAAAGTTGTGCAACATATTGAATTTAAAAGTCGCTAGACGTCAAGTGTGCCATGGAATTATACCAAAACAGTTGAATGTTATCTGGAATCGCTTAAACTTAATTTTGACCCGACTGTAGTAAACAAAAATATTTTCTTGTCTCCTACAGTTTTTTCTTGTACAATAAAATAATAAACATTAGGTAATTGCAACTGTATGATTAAAGGAAAATATTAAGCTGAAAATTGAGTCAAAGTGATTCCAGATAACATTCAACTGTTCCGACATTTTCATGGCACACTTGACTCATCTAGGGGTCTTCAAATTTGATATTTTGCTCAACTTTGAGATCGTATAGAATGAAACACATTGTATATCATTTATTCAAAATTTAATTTTGTATCGTTAAATAAACTGAATATGGTTTAAAAAATATTCTTACTGGTACTAAAAAAGTCAAAAGTTGACCATTAGCAATATTTGGTTTACTCAATTTTTGCGTATACGTTTTTGAGGGAAAAACTCGAGGCATTAGAGGTGGGCTAAGATAATTAAAGTTTTAAGGCGCATATTTTTTAATGTTTTATTATGAAAATTATCCTCCTATATCAGCTTATAAAGGAATAAAAATAAATTAGAATAAATGGACAACAATTAAAACAAACTTAAATGAAAAAGCTTTTGTTCCTAAATATTATAATTTACAACAATTTGTAGTTTCCAGTTATTGAATTAGCACACAATTATTCTTCCACAAAGATTTTGAAACACCTAAACCTCCTGAGAAAACAGCATTTCTTTTTAACGAATAACATTCAGAGGTAGTTCTTCCATTGCTTAAATTTCTTGTTAGAATGCTGCCTAATCTCAGGATCTACAAACGAAAAGATTTGTTAACTAAAGGGTTTTGATTAGACAAACTCGACGTTAAAAATGATCTTTTAACCACTTTGAATGGTGTCCTTGCATAAGAGGCATCTTTTGTTGACTTAAAATAAGTTTTTTCACACATGACAGTCCATCACTTTAAACAACGGTCAAAGTAAATACCACCGACATATCCTCCGCGGATGGCCTTTTGAACGTTCTGCTCAAACAATCTTCTATTGTTAGTGAGCACTTCGGCGGCCTCCTTGTTTAGAGGGTCTTCCGGGTTCGGTTCCAGGAATAGATACTGTAAACCGTAAACGATGCTGTTGATAGTTAATACCGGCTTCCAATCTTCACGTAAAATGTTGAGACAAACATTTCCTTGCTGATCGATGTTGGGATGATAGACCTGTGTTTCACATTTCACCTTCGGAGGTTCGTGAGGATAATTTGGGCCAACCTTGAAGCTAAATACAAACCGTCCTGTTCTATAAAAACCCTGAAAAGACAATGTGATTTTTAAACTTCTACTGAGAAGTAATGTGACCATTACATAAATGGAGGTATTTACCGTTATTATTTTGCGGGGAAAAAATGTTTATAGTTACCTCATCTGGACATATAACCAACTTAAAAGTTAGGAGGTCATCTGGATCGGGAAACTCTGTCGTGCAGGTCTTTGGAAGATTTAACTCATTTATATCTAAAAAAAAGAAACACTATAAGTGACGCAAATACTCTTATTATGGTGTAATAACCTTTAGTTATTCTCAGCTGAGCTGCAGAGGCCTTTTTCTGATTACCAGTTCTAGGTGAAGATTCTCCATCTTTTTTCTGTTGTTTTAGTGAAAATAATTTTATCATATTTGTTGAGATGCAACTATCTTAAGCACTATACTAAATAATGTTTATATTATAACATGTAAACGTACTAATTTATTTACGATGTTTGATCTTTTTTTTGTGATTTTTTTCCGCGAACTGTCAAACTCCTATTTGTCACTTAGCTGTCAAGGTAATATTTTTATTAAAGAACAACAAAAAAATCTTTGCAAACCTAAAACAAATTAAAAGTGGATTAAACTTACGAGCATACTGCGTAATGTATTCAATGCATTTAATAAATATTGAAATTAATTAGGATAACGAATGATAAACAAAATCCATAATTTAATCCATGGGTTCCTCAAATAACAAAATAAAATTTTGAGGTACTGTACCACACATAATCTATTTTTATAACAGAAAAATGCTGAATATCAAAAATAAAAGGGCTGTGTCTCGGTAGTACCAATAATTATTTAGAATATTTTTTTTACGATATAAAATCCATACTTTTGGTAGTAGCAAAACGGAATGCAGAACTTGAGAAAGGTTCAATTCAAGACGAACAGCTGTTTTCACTATAACTGAGTGTAGAGTACTGAGTATATCTCACCTTTTCGATAGTTATATGTTAAGAGAGGAGAAAATAAATTTCAGTCAACATTTTTCAATTAATTTTTTGAAGTACATATGCAGAATCACAAATTTACTCAAAGATTAATTACTGCGCCTGTGTCAAATCAGTAGAAAAGGATTGTTTAGACGTTTTTAATGAGTAAAAAATAAATATTAATGAGGTTAATGATCCCAGCCCAGTCAACAGTTTAATTGCTGAGTCAGCTTACATATCAAGTTTAAAGTTTATAACTCTTTAAAAAGTAAAATATATTTGGAAAACGAAATAACATATTCTCATTAGATAACCTACCTCTCATCACGCCATATTTTTGTTTTAGTACAATATGGTGTAAGCAGGGGGAACGAATATTGCAAATCGAAAGCTGCTTTTTTTAAATCTTTTATCCATTCCTTGGTTGTTTAGTTTATAAAGTCAATTTCATTCATTTGTTAATTCGTTCAGCGTAGCTGGAGCGCAAAAAACATATCCGCTGTTATTTTTGCGAGGCTCATTAAGCATTGGATTAGCCCATCATTGTTTTCTCTTTCCCAAGCGCAGTGTCCGGGATTTTTTAAATTATGTGGTGGATCACCACTTCCACCAAGATGTATTTTATCTCTTTCTTTCTAACTGTAATTATACAAATAGAAAGGTAATACTTCTAGATTATATTGATGGATCTACCGATTACATAATTTGAAAACTTTCGGTATTTAACTAAAATACTAGGAAGAAGAAGACACATAATCTGAAACGAGAAGTTCAAATTTGAATATGATGTAAAAAAAATTATGAGGTTATATCCACTGGATATTTCAGTATATCTAATTAGAAAAATGCTTATGAGAAACAGGATTTTATTCAGACTCCAGTTTCCTAAACGTAGATATTCAAAAGTGATAAAAAGGTGACATATATTATTGAATATCTATTACCATTACGATATTAATAATTTAAAGATTGTAGCAATGGAACCTGGAAAAGTGTAGTTGGATTAGAAGTACATGCTCAGATTAACTCAAACAGTAAATTATTCTCCGGGGCTTCTACAAAATTTTCTTCACCTGTTAATAACAATGTATCGTTGTTCGACTGTTCAACACCAGGAACGTTACCAGTTTTAAATAAACGTTGTGTCGAAGCTGGAGTATTGACAGCATTAGCTTTAAATTGTCAAGTTAATCCCGTCTCCTATTTTGACAGAAAGCATTATTTTTATGCTGACTTACCGGTAAGTATACAAACTTTATATTCAACTGATCTTTTTATTAGCTTAGTTTTAGACAGGATATCAGATAACTCAACAGCGTGCCCCACTGGCTATGGATGGCAAACTGGAATTCCAAGTGTTTACCCCTGGAATACATAAGAGCCCTTATAAAATGCAGGTTAAAATAAAACAGCTTCAACTAGAGCAAGACAGCGGAAAAAGTCTACACGACACAGAGAGGAGTCTTGTTGATCTAAATCGTGCTGGTGTACCCCTGATGGAGTTGGTCTTTGAGCCCGATTTAACGGATGGTGAAGAAGCAGCTGCGTTAATTAAAGAATTGATAATAATCTTACAGAGGATTAAAACGTGTTCTTGTAAAATGGAAGGTAAAACCGAAAAAAAAGCAGCGTAAAATGTTAGTGTTGTTGTTTTTTTTAGAGGGTGCTCTGAGGGTGGATGCAAATGTGTCAATTCATAAAGAGGGAGAACCTTTAGGTACCAGAACGGAAATAAAAAATATCGGATCAGTTAGAGGTGTCGCTGGTGCCATACAGAGTGAGATAGAGAGACAAATTAACTTGAAAAATTCAGGTGGGACTGTATTGAATGAAACGCGGGCATGGGATGCCGCTACTAAGACTACGGTTGGAATGCGTGATAAGGAAGTACAACAGGTAATTATGTTATCCTTTGGTAGCTTTTTAATTTTCTCCGACACATACAGTCTGCATCTCTCGATGTTAGCAGATAGTAAAATACTGAGTTTGTGCGATAATGCTTACTGATAATCTTATTGGCTAATCGGTTCTCTGAGATAATGTTGGTCATGCCCATTTCTGAGAATTCAGATGACAATTGGTTTACTAACTTTTACAATTTGTTAACATGAAGGGAAGCTATGGGTATATTATTTCATACACATAGAATATTGTCTGTTCTTGATAATGTATACAGGATTATAGATATATGCCAGAACCGAACTTGCCACCCCTACATATCGCAATGGGGCCCATTGAGAGAGGGTGTGTTAATGCAGATAAATTAAGAGAAACAATTCCTGAATTACCAGAAGCGACAAGGGAGAGATTAAAAGGGGAAGGAATTGGTTTGACATCTGAACAAGCTATAATTCTTGTGGTAAGATTGTACCACATAAAATTAAACTTTGTTGAGTTATAATTATAATTTTTAGAATGATTTCTCTCTACTGAATATATTTGAGGAAGCAGTAACCAAACGGAAGATTGATTGTAAGCTTTTGGCGAATTTTTTAATAAACGATTTCAACACCGTGTTAAACAGAAATAACTTGGAGGCAGGAGACATGTAAGGATTTTTTTCTTGTGAAATTGGCTTTGTACAAAAAACATGTTTTAGTTGTTGCGATCCCGATTATTATGGGGAAATCGTAGAACTTCTCCAAAGTGGACAAATCAATAGAAACACTGCTAAATTATTGCTTGAGGAAATCGTTTCTGGTAATCAAAGTCGCCCAACACAAGTAGGTGATTTTTTTTTTAAAAAGGTTTTTAATAATTGTTTTTGTACGATTTTTGTAGATTGTAGAAGAAAAGGGCTTAGCACAAATTACAGACGATGACAAGTTAAGAAAGTTATGCAAGGAAACTTTAAAAGAGAACGAAAAAGCCGTCAAATCCTTCAAGTCTGGAAAATCCAAGGCTTTTAAAGCACTGCTAGGATCTGTTGCCGCAAAAAGTAAAAATCAGGCAGATATGGCTAAATGCAGTGATATTTTAAAAGACCTGTTAAATAAGATATAACGACGATTATTATATAGTTTATATCCATTTATTTATTTTAAATAAAGAAAAATAAGCCGCCTGTAAAATTATTTTTGGTGGCAAGGTACAAGACATACGCAGAGGCCATATATTGAGTTATATTTGTACTCCGGGAAAAGCAAACGCCGTTCACATCTGCCAATGGACCTCTCCTCTTTTTTTGCACAAAGAGTAGGACACAATGAACATAGGTATTTCTTTCATTCTGTGATTTTAATTACAGAGAGTGGAATCAAGAACACTAGAACAAGGAGACCGAGCTCGCGTAAAATAGGTAGGCCGAGAGAACGGCACAAATGACGTCGAAATCCGCTAGGGTATTAGCGGCGCTGCGAGCGCCGCATCTCTTGTTGTGTGGTGTTTCGTAAACAGAGCGTCTAACCCTGAATGTACCCGAATCACAGTTTAATGCTTTCAGAAGTTTAATGCTGAAAGCATTAAACTGTGCCCGAATCTTGTACACTCGATTCCCTCTTAAGTCACCAAATCCGTGCATCATTTTCTCTCTTAAGTCGCGAAATTTATTCTCTCTTAAGTCACGTTTAAAAGCTCCTAACCTCATAACTCATAGCTCATAACCTCAACTTTTTCGTGTTTTTAGTTGCAAAAAGACATTTTTAGAGATGTACCACAGCACTTGTTATAATGAAACATGAGCCAGCTGGACGAAAAAATCAACGTAAGTATACCCAGTCGTGGGTGACAAAGTTCAATTTTAAGGTTAAAATTCAAGGTTAAGTATTTTAAAAAAACACCTAACCAATTTTAAAGGATAGGTGTCTATATTTAATGTATTACACAATAATTTTTTTCAATAAAAATTACATATTCATGCGAGAATCCAATTTCCAAACGTAGTTCTAAAACTTTTACAGGCGGCGACTTAAGAGGGAGAGTTTCGTGACATAACTGGGAGAAACGTGGTGACATAAGAGGAAATGTGAATTAAGCGAAGGTAACTTAAGAGAGACCCGAGAGTACATGTGCGCGCTACCGCTTTGCGCAGGTAATAGTCTGCCGCCATATTAAGTTTATCTTTCGACGTATTTTGTGCCGCACAAAACGCGCGGGCTCGGTCTCCTTGTTCTAGTCTTTTTGAGTGGAATAAAAAAAACACATTTCTTTCATTTGTGATTTCATCACAGAATTCAAGTTATGTAGAAGGGGATGATATAAATTAGAAAACGCTGTACTAATTCTTCTTCTTCTTTTAATGACACTGCGTTTGCTCGGAGTTAACTTTTTCCATATTAATTGACATCATTAGATGTCATATTTGTAGATCAAAAAGCGACATTGTTAGTTGAAGTACACTCGACATCCACATATCCAAACTTTACCGTTCCGCAAACTTCCACATTTCCGAACTTTCGTCACCTCGGGATAACCGAACTGCTGGCGCATGCGCAAAGGGTTTTTCTGGCTCATTGGTCATTCGACAGCGACATTCGACATTTGACAGCGACAAGTTCGGTTGTGTGGAAGTACAAGTTCGGAAATATTGTGAGAAAAAGTTCGGAAATATCGTGAGTTCGGAAATATGGAGTTCGGATATGTGGATGTTGAGTGTACATAGGTACTTGTAGTTCATTTATGTATTGATAAACCTACGGCTGAAACTTATGGCACGTGTAATTTTTTAAAAACATTTATAAACTGATCAAAATGGAAGACGCATTTGCAAAAGTCGTTCAACAGATTTTTAACAATTGGACAGCTCTGAAACTCGCTGTAGAACATTCTATGGGAGGTCCCAACAGTAGGCAGGTGGGTTTTGTGGTTATGTCTTTTAAAATACGGTTATAAACGTTAATTTGTAGACCGCTGTTGACTGTGTGAATTATATGGTTCAGTATTGCTTGTATGAACCTAACATCGATCCCGAAAATATCCAGGAAGCACTCGAAGACATTCTAGACGAGGAATTTGAAACAGTTTGTGAGGACGGTTCACCGAAAGGTAAGATCATACGGTTTATACACAAGTGATTCTCTATTTGATAAAATGTTCTTGTTATTATATAGAAATAGCCTCAATATTATACAAATTCATACAATTACTAAAGGATGGAAACATGGAACAGTGTGAATTAGAATACCAGAAGCTGCCGGTTTTGAACTTCGGAATGGTTAAATATGTCAAATAATCAAACTCAACAGGCATCGGTAAGGACGCATGTTGTGACAAATTGATATGAATTATAAGGTTTTTTTTTCTCCTTCTGGGAGCCGTCCTTTTCGCCAGATTGCACTGCAGCCTCTTGGGCGTATTGTGCGCAACCTCCCATCCTTCTCACACCACCCATTCCAGTAGCCGATGAATTATAGGTGGTTGTGTTTTATATGGAAAATATGCTTATACTGTTGTTACATTTTGGCAACTGTTCATTCTGATGCACCGTAAATGTTTTTTGAGTACTGTATAAAGTTACATGATTTTGGTTTGTAGATCGTGGAAGACTCTTCTTCTAGCGAGGAAGAAAATAATTCTGAGACCCATATGGAAGATGATGGCTGGGTTGAAGTAAAAAGTAAGCGGAAAAGGTAGCGTTGATATCATTATAGTTTCTAATTTAAACGAAATGTATGGTACGTGATATTTTTTTGTGTTAAAATAAAATAATTTTCTTGTTACAACATATCTGGAGAGGAAAGGTAGTGCTAACGGATATTTACTTTTTTTTTTAATGTACTGTCATATACACTGTGTTTCAATTAATTACATGACGAGGTTTGCAATATAATTTTTATTTTAAACAAATATTTTCAAATCAACAATAAATAGAATTTTCCAACAAAAAGAAAGCCTTGATTCTTTTAGTACATACAACCTAATGTACACCTATTTATCAAAAAATTAACCTAAATCTTCTGGGGTTACTTCAAGCTGAAGCGTCTTTCCCATTCTTGTAACCGACATCTTTAAGGTCTTTGACTTGGTGTTTGTTAAAATGCCGTAAATATCGTTAGAGTGTTTGACAGGTTTATCATCGATATGAGTGACGATGTCGCCAGGCTGCAGTCCCGCTAAAAAATTAATTCTTTTAGTTTCAATCAAGCATTGGCACAACATTTATATTTTATTGTCTATACTTTGCCACAGTGTTCAAACTTGCTAATCAAAATTATGAGCTGATACTTCATTTTTAAATTGCAAATTATTAATTGAGAAATTATCATTTTCGAGGAAATTTCAAAAGAAAACAAGTACAGATGATTTTTTCCAAGAAAAATTCTTACCTATGCGCGGGCGATCCAAAAATAACTTTCCATACTAAAACGCCACCTTGTATATCCCGCGGAATCACGTGATTTCTTTGCTGCAGTTCGTGAATAATCTGAGGTGTTAAGGTAAGCATGGTGATACCCATGTAGAGGCGTTTTGGGGTGTCGGTAGGGCTTCTCTTATGGGTCTTTGTTGCGTTTAGGAATTTCTTTACGTAATCGATTGGTATGGCGAAGGAAATGCCTGCCGTTACCTTCATGCTGTTTACTCCAATGGCCTCGCCGTCTAAGTTGACGAGAGGCCCTCCAGAGTTCCCAAATGTGATCGCAGCATCTGTCTGTATGTACACCATATCTTTCCCCGTTAAACCTGAAATAAAAGGATATGATTATAAATTATGTCTAATTTTCAGATTTTTCTAAAAGTTTCAATACCCAAAATTTAATTTTTTACAAACCTAATTCATCAGATCCTCTGCTAGTCGAACTAACTACCCCACTTGTTACCGTATTGCTTAATGCCAACGGACTACCTATTGCTACTACAAACTCTCCTGGCTTTAAGTCTGAAGAACTTCCTAGTTTCATTACCGGTAAATTTTTTGCCTGTATCCTAACAGTCGCCAAATCACTCTTTAAATCCACATCTTCAACTACTCCACTGTAGATAGTGCCATCGACTAGTCTAACCTCAACTTTAGCATTTGGTTTATTGGTGACCACATGGGCATTAGTTAAAATTAGACCGTTATCTTCTACAATAAAGCCTGAACCATTAGATATTGTCATCGGTCTACCTGTGAAGAAGTCGAGCCTTCTGCTATCTTTTATCTCTATGTAGACGACAGCTGGGGCCGATGTTTCGACTACGTCTGCTATGAAATTGAATTGTTTTCTTCTGCCTGCTAGGGGCAAACTTCTGTCGAAGATCGCGGCAGCAGACACATTGGGAATTATAGTTACGTGTCCTTTGTAAATCTTGTACGAAAGGTATCCTGAGGCGAAGAGAAAAAGGTATTTTACATGGCGGAAATGCTCAGGATGGGGCGATTTATAGATGGTTTCTTGAATAGACACATGAGTTGTTCCAACATTTGTAGATCTCTTTGCATAGTTTTTTAGTACATGATGGAACGATTTTGTTTTGAAAAGTTTTTTAAATAAAGACATCTAATTGTTTTAAATAGAACAATTTTGAACTCGAACATTGAGGTTAGATTAAACTGTGGCCAAATTTCATAATGTGACGGCGCAGATTCCTGTAACAGAATTTATGATTGAAATTAATTGATTTAAGAAATACTTAATGAGTGGTGCTGTCTTCGCTCATTAAGGTGGTAAGAAAATAGAGTGAGAGAGAAAATCCGATTTAAATTTTTATAAAGGCTACACGAAGGTGATTTAGTCAAGCTTTTACAACAATAATTTAAATTAGATTTATAATAATTTGAATGAATATCTAGCTACTTTTTTATATTGTGACAATTGTGAAGTGACATTAGTGACAACTAATGACAGTTATTAAGTTTTGTAGTTTATACATTACATCTATTTAGTTTAAGCACTATTTAGTAATGAAATGTATAGAAGGACATTCTAGAACAGGTAAAAAGTAGAAATAGCAGCATTATTGCCTAGTCAAGAGTAAGTTGTGGTGCGAATGCTATAGAGTTGTAATCGAGGATATGAAAAGTATTAATAAAGGTGTTTCTGATAGAAATGTGAGTTATTAAAGGCGAAATACGTAACAATATAAAGTAAAATCAGTTACATAAGTGATAAAATTCTCTCTTACACTAAAAAAATATTTGCGTTAATTTTTGTTTCAGATTTAAAAATTATAGTGCTTATTAGTATGAGTATTTATTAATAAATTAATTAGAGATGGTTATTTCATTGGAATATAATAATTATTATATTTATTCAATATTCATTCCATTCTACTTAAATTCTAGTTGCAAGCTATAGATTGTTCCCATGATTGATGGAAAGTGGTAAAATTTTTTACAAGGATTTCTACAACATACCTATAAATATGTTTAAAATTAATTTCAGGAATTAAACTTTTAAACCTATTAATAGGGGTCAAATCTCGAACCACAAAACTCCCATCTTTTTTATTTTTAGACTTTTTTGAGCATATAATTTATTTCTTGAATATTCTTTTTTACAATAAAAGTCTCTTAAAGCTTTAGAAAGCTTTTACCAGTTTTTTTAATTCCAATATAACCTAACTGAAAAAAAAAAAATGGAAAAGGTGAATGGGGATAAATGATGGATGCTATTAATGTTGATACTTGAAATATTAAAATTAGTTCTTAAATGAGGGATTGAATCGCAGGTGGTGTTGCCGGCAACTTAGTTATTAACAAAAGTAACTTATAAGAGAACCAGCCTGCAAATCATTGGCGCATCTGGTCACGCCAAAAAAAATGTTCCTCGCTGAGAGTTCAAGACCGATCGGAAACGTGTTCCTCTAATTTAAAACGTCAAGCGAGAATTACTGAAACGGCGCTGGAAATAATGAATTCAGTTTCAAATCACAGGGTACGTTCAGTAATTGATATTTATATTTCAATTTTGAGCGTTGCCAAAGGAGAAACGTGGGTTATTATCGCTGCAACTCGTTCATTTCTCACAACGTCACAACGGATAGGCGGCTGTGGCACAGCCGATCAGTCACTTTGTTCATCGAAACTGATGGAGTACATAGACATACATTGGGGCTGAAATTTTGGTTTGAATTTCGGTTTCGGAACATTTGAAATTTCGGTTATACATAGGAAAGTTTCGGTAATATACATACAGTATGTGACAAATAATGCATTACGAAACCATTTCTGGATTTGGTGTCTTTTTGAGAGTCCAACTTAAAATCCATTTATAATTGTTTTTTTTATGATGCAATTTATGAGGTGTGTAAATTAAGTAATGAGACTGATTTTTATAAATTCTTATATTCGAATAGTATTACAATCCAGTATTGTCTTCTTCAAAATAACTTCCTTGGGAAGCCACACAGCGTTGGAGACGGTTCTTTCATTGCTCATAGCAGTGCTGGAACTCATATACGGGACTAGCCTTCAGCTGGTCAGTTACAGCCGTTTGAATGTTTTCTATGGTCCCAAAATGACGTCCCTTGATGTGATTTTTCAGACTTGGGAAGAGAAAAAAGTCACAAGTAGCCACAGGAATGTTTGTACTGGCTAAAAATTCGTTTACTGAAATTACTGTCTGACAAGGCGCATTGTCGTGATGCAACATCCAGTTGTTCTTGATGTTTGGTCACACACGCATGACCCTTTCTCGAAGTTTTTCAAGAACTAAGAATGTTTTCAAGAACTGTAAAAGTGTTTATATACTGTTTGGTCTGGGGGCACGAACTCTTTGTGGACAATTAATTCCCTGGCTATCAAACTCATCACCAAGTCTCATCACCAGTAATGACACGTTTCATAAAAAATATTTTTTTATCGAATTTAAAAAGTAAAAACACCTTTCTCTCCTGATGTCCTTTTGTTCCTGCGAAAGTTTTATTGCAACCATTTTTGCGCAGATTTTTCTCATCCCCAATTCGTTAAACAAAATCTGATGAACAGTGGTGTGATTCAAATTTAACTCTTTCTCGATCATTCTTGTCGTCAATCGACGATCTGAACACACAAGATCCCGTATTCTATCGACATTTTCATCGATTCTTGAAGATGAAGGCTTTCCGTTGCGTGGTTCATCTTCAATCGACTCCCTTCCTTCTGAGAATGCCTTAAACCACTGAAAAACCTGGGCTTTTGAAAAAACTCTGTCCTCGTAGGCGTGTTGAAGTTTTGCAAAAGTGTCCATTGCGCTGTGTCCAAGTCTGAAGCAAAACCTGATAGCACACAGTTACTCAAAATTAAAGTCACTCAATTTTAAAACGCACTAGAAAAAACCGGTTTACGAAAACAGTCACAAAGAACAAACAAATGACTCTAACAAGTCCAAATTTGTACTGAAGGTGCATTACGTTGCCAGTTCAATACTTAATTTACACACCTCGTATTTGCGCATTTTTTTGGAGCACCAGGCTGTCGGTGGCCATTCGAGCATGGGAGCACCTTTAGTCTAGCGACATGGTGGCATTGGTGAGTAAACGTGGTAGGGATTAAGGACGTGTTCAAAACGTGTGGGTGGTCTTACTTGCAGTCCTTTTGAAACATAGTGTATGTAAGTGCTGTATGGAGTCCAATGCCCTTCGAAAAATGTATTTGTCTATTAGAATTTTCCGGGATTACTGGTAACCGAGAGGATTCAATTGTAGATCGAATGTGAATTTGATAAATAGCTTTTACGGTGATTTATAGTCTCGGTTACTATACCATTAGGTTCGGCGTCGGTGCGCGTATCGTATTTGATCAATGGCCTTATCGATTTCACTCAGGGGTATCACTATTTGCCCATTGTGCGGAATTAACAACTTGTCAGTTTCTATGAAATCCCGAGGCGAATGGGAAAGCGCTCGTTTCAGCGAGCAGAAGATTCTCGACAGCGACGCCGTTTAGGAAACGAAACGAGGAATTCGCTTGCCAGGACCGCATCCAGAACATTACGTACGAAATTTTAGCGAAAAAAACAAACGATCGATATTAGATCGGAATTTTGGGCAACATGTTGTAACAGGGGCGGACCGAGGGCTTGTACTGTCCCTCCTATATTGATTTTTTTTATTGAATTCGCTCTTATTGCATAAGCTGTTTTATGTTTCTTATCATTTATTTGAAGCAGGATGAAGAATGAAAAACCAGGCAAGCATAACACCATTTTCATGCTGTTTGACGACGTCTGGAGGTTTGTTTCTTAGATGCTAAAGATCTGAGCATAATTTATGACTGCATCTTGATAAAAAATAATGGATTAATGAGCCTGAGAATTCTTGTGAAGTAAAAATTTTGTGTTCGATATTGATTTATGCATTTGTGTATTTATGCAGCACTTCTGATACAATGGATCTGGGTTTACTAGAACTATTAACTTTCAGAATTTGGAGTTTTAGATTAAACGTGGATATTAGATTAGGTATTTTATATGCCTTCCAAATATACTTAAACAGAGATACTTTTTCGTAAACTTAAAATTTTCAGATCTGAAGTCTGAATATCTAATTAGAGAGCCTAACTAGACATATTATTTAAAAAATGTATAGATACGAACTGTGCATGCGTATTCGAGTGACAGAAAGAAAGTGAAAGCTCAAACATTTCTGAAGATTTTCTCAAGACATGCTTGTGTAGAATTAGGTGTTAAATTTTTGTTTACATAAAAATATCGACATGAGAAAAACAAATGTGACGGTCTTGGTGTGGTAGACAGAGGTCAAAGCTTGAACTAAATATGCTGATGTTTTTAATTTAGTTTTATGAAGTTACTTGTGTTAAAAAGAATTAACGTTTGAGCATTAAGGACAAAGATAAAGTTTGAAACTTGAATAAAACTGATTAAATGTTGAAATCCTTTGAACTATTAATAGAATTGAAAAAAAAAAAATTAAAAATTTTGAAAAAAATCACGGGCTATTTTAACTTTATATGGAGCCATAAAAAAAATCATCAAAGTTCGCTGAGTAAAAAAAGGCGTATTTCTATTTTATCTTAAATTCATAACCTTATTTAATTGTCAAAGCTATCACCTTATAGGACATACATTATTTATTATACAAGTGTGACAGTCAGTTGTCAAAAGTTTGACATAATGGAAAATATTCGACATGACCGTTATTTCCATCTCTCTCGTTCATAGCCAGATTTGATGACGTTTTTTTGGATGTCTCTTTATTTTATTCCTTCGTCGAGTTATGAACTATTGTGTTTGCAAATGTACTATTTTTTGCCATTACTTTAAAAGTACACCGGTACTTTAAAGTTTAGCTCATCATAAATCCATAAAACAAAGAAATATTTTATATGAATTTCCACTATTTATAGAAATAAATGTTTCCTTCTCACTGACTATGTCATGTCTCACAGGAGACAAAGGTTTCTTTTAAAAAATCAAATCAAATCAAATAAAAGGTTTTTTAGTTGTCTGGCGCGTCAGGCGAGCCCATAAAAGTTTACTTAAAAATAAACATAATATTAAAATGAAAAGATTCAAATAAAGTATCATTTTAATTCATCATATTAGATAATTATACTGAAATAGAAAAAATATTGAATTGAATTTTCCTTTTCTGAAGCGACCGATGGCGCCCCTACCGTTGCCCCGCAAATCCCGGCGATCCGGGCCTGGTTTTAATTAAAGAAATGCAAAATCGTGCAGTTCCCTGTCGTATATTGTTCGCAGGATGATGCGTTAATGTCAGACACTGGCCTACAATATTATTTATCGGAATATTATTCATAGAGGTGGGTTTTTTGCGCAGTTGTAAATTTTAATAAACGCGGGTTTCGTATGCCGTTATGCCCGTCGAAAAAATATATCAAAGGAGTACGCGCGATAGTGCGCTTTTATGGCTGGCCATAATTTAAGGATGTTATGTTACGAGTTCACGCGGTGACGGGATAAGTGGCTCGACATTTTTCGATTTATCTCTAATGACGTAGAATTTATTGGTTTTAGGAAGGATCAGCTAGATTGCTGCGTGTTTTGTAGAGATGCCCGTGTTTAATGATCAACGATTTAAATTCGTAACATTGTAGTATTTGCAGTGGCGGCTAGTGGAATTTGACATTTTCGTATGGAAGCGGGGGACAAAATTTGAGGTTATTGGTAGGCCCAAATGGAAGGCTATAATTGCAAAAAAAAAACTACAAATGACACTTGTTCTCAACTCACTGATCTGTATACTAACTGGATAGGCAGTAGAAGTCTCCACTCCGCCTATTTCGGCGGATTTGAACAGCAGCCATTTTGTAAGTCAGTAAGGAACTCTGCGTCGGAGCAATCAGCTGTTCGTGTTTATAAGTATTGTGACATTTGTAAAAGTGACATTTGTGACAGCTGACATTTATTAAGTTTTATAGTTTACATATTTAGTCTATTTAGTTTATACACTAGTTGTTAGTAAAGAATTGTATGGAATGACATATTAAATATTCTAGATGTCAAACGAATTTTCTAGAACAGGTAAAATTTATAAATACTGGTGTTGTTGCTAGGAGTTAGTTAGTTGTGATCTGAATGTTACACAGTTAAGATCGGAGAGTTGTAGAGTTTTAATAAAAGTGTTTTAATTGAAGAAGCGAGTTATTTGAAGAGATATTCATAACAGTATTATAAATACTTTTGAGTCCATGAAAAAGTCGGTTCATCGGAAAACATTTCATAGGTAAGGACAATTTATTCACGGAAAATCGCGTATTAAATTCATCATGCCTGGAAAATGTCTTGAAGATAAAAATGAGTATATTTATATATTATATATAGTTTTATTCACTAGTATTAATGAGTCGTCGACAAATCTGGCTACGTACGAGATATATGGAAATAGCGGTAATGTCGAAGCTCAAAGCGAAACTTAGTTGTTGTCAAACTTTTGACAAGTGGCTGTCACAATTGTAAAATAAATAATGGCTGTCACATAATGTGATAGACTCATTTATCTAATACTTCTATATTGCTGGTGCCCGTAAGTAGAGGTGTCACGGGGTAAGTGAGACAGCAAATGACTACTTGACCTGTTGTGCACAAGCGTCACGAGTCTGGTGGGGCAATTGACTGTGTGTGACTGGATGTTCAATTCTCGGGCATGCGCGTAAGACTCGAAGTAGTTACGAGAGAGAGAGACAGACGCATATATGTCTGCACCGTGGTGATTTCGTCAATCTCCAGACCCTTCTAGGAGTATTAGATATATGGATAGACTAGGTAATTCAATAAGGTTAAACTTAAGATTAAGATACAGTAAATAATACACATTTTGCTGACCATTTAAGAGAGTATAACCATGCATTTATCATAGAACAAAATTTTAAAGCACTACATCTAGGTAAAGGAAATTATTTAGTTAATTTAGAATGTTTGGATATTTTAGACATCATAAAGAATCTAACGGAAATATTTTTAATGCACAAATTGAAACCAATCACAACCCGATTTACGGTTTTCTTTTGAAGCGCCTCTAACGACTAAAAATGTAACTTAATAAAATAGATTTAGATATGGATTCCTAAAGGATGAATAGGCTAGTATAGATTTTGTACAGTTAGTTAGTTGATGTAAAAATAGATGCACTAACAGTATGTAAAGGTAGAAAAATTAGCTTATAAAAACCAAAGAAAGTTTTTTCTGACTTCTTTACTAGAATTATCAAATGTTTTTAATAATTTAACCTACTACGATTTTCCACATGTTTGTGAATCCATTGTCTTCGGTAAATGTTGTTTAAATGTTAAAGTGTTTTTAAAAAGAAAATGCAATTAGAACTACTACACAAACCAAATAAGAAGTTGATTAATCTATCTGTGATAGTCCAGAAAAAACAAGATTTGGAAGGTTAATTAAAAGAATAGAAAAAGAAAAAAATATATCCATCTACTAGATGAATTTTGACATAACATCAATAATCAAAATTCAAGTAACAATGTAAGTAAAACAAATATTTTTAATTCTAATAACTAAGTAAACTAAAATATGTTTCTTATTAAATAAATAAATAATACTTTTTCTTCATAATAAATAAATAAAATGTAAACATAAGCTTTAAACCATGCATAAATATTACATGCAACAATTTAAAAAAAATAGATAGTTCACATGCCCTAACTTCAAATATTAATTGTAGCCTATTGTAACTTTTGTTGCCTGATGATGGCCATTTAGTGACCGAAACCGGTAGCAAATCATAAAAAAATTGTGAGAAAAAGGCCCCCTTTTCATTTCTTTCCAATAGAAAAATGAACTCACATTTTGCCATACTCCAAAGAATTAAGATTAAAAATAGAAATAGGTCGTTTTTTTTTGCTCGGCCAACTTCGATTACGTTTTTTTTATTGGCTCGTTATTACCATATGAAACCCTTCCTTTTTCTGTACTATGTTTTTTACAATAATTTCTAAAATGTTCTTATCACACCGATATTTCCTCACATTAAAGCATCACTGAATGCTTAATAGAAAATAAAACAGTTCTAATACACTATAAGGAAGTTATGAATAATTTTTACATTTATTATAACAATCACATTTTTTTGTTAATATCATGAATCTACTCTATAATCAGATTTATTATTATGCTTGATATGTGATAATGCGCATAGCGCAAAAACCGGTCTGCTGCGATTGTGTTTCCTTACTGTCTTACAAAATGGTGGACCTTCAAATTTTACCTTCTGCTTAGGTCTCGTAATTATACTCTAAAATAGGTGTCATGCTCCGTTATAAAAATACGAAAACTTCGAACTCCACCAGCCACCACTGCAAGAAGAACTGTCCTAGTATTACATATAATTTCTAAAATGCCCAGCCTATGGTTATTGTTAAAAGCATGTTAGACTCAAGGGATTACTCAGTTCTACAGTAGTTTAAATGAGCCGCATATTCTTTAAATCTACTTAAACTATATTTTTTTGTTTGCAAGGTGTAATTTTTTCACAACTTATTTTACAACCTATTAATATATTACATCTTCTTGCTGATTACTTTATATTTGGACTTTCTAAAATATTTTAATAATTTGTCTTCTGAAGTGTTTACCAAAGTGATATCAATGTACGGGTATTTGAATATCTTATTTAACTCGCGCCTGAATTCAATAATTGTAATAATGAATTTAGAGCATATTTCCAAAAAAAAAAGTGAAATTAAATGTGTATATTATTATCATAGATATAACCTTATATAATTTCTTCTCACGTTTAAACCTTTACTGATATCTCAATTAACGGCAAATTACAAAACTATTTAAGAACAAGTTGGAAAAACCCTTTTAAAGAAAATACAGTTCCATCTTTCATGCGGACTTTAACGCAATCGTCGTACTGATACTTTCTTATCGTTACCTTGATTAGATTAAATAGCAATGTTATCTTGATCGTAAATAATGACGTACTAATATTGGTAAATATTATTATTGACTGATGAAAACAAAACATGACCTCATAAAAAAATATATATATTTTATGACACTGTTGTAAAATATGACATTTTTGGAAAACTAATGTTATAAATGTCTTGAAAAACATGTTCACTTGTGCAGCTGTAGCAACACTATATAATTTCATTAAAATAACACCTTGGAATTGGGAGGATGTCCAAGTCTTCCCGTGACGTAATCAGTGTAGTCACTAGGGTTCGGAATGTGTGCTGTAACGCAGGGTCGGACTCATAATCCGGAATTCCGAGTGTCTTCATTGCTTGAGTGTACGTTGCCAGAACATTAACGACCTTATTACCGCGAAAATATGTTGTTTCATCCTCTGTCAGCCACAGAAAATTGCGTATGTCTTCTTTAATATTTTCCACGACAAGTTGATATATCTTCTGTAAAGATATTTTACGCGAAGTGTCACTATTAGGAAATGGAAAATCGGACACATATTTGGCAAAAAACGTCTAAAGTAAATATTGTCGACCACGTTTCACGAAAGGTTACATGCGCAAAACATTATTTTATTTTTTATTTTATTTATTTAAATTAATTATGCACAAATCAATCCAAAATTCCTCTTTTGTAACAGAACCAGTGTTTTTTTGATCGATATTCGAATATAATTGCCTTTTATACTCTCGGAGATCGAAATCAAAAGGTATGCTATTTGGCAGAAAATTAGCTCGAGAGAATTGCACAAGAAATGTTAACATCGAAATAAATGGAAATATTCTACAATTAACTAATGTTTCAAAAAATCTTGGTTTATATCTCGATTGTAGCTTAAAGTTTACAGAACATGTTAATCATATTATTAAAAAATCTTTCTCAAATCTTAAACTAATATATGCTAGTAAAAATGTATTACACAAAAAAAGTAAAAATAAATATTTGTGAAGCTCTTGTGTTATCTCACATAAATTATATGTCTGTTTGTATTACCCCTTTCTAAGACAAATCGATGCCCAACGTTTACAGCGTTTGCAGAATGGTTGTGTTAAATTAATCTGCGGTATCAGAAAATACGTATCTCCAGGTATGGCGGACATTCGTTGGCTAAACATTAAAAATAGAGTTTTTAACAGCTGTTGTTTCTTCCACAATTTGTTGCTATCTAAGTCTCCTCCGTACTTATAAAATAAAATAAGTTTTCGCACAGACATACATAATTTGAATTTAAGGCATAAATCAACGATTACTATTCCTAAGCATGGAACAACCGAATTTCGTCATTCGTTTTCTTACCGAATCGCATCTATATATAACAACGTATCTAAAGATCTAAAAAAAATACGCCTTAATTTATTCAAACAAAATTTGAAGATAATACTTTTATCTTACCATTAGATTGTTATTAGTTATTACTTACCTGGTTGCTGCTTCTTATGCAATATAATTATTCAAATACTCAAAAACTTTTCCTTTTTTTAATATAGCTCTATATGATTATAATTTAAATTCTTAAATTTTTAATTTTTGGTTGTAATTATATTGTAATACATATTTTCTGTAGTAATGTAACAATACTCACTATTATTTATCATGTCTGCATTAAAGCAAATCGTTTCTTTCTCTTTTTAAGGTTGAGTGGAAGAGCGGAGTATTATTTAATAATTCTCTGAACTCTGCCCTTTGAAATCCATAAACCTTTATATATATTTATGTTAATTATTTTGTTTTGGATTTTAATAAAAGCATTATTATTGTTATTATTATTAAATATATATATCGATTGCAAGGAATACATAAAATATGTGATCTGTCTGTTTTAAAATCGTTGAAATTTTTAATCATCTTTCGCAGTCTATTCAGAACTTGTAAAGACTGTGCTATTATTGCAGAAATCCACACAAAATCAGGTAAAATGTAAATACAGTACACGAACTCACGAGTTAGTCACTCGCGACAAAAAATTGTTTTTCATATCTTTTAATGCTCGGCTTTGAAATCTTGGACTTTCTAAACCTGTATGTACATATGTGTACCTAGTGTACAAGTATATCCACACACCTAAAATGTCTGTAGGTATATCCATATTCCTTTATTTGTTTGTATCCCTACTTCAGTGCAGCAACAATAACTTTGCCATTGGCCACACTAGACAAAACCTGAAATTGTGCTCATTTCTTTTGTAGTTGCAGCCGTGAAAACTTTGAGAAGTATAGTCTGTTATTGTTTGTTTGTGGGTATCTCTTATACTGTATCTCTCGGGTATAAGGATAGCAATCTTCATACAATACAACCAGAATATTGTTGCCCGAGACATATATATATATTTTATAACGTCTAAACAAAATACGTTTTATCTACTTATCTATTAAAGTTAATTTAAACTATTGTTTCATTTTTGGTTGTAATTCTAAATTTTTGTACCTTCCCTAATCTATGGAAAACATTGAGATAGAGTGTTTGTCGAGTGGTTCTTTTTAAATGCGCAATAAAATAGGTGCAATTGTACCTACAATAAAAAAATAAATACAGATGCACCTAATTTTTAAACTCAAAGTTGAGCGACAAACTCACCACTATGAAGGTCTCAGTTTTTGATATCAATCAAGATACATTTAACTGCTTAACACACTATTCCGCCAACTTCGAGAGTCTTCAAGCCTTCTACAGGGGCGGAACCAGATGGGGTGAACGGGGGATAGGTGTGGGTGTGGCCTGGAGGGGGGCTTGAGTTGTGGAAGGGTGAAAGTGAGTTGTGGCACTCCACACCAATGTATTAGGCTGCATTAGGATCAATGGATTCGAAATTAGCCGTTTTCTGCATTTTTTGCACAATATACTATTGTTAACTTCTTTGTAGAATATTTTAACATGCTAAATAAATATATATTTTATGATACATACATAAAAAAATGTATATTTTATGATAGGTTCTTCGAAATCGCTTCGAATTCTAATAGTTTAGGTTCTTCGAAATCGCAATATGTAGAGAGAGACCTACTTGGATTTTAACGACGGCTGTACTCGAGTTTTACAGAGTATTAGATAACAGAAATAGATAATTATAAATAGTACGCACAACAAAAATTTCTTTGAGTACTCGTGTACCCAAATGTATGAGTATGAATTCTGCAGAGATTATGTACACAGCGTTCATTTTATTGTGTCCCATTTTTAAATGGCTGTAGAAATATTACCTTTTTGAGCTAGAAAATTCAAAATACAATAGACTTAAACAGTTTTTTGTACAATTTTACAAAATGTCAAATGTTAAAATTCTTAGCATAACTCAATTTTCATTGAAAATAACAAACCTAAATTTTTAAAGACTTTTTTATACCGGGTGTCTATGATACGAAGATATGAACCACTTAATACCTTTTCAACGGAAAGAGTTACGCGTCAAAAAAATAAACTACATTAAAAAATTATTTCAAAATTTAGTATTTGATTATTTGTAATCTCCCTAAAAACACAAGTATGATGAATTATGTCTGTAGGACAAATTTTGGCCAATTTCATATTCGCAGATACTTGTAATTATCTTTGCTCAAGTGGTAACATGGTTTTGATTGCACAGATAGATAATACAATATATAAATATAAGAAATCAGCAATATATTCCCCAATTTGAATTTCGGTCACAGAAATTGGAATTTATACAATGAAATCGATTTATAAAGTCTTGTGTGTTCTTGGGTTATTGAGCCTGGCATCTGCTACTAAGGTATCCGAATGTAAGTGTATTGTATTCGGTATATTATTTTTTTTTATTCTTAGTCAGTTGCAATAACACATTTAAATTAATACAGTAGTAAAAACTTTTAATTTCGAAAATTGTTCTGATCAATCAATTAGTATCATTTTAAAGCTATTTTTATCTATAAAAAAACTGATGAAGAATTTAATTGCAATTCTAACATAAACTTTTCTTATTTGTAGGTAGTCAAGGTGGACTGGTGCCTGATGAAGTCCATATTGAAGGATGCGAATCTGAAGCGGACTTGTTCTGTTCCGTACCATTCAATGGTTACATAAATATGACAATGAAATTGACATCTCGTAAGTAGAATTAGAACATTAACAATTCCATTAGGGCCTTTGAATCAAAATTTGTTGATCATTTATATATATCTATTTATTTTTGTGTTTGTAAATTAAAAAAAATGATATAGATATCGTTACAGCTTCAGAATATATATGTATGTACAGTACTGACAGAACTAAATGTTGGATCACCTTAATACTGACTTGAATCAAAATACATTCGTCATTAAATAAGTAAATAGTGTAAATAATACATTAATGAACAATTAAATTAATGCGTAATACATTCGTAGACAATTACAGTCATTCAGTGCACTAAGAAAGGTTTTGAAAAGAGTTTTTTTTCAGCACACTATCTTGAATCGATAAAGCCACAATTAATAGGAAAAACCGTTTTGGGAAACATTAATCTTTCCTTGGGATCGGATAGATTGGACGCCTGTACTGTAATCACTAACAGCGTATGTCCCATAGTTGCTAACGAAGTGATTGAGTTTAAGTACAACATACGTTTCATTGTTATGCCACTGGTAGGTATCGGCATATTTTTATCTACATATTTTTAAGTGTTATGGCACGAGAATTATTTAATTTTTAAATTGATCCTAAATTTTATCTTAGTCGTTACCACACTGGTGGTTAGAGATCGTTGATCAGATATTCATTCCAGGTCAGGATTCCATAAATATGCACTGCCACATATAGGGTGTTACTTAATGCTATGTACTTAAAAACTTTAACACCCTGTATCTGTTCACTTCTTGTCAATTACTTTTATTAATTAAATATTTTACTACGAAAACCGTAAATACGATTCTAACGTGCTACTTGAACTGTTTATTACATCTGTGTGTAAATTATTTTTTTTTTAGTTGACAGTAACCTTGGAGTTCAGTATTATTGACGAAGATCTTGATGAAGCTGTAGTGTGTTTCAGTCTAGATGTATTTCCAGTGAAACTGTAACATGTGATAGTCTGTACTGTAATAACAAAACATTTCATCTGTATATATGTTAATATGTATATATTTAAGTTTATTTATTGTTATACATTTTTTATCGAAATATATGTTATATTTTTTTGTATGAAATATTGATTTTAATCCTTACTATTTCTTCTTTAATGTCTTACTTTAATCCTTCCTATATTACTCGTATTTTGCCACTTTAAGTTCTCAGTTGAAAGAAAAGTAAATATCACTACGATTGTAAAAGTAAACAATCAAAAGTAAAAAATTGAAATCCATAGAAAAAATAAACAAAAAACATTACGAGGTACTCTTTGGTCATCAAATAGATCTAAAAAAATGACACAAATTTAAACTTATAGAAAAAAGACGCCTAACTCAAAATCGTCTTAAGTTTTTTTTATCTATCATCTTTTATTTTAGTGTTTAAATATGTTATTTCAGTCTATATCCAGTTTCATGAGAACCAATAAGTTTGTTGACATTAATTTGAAAGAGATCAGTGATTGTGCAATTATGAAGTTGTTTATTGCTTAAAAATGGTCTATATTCGTGCCGACGAACAGATATAGTAATGATCAGTGCAGCGCAGCCTTTCGCCAACTAAGTTGGCATCTTCAGGAAAAGATTAAAACTATTAAATTCTAACCTACACACTTAGATGTATTAGCTATTAGAAATAGTGAAAATAAGTTAGAGTTTGATGTATATAGGAAAGAAACCGCGACGAGATATAACATGGTGTGGATCGTTGGGAATATATATTCCAAACGATTCACACCACCCTTTTCAACATAAAATGGCAAGTTTTAATTTTCTAATTCACCGTTTGTTAAATTTCCCCCTCAGTAAAGAGAGGTTTGAACATGATAAAAAATTAATTAAGAATATAGCTAAGAATAACGGTTACTCAGTCCATTTAATAGATAAGTTAATAAGGAAGCATAAATATAAGATAACCTTGCATAGTTCCACGATTTTCGTAGAGAGACTTACAATTCGAAATTTGTTTCGTTACCATATGAACCTAAATTCACCCGCGGACTAGAAAACAATTTTAAAAATATCAATATCAATTTGAAATTCAAAACACATGGCTCATTTGAAGTATGAAATCTTGTATTGCCCAACATGCTTTTGACAACAACCATAGGATAGACATAAATAATTTAAAATTAATTAGAAATGTAACAACTAGTAGACAGTTGGATGCTTTTGAAAGTTTAGAAATCATTAAGTGTAACAGTAGTATGAATAAGGACAATGGTCCGATACCCACCAGTCCACTGTTTGCTCTGATAAACAGAGACATAGGTTACGGTTCAGTAGAAACAAATTAAGTATAAATAGTGCAAGTGTGTAGGTTAGAATTTAGTTTTAATAATTTTATTTTAATGCCAACTTAGTTGGCGAAACGCGAGTCGAGAAAAGTATAGTAGTTCGGTGTTTGGTAGAAGTTTTTTTCTTTTACACTATGATTAAATAAATATGACAGTTTGCACAGTCGATACAAGTAAACGGGTGAATATCGTGTACTGTACTTATGCTATATAGTGCAATACTTCACGGTATACCACAAGCACAGTATACGATTACTATATCTATTGGCCGGTCTAAATATAGTCGTCTGTACACGTCTGTAGTAAAAAAAAGTATTTTTTGGGTAGTCCCTACATAATCAGGAGATATAAAAACAAATCAGGACATACGATATCACACATGACAACTTTTGCTACGTTGTGACGTATTAAAATTATGATACTGTCAATTTGGCAATTGAACGATGTGTCACAAAAATAGAAAACAAATCAGGGGCCACTAGTTAAAAAATAATTTTGATGACGTCATCATTTATTATGTCACCCATAAACAAAAGACTATCAAGAATTGAATGTGACGCCAAAACGTATACTTTGATCAAACGAAAAAAATCTACCATTTTATTGAATCTATTCCATACTTTTTCTGCGCACTGTATACTAAAAAAATCCTATTACATAGTACACAGTGATCTGGTATCTTCCTTATTTAAATCTATGATAAAAACTTGACAGGAACTGCCCTCTATCGAGAAATATATGAGGCTACGTATTGTTGGTCGTCTATATGTATTTAAACGATGAGTCTTGTTTATTCCTTCATGGCATATCTAACATACTGTGTATTGGTGTATTTACTGTGTATTGGTGTATCCTTATATCAGATACCGTTTACATTGTGAAATATATGGATATCGGATTTCTTTCACCGATGAATTAGTTATCCGATGATGTATTTACATTGCAAGTCTTAATGCAATATGAAATGGGCGTACAGATTCTACGTGAGATACCTACATCTAGAACTATGGGACTTTCTAACTGCAGTCTAACATCAATTATAAATCGATTACCATTTAAAAGTGTACCACTATCAGAGAGATATAAAAAGGGAGACCTGTGGACAGTATATATTTATTGTTTCCTCTTGGACAATAATGGATTATAAACAGGAAATGAAATGTAAAGAAAATGACTATGTATAAATAAGTGTGCTATTGAAAAATCAATAGATTTATTAGAAATTATAAGCAAATAAAAAAAATAAAACGTTAAATAACTAAAAAACTATTAAATATAGGAATAATAAATGTTAATACAAATCGATATAGAATTTAATTCTACATGAAAATGTAAAATGAAATCAATGCTATTCTTAAAAAAATGCGTTTGGATGGTTTCAAGTAGTGGTAAATGGTAGTCATCCTTGAAGCACTGTAGATACTTCAGAAATATTAAAACCATTGTTGAAAAGTGTTAAGGTATTACTAACCACAGTACCAGTACCGATACTTTATTTTTTAAAATGACCGCTACATATTGTTTAAAATGTTATGGTGCTAATGGAAATAAATCAAAATTCGGTCCAAGTCAAAAACAATAAAAGATAATTATAGAGAAGGTGGAAGAAAGATGATAAAACCTTCCAAAAATAACGTGTAGAATCAAAATATTTCATGAAAAGGGTAGCATTCTATTTAAAACAAGGAAGTTGATACCGAGTGGTGTAACTGAAAGTGTAGCCCTCTTGAAAATTTTTCGTCGTTCGTCGTAGATCTATTAGCCAAAGTCCAAATTTTCCAAAAAAATTTTTACAAAAAGGACTGATAAAAATAGCCGGTATTTGGCTGCTCGGGGGGAACGCATGTAGCCCAGAAAAAATGATTGATTGGTGTCAAAAAACATGAAATATGACCCCTGAATACTTCAAATGGCTGGGGAAATGTCAACTTCACCCCTAAAACTGTAAAAACCACCCCAACACCGCTAAAAATAGATAATTTTCGGTTTTGGTCAGATAACTCATATAAACCACAATTTTTACCACTATTTTTAACATTGACCTTTTCTTCACTTCTACAAGCTCTAATGCCATTAATGAATGTTTTAATCAAACACCCTGTATAAACTATCGCCTCTTTATGGTTCACTTACAATCTCGGAACACTCTTTCGATGACACCGGTCGTACAGTCATATAGTCATATAAGTGACTGCATTAAATGATTGCACTACGTTATTTGATTCGTTCTATGCTATTCTATTGCACCGACTTTGTGGCATTGCTCGGTAACGATTGTTTTTTGCTTCTATCGTGTAAAGACGATGAACAAAATAAGAAAAAGCGTCGATCAATCTGTGTAAGAAAAAACATGGCTAGCCCTCGGACTATAATAGTCTGGTCTCTCGGACAGAATGACACGCGGCGCACGGGAAATCTATTTTCTGTCTACAAATCACGGGCTGCGTGAAACCGAGCGCGATTGTTCGCGACCAACGACGGGGGAACCCCGGAGCGAGGGCAGTAAATCCCGATCACCCCCGGGAATACCAGCTAATTACCGGGGCTGATGGATGGCGCGGGCCACGGCCGCGATCATATACCACCCCCGTACGAGATGTGGAGAAGAAGAGGAAGAGACAAAGGCGAGGGAGAGAAAGAGCAGAACGATCTTCTTCAGGTCCGTACGTTGAAGCCACGTTCGCGATGCCAGTGTCGCCCGCAACAAAGACGTAATACATTTTGTATTGAATTCAATTCGGCTCAAAATTTTGTCCACAAGATCACAGGCTTCAATGTGCTTGAAGAAAAAAAGAATCGACGTACAGGTGGCTGTTGGCTAAGAAAACGGCCAACAAAGGAGCTTAGTGAGCAACAGTCATTTCAATACTACGCGTAGTTGCTTCAACAGACCTCCATCAATAGAACTACAGAAGGCAAATCTTAACAAAACACAAAAATCAGGTTGGTCCTTCACCTGGACAAGTCAGGCCATGTCCAGGTCAAAAGGGACTATGCCGACAATGAAGACTAGAAGGAAAAACGGTCTAGCTACCAAATACAAGATCAAAGATCGGTTCAGCCAATAAAGACATAACAATGGAGTAGATCTGACAACGTAGGAAGATAGCAGAACATGTACTGTCGATCCTTTTGGATACGGAGGTAAGACAGCTTGTACACTGCATCCAATGAAAGATCAAGAGATGATCAAAACAGTCAGTACAGCGAAAGGATCGGTTCAATAAATGACACATTGTCAGTGGGGTAGCTCTGATATATAAATATTTGTCCTTGATTTGGACAGGCCAAAGTCCAGGGCAAAAAGGGACTGTGTAAGAATGAAGACTTGAATAGAAAACGGTTTAGCTAGCAAACGCAAGTCCAAAGATTGGTTCAACCAGTAGTGGAGTAGGTCTGCTAATGTAGGAAGATAGCAGTACAATGATGACATTCCGTCACTGATAATGCTAAGGACTGATGGTAGTCGTGGCCATGTTGGTCTGAACTAAAAAGGGGTTAGTCTAATCTAACAAAATCGTAGGAGCTTAAACATCAATCTGAACCTCAGTTCAGTTTGTAAATAATGCGCGATAGAATGGGGGCATAGTTGGTTATTGGACAGTGCGTGTCGCTCGGATGTCGATATTTATTGATTTTGCCTGTTAGTGGCTGTTCTTGTATGTTGTACTTCCTTGAGTTGTCTCTGTTTATAGGTGTGTGCCAAACAAACAAATGTAATGAATTTGTAAGCACTAAAACTCCTTCTAATCATATGGTTTCGTTGGTCTAATCGGTGAAGGATATATTCGTACGTTGTGTTAGGTCTGACAGTATAACCAAGATCAAGAAACGATGAAATAAGATCCAGTTACGATGTAAGCCATTGATTGGTCAAGCAGTGAAAGCAAATTATTGGGTCTTCGACCATTATTACTCATGAGGAGCTATAATTTTGTAGAATGGAATTTTTCATGACATATAGCAAGTTAAATGAGTCTAAACTTAGGTCTTCCGGATCTTTATATGGTCAGTTAAACTAAATTGAGGAACTGAGGATGAGCTCTGTACGAGATAAAACATTGCAACATTTCACATCAAATGACCACATTACCATATACGTAATAGAAAATTAACAACTTCAGTTTCAAAAGAAGACGGATTTAATATTTGCTCGCACAGTCGGGAGGAGTAACCGAATCAACGAGATTAATTCCATCATAACGAAAGTTCACACGGTGCAATACGAGTAACGAATGCACACGCCTCTGCCTCGGACACTTGTTGCTGCTCCGAAAGATAGGTCTCGCGCGTGGGAGGACGCAGCTATGCGAGTATCCGTTTTCTTCTGCAGGTGCGATATTTGATGGGATTCCACGCGTTTGCGTCGACTACTCGCCCGACGCGATGCCGTGGAGAGGGCCGTTAATTGGATGCATTCTATGCAGGAAACAAACGCCAATATCCCTGGTTAATCAGGAAGGTAACACCGTATGAATACTCTTTAATGCGATTGGAAATTACAGTAACCTACACCACCATATCTGCATGTTTTTTTGGGTCGTTGAATCCGAATCCGTAGTTGGGTTTTGAACCCATTAGTCCATAACCTCAACATTGAATCGTTGTATAGAATAAAGAAAATATTGTGTCTTTTAAGATATTATTTAGGGGATAACAGGAACCCAGAGTGAACTCCACAATCCTATAATCCCGCACCCTCATACCCAATAGTTCAGTAGCTTTATAGCTACTATGTAACTCAAACCCAATAACTCAATAGTCTGAAGATCTTTAATCAAAGGTCCTCAAATTCGCAATAATCATGGGAATCAGATCCCCACAGAAAAAAAAAAAAATTTCGCTGAAACTATAACCACGTAGTTTTCTGAATCCACCTAATCCATTTGAATTTATTTCAGACTTTCATAGTCTTGCGGATTTAATTCACACAATGCAGACCCTGTAACTCTTCAACTCTACATATATCCTTAAACCCAATAACTTCTTACCTAGCCAGAGATATTAGTAGATCCAGATGACATAGAAACCATGTATCCTGTGACAAAAGATGATTACATCTATGCGACATCCTATGATCGCATACAGAGGATTTATAAGCGCATAATGTTCTCAGACTAATATTCGAGAAATGGGATCGAGGTTACTGCAGGCTACTTTAAACTCATCATGTCAGAAAAAAGCTATTAAAACAAATAATGACACACCAGTTCATGAAACCCAACTCTTGTAAAGTCTTAAATTCATGAAATAATTTAAAATACGAGGTGTGTAAATTAAGTAATGAGATAGATGTTTTATATTTTTTTTTATTCGAATGGAATTACAATTCAGTATTGTCTGTCCAAAATAACTGACTTGGGAAGCCACGCAGCGCTGGACACGGTTGTTTCATTCCTCATAGAAGTGCTGGAACTCATATACTCGAATCGCTTTTAGCTGGTCGGTTACAGCCGTTTGAATGTTTTCTATGGTCCCAGAATGACGCATTTTGAGGTGATTTTTCAATCTCGCGAAAAGAAAAAAGTCATAAGGACTCAAGTCAGGAGAATATAAAGGCTGAGGAGCCACAGGACGTTTACTGGCTAAAAACTCGTTTACTAAAACGACATGGCGCATTGTCGTGATGCAACATCCAGTTGTTCTTGATGTTTGGTCTCATATGCATGACCTTTTTTCGAAGTTTCATCAATAACCTCTCTGTAAAAGTATTGATTTACTATTTGGCCTGGAGGCAAAAACTCTTTGTGGACAATTCCCTGTCTATCAAAAAAGAAAATCAGCATGCATTTGATTTTCGACTTGCTCATTCTTGATTTTTTTCCGTTACGTTCCATAAAATGGGGATCATTTTCAATCGAAATCAATTCAAAATTGAATCCAAAAAGTCTCCTTTATCTCCTTATCTTCTTTTGTTCCTGCGAAAGGTTTTTTGGAACCATTTTTGCTCAGAATTTTCTCATCCCCTATCATCATCGTTAGTCAAAATATGATGAACAGTAGTGTGATTCAAATTTTAACTCTTCCCTGATCGTTCTTGTCGTCAACCGACGATCTGAACGCTCAAGATTCCTTATTCTATCGAAATTTTCATCGGTTCTTGAAGATGAAGGTCTTCCGCTGCGTGGTTAATCTTAAATCGACTCTCTTCCTTCTGAGAATGCCTTAAACAACCGAAAAAACCTGGGCTCTTAAAAAAACGCTGTCTTCGTAGGCGATGTCAATATTCTGGAAAATGGAGCGATAATTGATTCTTTAGATCTCACGTACTTTCAGAATCTAAAAACAGATATCTTTTTTGGTAACTGATGATTGCAAAAAAGATCAGGTGGGTATGTGTTACCTATACAGCTCAATAACTCCTGCTGAAATGTAAATAAAAAAAATATTTGTCATCCTCAGGTGCCATACCGTTACCTGTCAATAACTTTATGGGCACGTCATAAATAATTGATGTCGCTTTTTTTTATTACGAACCGGATGCGATAAAAACAATAAAGCCCGAAATAATAATGTCGCCTTCTTCGATCCTCAGGTGAACAGATCGAAATAATAAAAATATTAATTTATGGATATGCAAATCTCCATTAGGATTTGGATTAAAATAACGTAATGTAAAAGAGCTATTGCGTCTGTCGTAGCGAAGCCGTTCGCCCGATAAAAAGCTAATAGTATGCAAATCAATGTTTGTTTACAAACTCGAATTATACGTATTCCACGGGTTCGTCCTTTTCCATTTCGGATTTATTGACCAAATAGGGGGACCGCTAATTGACTTAAGAAATATTATTATACAATAATTATTAATTAATGCAGATGTACCGTTTTATGAGTCTCCTACACGGTGTTTCAACGACGTAAGTGATATACAGGGTGTGTAAATACGAGGTGTGTAATTTAATGAATGAGACTGATTAAAAAAAACAAAAAACTTCATTAGGAAGTCACACAGCGCTGAAGATGGTTCTTCCATTCCTCATAGCAGTGCATGAAGTGATTTGGAATTTCTTGACCGTTGATCAATTAACTTGATAAACTTGTGGGATTATCGGTCAGTTTATAAAAACAAAAAGTTTTTGTTTTTTTCTAACGTTTAAAAATTTTTTAACTTACATTTTTATAAAAATTTATACTAGTAACTTACAGTAGAATAGAAAATATATTGTAAGTTACTAGTATGAATTTATATAAATTTGTAAGTTAAAAAATTTTTGTTTTGTATTGTAGCTCTGATGATGGCTGAATAAAGCCGAAACGTTAGAAAAAAAACCAAAACTTTTGTTTTTATAAACTGACCGATAATGCCACAAGTTTATCAAGTTAAGTGCTTGAAGTAATTTACAGGAAGAGCCTTCAAACATGAACTTGTCATTTATTCTTGTCAGCATGGAACTTATCATTTACTTACCAGTAAATGATAAGTTCCATAAAATGGGGATCATTTTCAATCGATTCCAAAAAAGACACTTTTCTCTCCCGATATCTTTTTTGTTCTCGCGAAAGGTTTTTTGGTAACATTTTTGAGCAGGTTTTTCTCATCCCCAATTCGTTAGTCAAAATCTGATGAACAGTGGTGTGATTCAAATTTAACTCTTCCCCGATCATTCTTGTCGTCAACCAACGATCTGATCGCACAAGATCCCGTATTCTATCGACATTTTCATTGGTTCTTGAAGATCAAAGCCTTGCGCTGCGTGGTTCATCTTCAATCCACTCTCTTCCTTCTGAGAATGCCTTAAACCACCAACAATCCTGGGCTCCCGAATAAATACTGTTCGTAGGCGTGTTGAAGTTTTGCAAAACTATCCGTTGCGCTGTGTCCAAGTCTGAAGCAAAATCTGGGATAACATTGTTGCTCAAAATTAATGTCACTCATTTTTAAAACGCACTGGAAAAATACGGTTGTTACACAATACAAAATTACAAAATATTATATTTCACTACGTTAAAGTTACGAATCTTGGAGATATTTTCGATTTCCTTCAGTTGTTCAGGATTTTTATTAAGTTACTATCAAACGCAAACAGTGAATGCAAACATAAAGTATATAAGTAAAGAAGAAGAAAGAAAAAATAAAAAGATAAGAAATAAAAAATAAAAATAAATATAAGTAAACTATAAACATTTAATGAACTGTTATTAAATTGGGTTCAAACACGCACCAAAAACTCACCTCGACTATTTTTAAAGGCAATTTATATTATTTATATTGTCTATACCGTTTTTTTATAATCTTAAGTAAATTTTCCGAAAGACAACTTGTACTGTGATATTCCAAACTTTAAAAAATGGTGATTGTACGTGCCCCACTCCTCCCTACGGAATATGCAAGCACCAGTATGACTGCAGATGTTTCTACTAAGAACGTTAGTCATCCACTTGATACAGTATTGTACGATTACCCAGTGTAAACCAAATAGAAGTAATAATTTACGTCTTATTTTTTTAATAAAGCCACCTGACAACTTAGGTACCAGGTGAATGTTTGCAGGTGAACAAACATTGCACAACCGTATGCTTTTAGATAATATTGTTTGTAAAGTTTGTGAAAAATGTTTTTTGGTGTTGTATAAACATAATGATTATTATCAAATATGTTTTAATATCAATGGTACGAGTATAAGAAAAGGAAGTAACTAAGGAAACTTCAATCTCCCCTGTTTTGCAACTAAGATAAACACAACTGCTTAAGTATAAGTTGAATAACAATTTTATTTGTGTATGTGTACGAACAGGCAAAGCAAATACTTATTTACAAGTATTTTAGTCATATTTGGTATTTAGATTTGGATTTCATATCCATGGTATCTACACGCAGAAAAAGTGTTTCATACACTTTTTCTGCGTGTACATACCATATGCAGGTACTGTAGTCCAGTATTGGTTACAAAATGATTCAGGATGTAGTTTAAAAAACTTTTCACTGTAATGAATATTAAAGTACCTTATGTTAGATTATGTTACAACATGACTTTGAGTTAAAATAAGGAACCATTAAAAAGAACGTCATCAAAGTTGGCAGAGCAAAAAAAGACGTACTATTTCTATTCTTAAGCTTAGGTTTATAATATTATTTAATTGTCAAGGCTATTGCACCGTGTCACAGCCATTATTTATTTTACAATTGTGACAGCCACTTGTCAAAAGTTTGACAACAATGTTTCGTTTCCAGCATCGACATAACCGCTATTTCCATTTATCTCGTTCATAGCCAAATTTGATGACGTTTTTTTAATGGCTCATTATTTCGGAACCTTTCAATTTAGATGTATTGTATGAAAAACCTTCGAGTTTTCCTACGTAACAAAATAAAATTATTTTAATATTATTACTACAAGTTTTCTATCAACAACGATAAAAAAGATCAGTACCTCATGACTAGGTATGTTAAGCAATCTGAGATGTCTCATCGACGTCTATCTTATCGCACACTTGTTCTGGATTACTAAAGTGTATCATTCATGTTTTTTCGACTTTGTTCTTTGCATCTGTGAGGAAGTGCACACAGTTTGCATCTACCACGCTACGCACTGCGACAAATATTCACGATGAGAAAAAAGGCTGACAGCTATTCTGATATTTTTGAACGTTTTGGCAACTGGAATAACAGAAGAACGGACTAACATCAACAGCTGTAAGTTTGTGAAATTTATTCATTAACTATAATGTGTATCTAAATATTATACAGAGTATCGATCGAAACCATTCGTCAAATGTATTAGGCTTTAAGTTATTTTTGAAAATTTGTGATAAAGATATATCAACTCGAAAATGGCTGCTTGAACGGAATGGTGCCATTTTTATTGCATATTTTGATTTTATACATTATCGTAAGTGGACTTTCATAATACTTGAAATTATTTATAGACGTAATGTTAGAAAATAACATGTGGGGTTTGGTACTGTGGTTAGTAGAAACATTAAGCTTTACAACGATGCCTTTAATATCGTTGAATTATGTACATGGTGTTGTATGTAAATGTACTCCCATTTAGCGCAACTTCGAACCATCAAAACTCATTGTTTTTTTTAATAAAATGCCCTATATTTAATCTCACATTTTATGTTAATACATTTTTCATAGAGCTACATATATTAGCATTCCCTAAAACACTCGAAAAAATAAAAAAATCTACCTAAAATAATGTGTACAATCTAAATATACAGTAAAATATGCTCCATTATATTTGGGTTAATGTTGATGTTGACCATGTTGTTGTCCATGTAAGGTTCATGCTGGCTTCTGGTTCCCGATATAACCGAAAGTACAGCCATCTTGAAAGTAGCTTCATCGAGTAGCTTCATCTAAATTCTCAAAAATCAGTAGTTTCAAGCTCTAATACTTTTAATGAATGGTTTCAATCAGTCACCCTGCACATATATATTATTTATCTGTACCTTCATTTTAATTTGAAATAATTATTTCGTTTATTTTCTAACCAATACTGAGAGCATTTGTTTATATTTGTACTTAATAGCTAATGTTGTAATAGTTAATAATGTAGTTGGTGTAATTTGTAGGCGGTGAAGGACACCTTGCGCCACAGGTAAAGTTTTATGCTGGGACGAATGCCACCCTGTGTATTGACCAACCCTGCGTGGTAGTCGCAGGTAAAGACATAGCCATGGACATTGTTTTTCAAGCACGTAAGTACATATTCGTTAAATATTTTAGCCATATCACATTTTTTCCTTAGATAAGTTCTATATGTCTGAGATGGATCGATTCTTTAGTTCTACATTTGCAGTTCCAGTTTCCATCTCTGGAAACGTTAGGAGCTGTCTTTGCAAACTATTTCAATGGATAATTAAACCTAACTTGATGTTTGTCTTTTATGCGTATGATTTTTTACAAGACTAAATTCCTTTTACATAATGAATTAATAAAAAACCAATCGCTTATTGATGTTTTGAGATACGAACTCGGTTTAACAACCTTTTTTGCCCTTTTCTGAGGATTATTTTTATCTAATCTGTTTGAGATAACGTCAAGATGCAGGTGCTTCTGTTGAATATACAGTTATTTAGATGTATTACTCTAGATACATACGAACATGACATATTTTATTAAATTATATGACAAAAATCAGATTGATTATTCTACAAGCTCATCATTAGCATACAATTTAAAGTCTTTTTTGGTTCTTATAAACAAACCTGAGTAAAAAAAAAAACAAAACATGAATACTATATCTTATATTATATTGAATAAATAGTTAAAACAAGAATTTTATCAATAATGTTTGATTTTCAGTACCATAAAGACTGATTTATTTTTAGCAAAATATTTGGACAGCATCAAACCGAATATTGTAGCTACAGCGGCAGGAATTTCTCTTGATTATCCGCTCTTTCAAGACGATGCCTGTGTTGGAATTACCAATACGTACTGTCCTATAGTTGAAAACGAAACGGTCGAATACTCCTACACCATGCATTTATTAGACGTTTTTCCTGAGGTATGAGTACTCTTCAGACATTGAATACAAGAAAAGCCAACTCCAATTTCGTTTTACATCAGGCACAGCGAACGAACTGGTACTAATGTAGAGAATAGGTGCAAAAATGGAGGCAAATATTTAAAACACACATTATATCAATGATTTTAAGAAACGTGTGAAATCTCTGTCTGTAAACTGAAACGAAAATCGTTTCTGTGCATATGCTCCTGCCCTAAATGCTTTTGTGTATGGGCCTCTGTTGTGTCGTTTTAGAGTTCAAACTGTGCAATATTTGAACGCCGTAATTTTGAGTAATCGCTCGCTTATCAGCAGACATTTTATGTAGCAAGGAATATTTATGATAGTGTAACGTTTCGTTCACTTAGGGTTCGTTAAGTGTAAAAAATCAGACACGCTTTTTTAACAAACACAATTTATTTAAGTACACACAAATACGAATGAAACCACTAAATTAAAATTAATTCATTTATGTACAATTTATGATGTTTTACGAAGCTCGCGACGTAAATTTATTTCAAAAACTAACTCATCTCCGCGCCGATATGCCTCTATATACCCTGTTGGGCGGTACGCGTATATTCGGGCATATTTCTGGATGGGCCGCTCGAAAGAACTCGAAGCTTCGGAAGGCTCGAGAGGCTCTCGCAAAGCGGTGAGGTATCGCTGAGTCACCCTTGTTTTGTTGGCGGCGATGTCATGGAGGGCCGGCGTGACCCATGCTGTCCGGCGATTTCGCCACAATAGTTTGGTAAGCGATCAATGATGGCAGATTATATATTTATATTTGTTTATATATTACCTTATGATCATTGATCGCTCAGAGATCGTCCTGTGTGATGAACGCGACCACTGCAGACAAAAAAATAAACTACTCGTAATGGTCTAAGGCGGAGAACATTTTTGTATGATTTAAAAATTTGCTTGAAATTGCCTATTCAACTCAGACACTTTTTTGTTTATCTAAAATTCCATAAAATCGAAAACAAACCAATGTGAATCTGATTCATACGTAGGTTGGGAAATAAATTGAGATAAAAAGAGAAACATCGTTAGAGATTATGGCAAGAGCGTAGCCAGGGGGCGATGGGGGCGATCGCCTCCCCCCCAAAGGGTCAAGTAAAAACCAAAATACTCGGGGGAATGCGGTTGCCGTTGCCTGTAGTGACTTTTTTTTTTTTGGCTTTTTCGTTTAATATGCAGCGATCGCCCCCCCAAAGGGTCAAGTAAAAATCGAAATACTAGGGGGAATGCGGTTACCGTTGGCTGTAGTGCCCTTTTTTTTTTTTGGCTTTTTTTGTTTTATCTGCAGCGATCGCCCCCCCCCCCCAAAGTGTCAAGTAAACACCAAAAGACTCGGGGGCTTTCGGTTGCCGTTGCCTGTACTGACCTTTTTTTTTTGGTTTTTTTTGTTTCATCTGCATTGAGCGCCCCCCTCAAAGATAACTACTGGCTACGCCCTTGGATTATGGTGAGTTTCTATAAAGTATGAACTATGCTTTACGAACATCCTTTGTTCAAAACATAGTTTTTTTTTTAAGATGGCAGTACAAAATCACTAGGAAACGTAAAATTTCTTTGGGACCTGAAATTATACAGTAATGCTTTTTTACTTACATGTTTCCGATGAGTCTATTTTAGTTCTTCGACGGTCTAACTAGAACGATCTAAATTAAGTAGGAATATTAGTAAGGTGTCAATAAAATAATGATGAGTAAATTTGAAATGTTTTTAAAGTTGTAGAAGTAAATATTCCACTTTCTTGCATTGTTTTATTTGTCTTTTTTTTAGATAACAGTATCGTTGGAATTCACCTTGGTAGATAAGAATGACAGCTCGGATATAATATGCTTCGTGGTAGACATTCAAGTTGTTAAGACAATAGACTGATTATACTTATTTATAATAAAAATATGTTATAATAATAACATATTTTTATAATAAATAATTTATAACAGATTATTGTTAGACAAATGACAAAGCATTTAAATGTTGTGAAAAAAGAACTGATATAATTTAAGATTTATCTGTTAAATTAGTTTCCAAAAAAAATGGATTTTCCAAACTCTGTTGTTTTACAATGATTTAGGTTGTTAACAATGTTTGAAAGTGAAAATTTAGTAATGAAATAAAGCAAAACGAGTTTCGAATATTTTTTTTTTCATTAAAAACAGAATGGAGTGGGCAATCGAAAATGTTGACCGCGACTAGGACAATGTAGTGTTCACTGATGAGTATTCTTTTTGGGCCTGGACTCCTAGAAAGAAGGCCGGTCTAATGCATGGTTAGTCGTTTCTGCAGCGAACAGTTAAACATCTGATTAAAGTCTATGTTTGGGGATGTGTCAATGCGCGAGGATTTGGAATTTTGTGTATATTTACCGGAGGACTCTGAATGATAAGGTTGTACCAGAAATGTCTTTTGACATCAATAAACAAGTGGTTTGGCAGAAACACTGATGACTGGATCCTAAAATATAATACCAAACATCGCATTAGACTTTGGGTGAAGTGGAAATCTGAACGTGGCACCAATACATTATTAGCCTGGCCTTCACAGCCACCAGATGCAAACCCAACAGAAAAAATGTGGGCCTTAATGAAGCAAGAGCTTCGTGGACTACGTGTATTATCTCCGACCCAGTTATTACGACAAACATGAAATATCTAAGGTATGGCGGTTGTTTCCAAACGAATATGCAAAACATTTGATGTAAAGTATTCCTCAACGTTGCCAGGCAATATTAAATAATAATAGTTACTGGATTGTTTATTAGGTAATTGCATCAAAGGGATTATAACACAGTTCTTGCATGAACAAAATTTTGATGTACGTACCATAGGTTGGACAATGTCGGCGACATGTTTTTATGTGACTGACTGTATATTGCCTTATCAATACAGGGTTTGTATAAAACGAAATTAGATTCATTTTTTCCTCACGCGACTGTACTTCTGTCCTCTGTGATAAAACTTGGTCGAAGCTCCGAAATGCAGAAATCAATTGAGCAGCGTGCTTTTTACGTGGAAGTGCTCAAAAGATTGAAACAAAGAGTCAACCGACTGAGGCCAGCATCGCCGCCGAGTGGAAGCATAACCACGACAATCAAGTCACACCTGCTTTGTGGTGAGCAGCTACCTCGCCTAGAACGGGATTTCAACGATTCCCCAGCCGCCCTACAGTCCCGACCTGCCCCCCCAGACATTTTTCTTTTCTCAAAACTTAAAACTGCCCTCAAAGGATGCTGCCACGGGACCCTGGACGCCGTCAAAGCGGCTACGCGAACTTTAAGAGAGACACTTCGGAAGCCGCCTAAAAACCGCCTTCGAATCGTGGAAACATCGCTGGCTGAAGTGTGTGGATGACCAAGGGACTTACTTTGAAGAGTATTAATTATTTGTAGTGATATTCACAATAACTTATATTTTACAAATTTAATCTCATTACTTTTTATACAAACCCTGTATAATATAAATAATTGCAATAAATCAAGATGCCTGTTGCAGTTTTTATGTATTTTTATTAACAGCTTCTAGTTTACCTATTGTACCGGGGTGGAACTTGCAATAAGTACCAAACTACTTTTCCACATTTTTTTCTAAATAAGTAGTAATTTTCTAACGATTTATACGATACAAAATTCTTTCTTCCTTTGATTTATACCACATTAGACTGATTTATGCATTGTGCAGGGTAACAGGGAAATTATGTCTTTTTCGAGGCTATATGTATAAATACGGAAATGATTTTTACAGCTTATCTTAACTCTAATCCTCTTGACAACTAAAGCAAAAAGTTATTATTAATGTTTATGCGATCGTATAATTAATATTTAATTATAGGTGGGCTAGTCGTAAATAGAATTACACTGGATTAATAATTTCACTCGGGTCATAATAGAAATTCAAATTTCAACATATTTTGACATCATCAAATTAGATGCGGGGAATTTTATGGCCGTAGTGGCATTTCCCCTGATTTACTAGCGTTTAGTGCATTATTTATTGTACAATAAAGGATTTTATGATTTTTTTAGTATTCGGTCAAAGAAAAAACGCCAATAAAATACAGTGTTTATGGATTTTCTGGCATAATTGCTAGGCTACTTGTGAATGATCTAATACATAAAATCACACCAGCATCTACCTCGTTTACAGCATCTACAAGGTGAAATAAGTAACATTAATATTTTATGAATGTTAGACGGATTCTTATTGTGACATGGTGTTCTCGAATACCACTAAAGTTCTTCATTGGGTACTTAGACTTCTTAGTGGAAATTGTAAAATTTATGTGTAAAGACTTTGGTCAATCTGGTGGGTCAATTGAAAATTTAAGCAAGTCGTATATGATCTTACGCAAAAATACTTAAATGCAGCTTAAATTATTTAAAATTTTAGACACTCCGTTATTTAATGTAGTTGTGTCATATTCTGTTCCACATATTTTTAGAATTTTATTAATACGTATACATATACATTTTGGTTCACGAGTTATTAGAAATAATTATTTGGAAACGGATTCTGTAAAATTTTTAATGAGGTATTTTAAATTGTGCTTTAAAAATTCTTAAAATAATGATATGAATTTGATTCCTCGAACTGTCCAGACTTTTTTTATCTCCCACTTGTTTTTTTTTTGTTGGTATTCGGTGAAGTGGGTGAATGACCATCTTCGTTACTGCTGAAGCTATTTTTTACTATTCTTCAAATTTGTCTTGGAGACACAGACACATTATTAAAATTATGCTACAGTCACCCCGTAAGGCTGTAAACATTCATATAATTGCTAGGTGCGATCGCCTAGAAAATAAATTGTTCATTACCGATAATTTATCAATAAATCTTTATTTCCATTTTGGTGTCAAAATAATTAAATGGCTATAAATCCTCTGATAGCCTGTGATTTCTTTCGTAGTAATGTCACACCTGATGGGAATACGATATTTGCTGTTGAGCCCATCCTCTCAAATTTACTGGCATTCAGATGCGTAACAGGAATATGGTTATATCACTGTATCCCCCGTTTCTCATCATTTAAGACAATGTTTTCAAATCCAATGATATAAAATCAGTTTGTTTTTAAAACCTCAACTGTGGTCTCAATTTGGCGCAAAACAGATGCGACAAGGCTACTTCCAGAAGGACGAAGCAAAAGTATTGAGACCTGCTGATATGTTCAAATATGATGACAGGAGGAATTTTATTTAGAATGTAAGCGCCATCCCACCCTATAATTTGTCGCCAACGAATAGGCGAATTCTAGGAACTCATGAGGTTGTGAAGCGAAAATATGTGTATGACTATTTGTAGATGGTGACGTTAGTGCTCTTCAACTGATTTATTTATTAAATGTTTGCCGAGGACGCAGTACAAATGATAGTCAGTGATGGTAAGGTCTGGTGAACTCTGTGGAGGAGGCAGAACATCAAAACTTAACTGCAAGAGCTCTAGGCGTGTCTTTTTTGTTACTGGGGACGTGCATTACATAAAGCACCTACTTTTCATCCCCGGTAATAAGTTTGTTCAACCTGTTGAAACGACGACTGCAGGAGAAAAGTTGTGTGCCAATGTTACTCCGATGCTGGCGATCGCCTTCACTTAATAAAAGTGGTATGGCCTACCAGGTCGTGGTTTATCGTCGATGCTATAGTCTCCATGTACAACGTACACGTCACTTTAAACTTTAAATTGTGAATGTATATTCCGATTTGTGTCAGAAACATATTGGGCAAAGAAACTTTTATCTGTTTTTTTATTCCTGGAGTGGGTACAGGAACCTTTGGCGTAGAAACAAAAAACTGGACGTTTTCCACGAAATACCAAACTAATACACTTTTCTCGATGCGCGTTTCGCCAACCAAGTTGGCATCTTCGGAGAAAATTAAAACTAAATTCTAGCCTACACACTTGCATTATTTATACTAAATTTGTTGCCACGGTTCACTGAACCGTAACTGTCTTTGTTTATCAGAGCAAACAGTGGACTGGTGGGTATCGGACCATTGTCCTTATTCATACTACTGTTACACTTAGATGATTTCTAAACTTTCAAAAGCATCCAACTGTCTACTGTTTGTTATATTTCTAATTAATATTCAATTATTTATGTCTATCCTATGGTTGTTGTCAAAAGCGTGTTGGGCAACACAAGATGAGCCATGTGTTCTTTAAATCTAGTCAAAATATATATTTTTGTTTGCCCAATATACTTTTGATCACAAGTATATTCATCATAATCAAGATTGTGTTCAAAAGTTTTTTATTATTATTATAATTTAATTGGGGTATGTGTTCTTAAAGTCAAGTCAGAATTGATCTTTTAGTTTGCGCTATACTTATAGTGTTGTTTGTATTTTTATTTTTGGAATTGCTTGAAAGCCTTTATAATTTCCTTTTAGAAATGTAGACCAAAATCTTTTTATATTAACCTCGTTAAAACTTGTATCCAATCAGAGGACGAACGCAGGTTGTTTGTGAGATAAAACGACCAATATTGAATTGAGTTTTTTTAAATGTGTGATATATATTACATATGCAGTATATCACAGTCAACCGTCAGCCAATCGGACACTTTTGTTTTAATTCGGACTCCCCCTCCCCCTTCTCCGCCTCTGCTAATCCGACTAATTAACGATTCTCGACGATAAATAAGAGGATGAAATGCCGTTCGCTCGCAAACGAGGAATATTTTTAATTGCCGCTCATCCGTTTGTCCGCATATACAAATGAGGAGTCCTTAATAAAATTAGATATCCGATATCTTTTATGCGTGTGTGAGATGTCGGTGGGTGTGCCTGGGATTAGATGTGCCGTGCCACATATCGGGGGTCACAACCTTAGGCCCCTCTCTTTGAACGAGAGACATCATCTTATAAGGAGGCACGAACGCGCGATTTACGACGGCCAGCGTCGGACTAGGAACTATGCTTTGTACAACATAAAAACCGATATCTGTAGGGAATTTGGCGACCTTCTCTATTAGATTTTGGTTTGTTGGATTTCGGTTTCGGGAATAAACAACAACTATTTGATTTTTGCCAACGTTTCGGAGATGTATTTCTCCTTCATCAGGGCTTAATCAATGTTGTTATTATTGTCAGATTAACATACCACCTAATGTGACAATAATAACAACATTGATTAAGCCCTGAAGAAGGAGAAATAAATCTCCGAGACGTTGGCAAAAAATCAAATAGTTGTTTTATTACCGGACCTAAAATCCAACAAACTAAAAAATAAAAACCGATGCACGTCACCGATGACGCTGTTCAATGTGTGGAAAAAATTAAAGGGTCAACAAAATTTTCCGAATTATTCAGAATGCCGTATCTCAGTGAAAAATGGCCTTATCGAGGTCTAAAAAAAAGCATTTTGAAGATTCAAGTTTCTAGTTTTGAGATATTTCAGCAACAAAATTTTTAGAGCTACATGTTTCGCGCAATTTTAGGAAGTAGTGTGAGAAAAAAATTTTGAGAATTCTTTTCCTTTTTTTTTCAAGTCCAAGAGCTTGAAAAAATGTTTTCTAACTTAGCCATGGTATGGACCAGATAGCTTGTGTATTCAGCTTCAATTTGCTTTTCTTTTAAATCTCGATACAACCATTTGTTGCTGAGATATCTAACTTTAAATCAAAAAGGACCCTTTTGTCTTTGATTGACGGTATCTCCAACCAAACCAAAAAAAAAAAAGGTTGCACGATCGGATTTACGCTTCTTACACACAGGTCTGTGTGTCTGTGTGTGTTTGGCTCTGTTTGTCTGATGTTTTTGACCATCAATTTTTTATTTAATTTAAATTAAAGTTGATGGCCCAAATCGCATTTCGACCCTGATTCATACTTGCTCAGGAGACAAATCACAACACACACACACACATACGTGTGTGTAAGAAGCGTAGATCCGATCGTGCAACCTCCACGTGGTACGCTTTAGGTAATGCTAATGCCGACGGTGGTGAAAATCAAAATTTTTTCAAGTTTTGGAAGCCTTTAAAAAAAATTCAATTTTCGAAAATGAAATTTTTTGATTTTTTTTTATAAATTTCAACGGTATTTGCGGAAAAAATCGTGAGGAAGTTCGAAGAAAATGTTTTTTTACTTTAGCCATGATTAGGACATGTTTAAGCTCAAAAAACCTGCCCCTTTAATTTTTTCAAAAGTTTGACCGTTTGCAACAAGAAAACGGTTCGTTAGATCGTAATGTAACTTTGCATGGTTTTTGGGGGTATATTCAACTGTAAAAGGCACACGCAACATTAGTCGTTTCATGAAGATTTGAATTTTAGCCGTTGATGTTCTGAAAAACTATCAATTACCCGTTTTTTTCCTGTTTTTTTTGAAATTCATGTCAAGGATAAAAAAAATTCTCCCCAAAAGTCGCAGCAGAACCTTGTAGGGTGTTTATTCCAGTTTTCAGAACTGCCCTTAGATTTTCTGTGCTCCCGTTGGTTGCTGAGATATCGTCGATCAAAGACAAAAGGGTCCTTTTTTGATTTAAAGTACGATATCTCAGCAACAAATGGTCGTACCGAGATTAAAAAAAAAAAGCAAATAGAAGCTGAATACACAAGCTATCCGGTATATACCATGGCTAAGTTAGAAATTTTTTTTCAAGTTCGTGGACTTGAAAAAAAAGCAAAAACATTCGCAAATTTTTTCTACAACAATTAACTTTTAAAATCACCTAGAAGCGTACATCTCTACCAGGAAGGTTACAAATACTTTATTGAACTTAAATTTATTAGCGGGGGGGCCCCCCCCCCCGGCCCGGGGGGGGACACACAACCCCAAAAAAGGCGCCGCCCCGGGGGGGGGGGGGGCTCCTTTGGGCGGCGTGGGGGGGGGGGGGGGGGGGGTGGGGGGGGGCCCCCCCCCCCCCGCGGGGGGGGGGGGGGGGGGGGGGGAAAATAAAAAGGGGGGGGTAAATTTTTTTTTGTTTTTTTTTTTTTTTGGGGGGGCGCGCCCGCGGTTTTTTTTGTGTTCTCCGCCGGGTTTTTTTTTTTTTGGGGGGCCCCCACAATTTTTTTTTTTCCCCCCCCGGGAGAGCGTTCTCCTCCCGGGGGGGTTACAAATACTTTAGCATTCAATACAAGTGCTACTCGTAACATATAGATATAATAATTAATATTTATGTACAAAAAACTAGACTGCACTATTTGTAACCAAAAGGTGTTTGTGAAAAAACCTTTAAATTTTGTATGTACGAGGTATCGTAATTTTATATCCAGGTTTATGTATCCACAGGACTCGGTTGAAGATTTCTCGGTACTTCTGGGGCTAGTCCGGCACTGGACACAACCAAGAATCTCTAGGTATGTATGTCCAACTAGTATGTATTTTTTCCCTTTCTAAAGTGTGTTCTTGAAACAGAAGACTATTTCGCAGTTTTTTATCGTTTTATTACTTTGTAGGATCAAATCATTACTCGGTCAAGTTCTTCGAGCGTAATTTAAGATATATGTCTTATTGATATTTCTTTAATATTTATAGATCTATATTTACATAAAACGCCATTATAAATCTATATGTCAAAGTAAAGAGTAATGATATTGATCGTCTTCCTCACAAAAGTTAATTTGATTTTGTTTTGAAATTGTGTTAATTTGAATAACAAACAATCGGCGTTGCATAAAAAAGATAATATCGACATACTTTAACATGTTTACTTTGATATACTATATAAATGAACTCATTACTACAACCCCAAATACAATGTGCTCTCTAGTCGTCGAGATAAAATGGAGAAAGGGTTTCCTTTACATCGTCTCTCGAAGAATAAAAAAAATTATTACCCGCACCTCCGCCATTTTTTCTAAAACATTGGCCTCAAAAAGATTAGTTGCTGAAGGTAATACAGAGACAATTTAAATTTTAAAAGGGAGACATCTGGTTAACTTTTCCACTGTTTTTTTTTTTATTTAAGTGTCTGCAAAAAATCGAAGACTATTTAAATGCTGTTTTTACAAACAAAGGTATTTTTGATGTCGTTGTATTAATAAAAGAAATATATTTTTTAAATAATTAAATAAATCTGTCGAATTCTGTAGAAGTACCATATTTATTTATTTATCGCGTCATTGAGTTTATAATTTTCAATCTGTGTGGAAGCGATTGTCTGTATGAGAAAATTATATCCTGATGACAAACTTCCTGACATTTGAAAAAGGATTTTTTTGAGGATATTAGACAAAATACCGACGAAAAATGTTTTGACAACGTTTCGTTTAATATACTTAGATTTCTTCAGGGCTACAGTATTGCATAAGAACATTTTACAGACATCGTAGGTCAAGAAAAGGATCAATAATTGAAGTAACATAGACCGTTATGCTGTAAAATACTAATTAAGGTAATGTCCAAATTTAACAACCTTGGTTTAAGTTCAATATTCTAGTATTTTCTTAATATATATAATTTTTTTGTGTTAAATAACAGCTGTATTAACTACTAGGTATTTTATGTTTCTCTTCACATTAAGTTTTTTTTAACTTTTGCTTAAAAAAAGCAAATTACTCTTAAATAGTCAGAATTTTAAATCGAAATTATAAAATTAATGAGCTACATAATTCTATTAACATTTCGTGCAAAGCATTAATTTGCTAAAACTGACAGAAACACGAAAATTATTACCTATTATTAACTCTTATATATGACGAAATAGCAAATACAAGGTATCTCATGCAAAACTCTCTGCGAATTAGACCTTCCAATTTAAAAGGTTTTAATTAATTTATTTTCCTTAATTTATTTTAGGTAGCTAACTTTTTTTAAGAGCGCTTTTAATTGCTACCGAGCATTTATTACACTGGTCAATTAATACCACATTGTAAAAATCTGTAATTTTTTAATGATGCGATACAATTTGGTTTCTTTATTTTAATTCAACTTCATACCCAAATATATTCACCAATTCGTTTTTTTATTAAATATGTGTTCATGAAAAGTGTGAAATAAGATATTTAGCGTATTTAAATTAGTGCCCACTCTAAATATTAATTAAGCACTTATACACAATATAATGCTTTATGTATCATTATTATTGATATTTTTTTGTTCATTTTGTACATAATTTTTATTAATCCTAAAACATGTAAGATTTCTTACACCTCGTTATTTCTAAAAATCATAACCCTATGAGTAAAAGGTTTTAGCAAAACACCCTGTCTTGGAAGACAGACGATCCACCTCCTATTGACCTTCTGATCCGATGAGACAATCTGAAAATATTATTAAGTCATTATTAATTTGCATATTAATTTATTGACACAACCTATAATCTCTAGAGATGGTAATTTCGTATAAAAACGATTTTTTTTTGTGCTGCGATCACGTTAGTTCTAATATCTCGGAACACGCTTTCTATATTTACAGAGTGGTTCGCTGACATAAATTATGGGCGATTCACTGCGGATTAAGGTATTTATTCTGGTCTTTAATCTCATTATATAAATTTATCAGTCTTAATTACCCAGTTTTAATAGCTCGAATTTAGGGGACTAGATAGATCAAGAGATTAGGTCTAAATTGAACATTCTTCGAGTCATTAATGTAATTTTTTTTAGATGAAAAAAATGGAAACGATCGTTCCAAATGTATTAACAATTTTTCATTTTGATGCAATTTTTCAAATATGTTCGAGAGAACCCTAGAATTTCTCTAATGTTGGGCTGTACAGGATTCTCCCGTATTTTAGGCGATATATGTACATGTTCTTTGAATGTAGTTAAATTGATCTTTTTGTTTGTCCAATATACTTTTGTTAATAACCAACTTATTTAAAAAATTCCCGACTTCTCGTTGCTATTTATTTTATCTTTAGGGTTGCCTAAAAGTTTATCAAGATTTTGCCTAATGGTAATGTTGGGTAATAATGGTAATGGTGGGTAAGTTTTGGTTTAAAATGTAAAACGATACGTTTTGCTAAATCTTGCAAAAAATAAACTATTTTTTTTCAGTTAGGTCAAAATTAAGTTTGTGATACCAGATACCTAACAACTGTTTTGATATAATTGCATGGCACAATTGACTCATCGAGCGGCTTTCAAATTCGATACTTTGCGCAACTTTGAGGTCGTATCGAAAGAAACACCTTGTACATTTTTTATTCAATTTCGCATATTGGGAGTTTTGGGGAATTTAAAGTTATGATTCTGATTTTAAATAAAAAAAATCGTAGCTCATATTCAGTTTCATTTTTTAAACACCCGTTTAAAAAAATCCTAGCAGGCCATGAAACTGTAACTTAAAAGCGACGTTGGGGTCAAAAGAAGCAGTTTTCTATGCTCTTTAAAACTATAAGGCTATATTTTTGTGTACCTTTTTACTGTTTTTGTTTTGTCGTTTTTTTGGTTTCGATACTTTTGGTTTTCTGGAGTTTCAGTTTTCATCGGAAATATTAAAATTTCAATTATTTATCGACGTTCCTCTGTTAGGGATAGTAAATTGTTATCGAAACAGTCATCTCAAGCAAGATGCACGAAAGTCCCGACTGCTCTTCAATTCGATGATTCAGTTTACGATGACCATAACTCATCTATAGGTAGCTAGAAAATTATTCATCCTTTATAATGCGCGTCCAGCAGAATTGCAATGCCATCTTGTTAGCCTTAATGATTGAGAGTGCCTCCTCGATCGAATCTCATAAGCAATAACATAAATAATTACGGGGCGCATCTGACGACAAAAAATACTATCGTTGTCCACCTATGGTTAATTCTGTCGAAGGTACTGTTGAATTAGATGGAGGGGATCTTATACAAAGGTCTTCTTGTAGCCAATCGCAGCGCAAGATTCTGAAGACCACTAGAAAAGTTAAGTTTAATGACGTTAACTGAGGAAGTGTTATACGAGGTGCGTAAATTATATAATGAGATGATTTTTTTTTAATTGTTTTTATTCGCATAGAATTACAGCAGTTCAGTATTGTCTTCTTCAAAATAACTTCCTTGGGAAACCAACCCTGGAGATTTTTCTATTTCTCATAGCAGTACTACTCATATACTGGAATAGCCTTCTTTTTTCCTGCCTTTTTTTTTTATTTTTTTACTGGTTAAAAACTCGTTTACTGAAATGGCTGTGTGACAAGGCGCATTGTCGTGTCAAGTTTTTCAAGAACTTCTCTACAAGTGTTGATTTACTGTTTGGCCTGGAGGCACAGACTCTTTGTAGACAATTCCCTGGCTATCAAAAAAGCAAATTAGCATGTATTTGGTCTTCGACTTGCTCATTTTTGCTTTTTTTTGGGTCTTGGAGAGTTTGAAGTGTGCCATTCCATGCTTTGGCGCTTGGTTTCCGGGTCATACTCAAAGACCCAAGTCTTATCACCAGTTTCATAAAATGGAGATCATTTTCAATCGATTCCAAAAAGTCAAGACACCTTTCTCTCCTGACGTCCTTTTGTTCCTGCGAAAGGTATTTTGGATCATTTTTGCTCAGATTTCTCTCATCCCCAATTTGTTAGTGAAAATCTGATGAACAGTGATATGATTCAAATTTAACTCTTCCCCAATCATTATTGTCGTCAACCGACGATTGGACGCACAAGATCCCTTTCTATCGACATTTTCATCGGTTCTGGAAGATGAAGGCCTTCTGCTACGTGGTTCATCTTCAATCGACTCTCTTCCTTCTGAGCATGCTTTAAACCACCGAAAAACCTGGACTCTTGAAAAAACCTGATAGCACACCGTTACTCAAAATTGCTCACAAAACACACTAGAAAAAAAAACGGTTTACGAAAAGAGTCACAAATAACAAACAAATGACTCTAACAAGTTCAAATTTGTACTGATCCCGTCCCCGCAGTGTTGCTAGATCTGGCGCTACGTTGCCAGTCTCATTACTTAATTTACACACCTCGTATGTCGTTGCAATCCAGCCACTTGATGATATTTAACAATGCAGTGCCCTCAGTGGCACCATGGAATGTGGTAGATGTTATCTGCCGCTTCGGGAATATAGCAGTAATTTCTGTTTAAAATAATATCGTAAGCGTAGACGCATAAAATAAATTTATTTAGAAGCATCGTCCGTTGCGTCCGACTGCTCCGTCTCATTTCTACTGGCTTAATTAATCGTTAGAGCGCCATCAGATACCCGCAACCTTATTGTGGTGCCGTATGGAATATGACAGCTGTCGTTAAAACGGAAATTTACTGGTAGCGTATTTTTATGGTTGCACAGTCCGGCCGGCATAAAAATAAAATGGAGCCACTTGCCTTGGTTCGGTCGCCAGGTCTGCGCGATTGTAATTTTATGAAATGATTTCGATTTCCATGCAGGGGCGTGTTTTCGGTGGAAGCTAGGGAAGCACGGCTTTTCTTGTCTTTAACAAGTAAGTAACACAATCCATGTGGCACTTTGAATGATTTGACTTTGACTGATTTGAACGAAACACACGAGGAGGGAGTTGTAAGGGCGGTAAGTTGACAAGTAATGTAAACGTGCCTCCAGGCCAAACAGTAAATCCAGACTTTTACAGGGAGGTTCTTGAAAAACTTCGAAAAAGGGTCATACGTGTGAGACCAAACATCAAGAACAACTGGATTTTGCATCACGACAATGCGCCTTGTCACACAGCCATTTCAGTAAACGAGTTTTTAGCCAGAAAAATCATTCCTGTGGCTCCTCAGCCTCATTATTCACCCGACATGAGTCCGTGTGACTTTTTTCTCTTCTCGAGATTGAAAAATCACCCCAAGGGACGTCATTTTGGGACCATAGAAAATATTCAAATGGCTGTGACCGACCAGCTGAAGGCCATTCCAGTATATGAGTTCCAGCACTGCTATGAGGAATGGAACAACCGTCTCCAGCGCTTAGAAAGTTATTTTGAAGGAGACAATACTGAATTGTAATTAAAATACAAGTATATTCGTATAAAAAAAATTAAAAATCACTCTCAGTACTTAAATTACACATCTCGTATATACATACTTACTAAATATGGAAAAATATTTATAAAAAATATTTATGAGTAGAACCGCGGGTTTCATTTTCCGAAGAAAGTGATCAGGATCAAAGTTATGGGGTTTAAAGTTATGTACTTGACGATGACCTTGAGGTCAATTTGAAAGATCGTTTGGATAGGTCAATTGACTAGGTCAACTATAGGAAGCATTAATATTTTCTATAGAATAAGCAGAACTTTCCATAGAATGATGCAAATAATACTTTTTTTATTAATAAAAAGAGTTTCTTAAATGTTAGAGAAGAGTCTGTTAAATAACTTCGAATGTTTTGGTATCCATTAGTCAAAATGGTTTACATATATATTTTTTCAAATTACCGATTGCTTTATAATCCATATGATTTTTTTAGGCAATCAGCTTTTATTATTTCCTAACAGTTAAGTTAGAACCATTGGTTTTGTTAGTTTCTTTTTGTAGAAAGAAATTGATTGTGTACTAAACAAACTGATTACTGATCAACTAACTTTGTGGATTGCTATAATACTATTAAATGACATCAAATAATGTTACAGAGATATTCTTGTGAGGCAATAAATACTTTCATTTGTCATTTAATTACATGTAGTTTCTTGTAATTCTATGTAACATATGTAATCTCTTCTTTCAGTTTAGTTCATACAGAATATCACATTACATAAAGACTTAGTACATTAATTTTTATGCATTTTATAAATGGTAGCTATAAAAAGCCCGTGCAAGGCAATTGGACAGAGATATTTTAATTGTATTAAATTTTTTATTATAGCAAGAAATTTGATACGACTGCGTCTTGTTTGAATTTGAACGCTTTAATATTGTTCGCAGGAGTAATACAGTGCCCACCAAAATGTAAACTCTAAATTACTACAGAGAATAAAAATACGAAATGGAGAATCGTTGCTCTTTTTTTGAGCTGTTTTTGTGAGCTGAATTTTTTTAAGAGTTTTTCAAGATGGAACACTAAAATCTAGGCACGTTTTTTACAAAGTCGAAACACTGAACGGATGCGCGCGTTTCACCAACCGCGTTGACATCATCAGATGATTCCCTTAACCGTTTTTCTTTGTACTTGATGATTCATATCTTCAATAATTCTTAAAGCTAAATTTCTTTGGATTTGAAAAATTCAGGACGTATGTAAAAAAAATGGTGGGATGTTAAAAACTGAGATATTTTAAAATAAATGGATATACAAATACGAACTAAGAAACGAATAAACGAAATAAATACAGGAACAAATTAATGCATTGTTAAATACAAAAATAAATGAAGAAATTTGTAAATGAGTAATTGATAAATGAATAAATGAATACATGAATAAATGAATAAGTGAATAAGTGAATAAATGAATAAGTGTATAAATGAATAAACGAATAAACGAGTAAACAAGTAAACGAAGAAACGAATGAACGAATTAACAAATTAAATACAGGAATAAATGAATGCATTTTTAAATAAAAATGAATAAACAAATGAATAAACGAATACATTATTAAATACAAAAATGAATGAATAAATGAATAAATGAATAAATGAATAAATGAATAAATGAATAAATGAATAAATGAATAAATGAATAAATGAATAAATGAATAAATGAATAAATGAATAAATGAATAAATGAATAAATGAATAAATGAATAAATGAATAAATGAATAAATGAATAAATGAATAAATGAATAAATGAATAAATGAATAAATGAATAAATGAATAAATGAATAAATGAATAAATGAATAAATGAATAAATGAATAAATGAATAAATGAATAAATGAATAAATGAATAAATGAATAAATGAATAAATGAATAAATGAATAAATGAATAAATGAATAAATGAATAAATGAATAAATGAATAAATGAATAAATGAATAAATGAATAAATGAATAAATGAATAAATGAATAAATGAATAAATGAATAAATGAATAAATGAATAAATGAATAAATGAATAAATGAATAAATGAATAAATGAATAAATGAATAAATGAATAAAATGAATAAATGAATAAATGAATAAATGAATAAATGAATAAATGAATAAATGAATAAATGAATAAATGAATAAATGAATAATTGAATAAACGAATAAACGAATAAACGAATAAAAAGTGATTATAGCAGTAACGAACAGAAGAAATCTTAGAGAAAAATTATTGTACCACAGAAATTTCAGAGGCGACCGCGAAGTTCACCATTATCGGGTGACCTTTGAGGCTTCGGGCGAGAACTACTACCATAACTCATCGCCCGGATCGCCGGGAGATCCTTAAAAAAGTATTAATGGAATATTCGTATGCTAATGTACCCGCGCACTGTGCCTTAGCGGTCGGGCTGGCCATCTCGGACTTGCCCGCGCAATATGCTGCATTTCATTTAAAATAATATTACCAGTTTTCTCGCCGCCCGACTAGAAGTTTATTCGGTATAAATAAGCGGATAAAGGATCAGGTTGACACAACCAGAATGGTCTCGAAACCGTGCCACATTTTCGACATGGACGTCGCATGGGGTGTAAAGGAATATAATTGAAATTAAAATTAGTCTTACTGAGTCTTACTGAATATAGGATGTTTACGGATTCCATGAAAAAAAATACGTGTTTCAAGTTTTCTTTGTAAAAGTGGCACCGGTTTTGAGAAAATAATTTCAAATAAGTCGTATGAAGGTCACTGATTTTATCTTGAGTAAATCAGAAACTCTAAATTCTGACCTACACTACTGCAAATCCGCGTATGCCACTGATTAGAGTAAAAACATTATTTGGGGCTTAGAGTAAAAATATTAAATTTAAAAAAATATTATCAGGGATCAGTTTAAAATCTCCTTATATATATACAGGGTTTGTCCGGAAAGTAATGTCAGTGAATTTTTTTTATCGAGACTGTACGCGCCAGCCCGCGCTCTACGTGCGGGGATTGTGGTGGGGGGATCTGGCAACAAGATCCAACAAGCGTCAGTTGGCTACCAGTCGTTGTAGCGGTCGCATCACTTGTTCTTTGAGAGTCGTTACAGTGACCCGGTGCAAGAAAAAATGCAACGTTCGCTTGAGCAACGGATGGCGATCAAGTTTTGTGTGAAACTGGAGAAGAGTGCTGCGGAAACCATTCCAAAGAAGGCTTTCGGCGTCGATTGTCTTTCGGACAGGCAAATTTTCCGGTGGCACAAGGCCTTCGCAGAAGGTCGGGAAGATGTCAACGACGAGAACCGCGCTGGACGGCCATCAACCTCCAGTTCCGACGACAATGTGAAACGTGTGCGTGACTTGTTGAATACTGACCGTCGTCTAAGTGTCCGTTTAATTTCCGAAACATTAAACATTACGAAAACCCTTGTTCATGAAATTGTGTCGGAGTCTTTAGGAATCAGGAAGGTGTGAGCGAAGCTCATGCCAAAAGTGCTAACGGACGATCAAAAAGCGAGGCGCGTCGAAACCTGTCAAGAACTTTTGGACACCTGCGAAGACAACCCCGCTTTCCTTGATGACGTCATTACCGGGGACGAAAGTTGGGTCTTTGAATACGATCCGGAGATGAAGAGGCAAAGTGCGGAATGGCACACGTCGAACTCCCCTCGCCCCAACAAGGCCAGGATGTCCAGGTCAAAGATCAAGACAATGCTGATTTTTTTTTGATTGCCGGGGATTGGTCTATCATGAGTTCGTTCCGCAGGGGACAACCGTAACCGGAAAGTTTTACGTCGAGGTGCTGAAGCGGCTGAAACGCAGGGTGAATCGCGTCCGCCCAGACATCTCAAAATCCTGGAATTCTCTCCTCCTCCCCCTCCCCCCCCCCCCCCCCCCGGCCCGTTCCGGGGGGGGGGGCGGCCCCGCGGCCCGCCCCCCCCCCCCCGGCCCCCGGGCTCCCCCCCCGGGGGGTCCTGGTGCCCGGCCCGCCACCCCCGGGGGCACCGCGGGCCGGGGGGCCCGGGGGGGGGGGGGGGGGGGGGACTCCCCGGGGGTGTTGGGGGGGTTCCGGGGGGGGGTCCCCGGGGGGGGCTTTGGGGGGGGGGGGGCCGGGGGGGAAGGGGGGGGGGGGGGCGGCTTTTGTTAATTTCCACAACATTTTTCAAACCTCACTGACATTACTTTCCGGACAAACCTGTATATCCATATCCATTAAAAAGTCTGCCTTTTAAAAGTCGTCATCTGTCTGTTGTGGCGCTGCTGGACTCCGTTTCTTCCGTTATACTATTTCTCCGATATTGACTGGTCGATTAACATACACTATTTATCTTGAATAGCCCCAATAAAAAGTACCTAATTGAGGGTAATCAAATCGGGAGATCGAGTTGGCCATTTAATAGTTTTAGTCAGTTGCAAAAATTTTATTTGATACTGATTTTGTAGACTCTGGTGGCATCTAGTGAGTGTGGGTGACAGACTGCAGTTGTGGATATCCAGTGTCCGCTGAGCCTCTGTCAGCAGGGTTTGCGACTTGGGTAACAGATATTGAAGCTCTGTCAGGACACAGGCGTGCATGTTTTAGGTGGAAGAGCAATGAAAGAAGGACCCCCTTTCAGGTCTCCTCCTCTCCCGTGGAAAAAGGGCAAAAAAAAACAAACTTATTTCATTGAATTCTAAGTTTTAGCAAGTTTTATTTTATTTTAAATAGCTTCATGAAAAGCACCTAATCGAGAAGGGTTAAATCGGGAGACCGAGTAAATATTTTAATAGTTTAAACAACAGTTGCTCAAATGTTTGGTTTTGTTTTTATTTGATGCTTTGTAGACTTTGGTGGCATCTAGTAAGTGCAGGTGGCAGTAGATGGCAGGCTTTGCTACTGAGCCTCTGTCAGCAGATCTTCAGATCTGTTGCGTTTTGGATAACAGATTCTGAAACTTTGTCAGTAATGAAAGTAGGACTTCTCCACCTCTCATGTGTAAAAAGAGCAAAAAAAACTTATTTTGTTGAATTCTAACTTTAGCAATCGTTCCGGTTTTGTTGATTTGTTTCCATTATTTTGTTTTCGCCGAAAGAATATTCAGACACTTTAAATTACAAAAATTAATTTGTACATCGTCGATAACCGTTAACATTTATATCCCGTATTAATTTACGATTGAAAATTATCGACATTAAGAATGTATCGGCATTATGTCGTCCGCGAAGTTAAACATAAAATCTCCATATTTTCTGGGCGAGGCTACAAAAACGTATAATATGATAATTATAGTCGCACGCATTAAATTAATCGCGTATTAATTATAGGCACATTAAGAGTTCTCCTTTAGTTGACTTTATTGTAGAAAATACCTAATTTCTTGAAGACTCACACTTTTTTTACGAGCCGCCATACGTTTATAATGGCGGCTTTTATCAGTGCAGTGACGAAATTTTCATTATAATCTTCGAATAGATATTATTTACATAAAATACACTGAACGCCAAAAAAAGGGCATTTTTTTGTGTACACTTGATATCGTTTGTAACCACAGATAAGCTAGACTAAGTGCGGCTGTAACTTCTGCACGAGAACAAGTGAAGCCAAATTCTGGGGCAACTAAACAGAGCTCACTTTCAGGAAAAAAAAATAGGACAACAGGAGAGAAAGTCTTGTGAGAGAGTGTCTTGACTTCTTGCAATCGATTGACAATGATCTCCATTTCATGGAACATGTCATTGATTGATTGATTGATTGATTGCGTATGGGGTAGGTACATGCCCTGTGCACTTAATCTAGGAACATGTCATTATTGGTGATTAGACTTGGGTGTTGAAGTACGACCCGGAAACCAAGCATCAAAGCACGGAATGGGCAAGTCGAAGAGCAAATGCATGCTGATTTGCTTTTTTGATAGCCAGGGAATTGTCCACAAAGAGTTTGTGCCTCCAGGCCAAACAATAAATGAACACTTTTACGGACCAGCTGAAGGCTATTCCAGTTTATGGGTTCCAGCCCTGTTATGAGGAATGGAAGAACCGTCCCCAGCGCTGTCTGGCTCCCAAGGAAGTTATTTTGAAGGGGACAATACCCGAATTGTAATTCTATTCGAAAAAAAAAAAAAATCAAAAAAATCATTGCTTAACCCATTAACGCCCAAACGGACACAATTTTTCATCCTTTTTGGAGCGTCAATCTCGAAGGGAAATTAATGAATTCACTCAATAAAAACCACTTATCCTAATGTTTTCGGATGTGAAATTTCGATAACATTTTGAGTTATTCCTGGTGAAAAAAGTCTGAAATCCATCGGCGGATGGATATGGCGATCCGGAGGATGGATCCGGAGGCGGATCAATATGGCGGTCATCATTCTTGAAAATTCAAAATTTGAAAACGGAAAAATTACAGTTATATTTTACGTAGAATTCTGATGGAAATATCCTTTCAATCTTTTTCATAAAAATGCGTTCTATCTGAGTAAAAAATTATTTGTCATTCTAACCTCAAAACGAGTTTTTTTTTCCGGTGTTGAGGTTTTCATGATGAAATCATGAGAACTATATATTATGCACTTAGAGATGTAGGCGCATTTTTTTCGGAACTTCTCCGCATATAAATAGAAAATATATATTTTGAATTCGGGCGCATTGACGAATTTTTTTTCCGGAACTTCCTCGCATATTTATTCAAAGAATAGTACGTAGAACGTACTTTCTGGTGGGTGTGAGAAAAAATCGTATATGCACCACGAGAAACAAGTAGGCTGTGTACTTCCGGCGAGTAGTTTGCGCCCGAGCATCCCTAAGTGCATAATCTATAATTCTCATGATTTCATCATGAGAACCTCAACACCGGAAAAGAACCTCGTTTTGAAGTTAGAATGACAAATAATGTTTTACTCAAATAGAACGCATTTTTATGAAAAAGATTGAGAGGACATTTTCCATCAGAATTCTACTTAAAATATGACTGTAATATGATTGTAATTTTTCCGTTTCCAAATTTTGAATTTTCAAGAATGATGTCCGCCATATTGAATCCGCCATCTTGGATTTCAACTTTTTTTCACGGGAATAACTCAAAATGTTCTAAAACATGAAATGACATAGGAAAAGTATAATTGCAAACCCCTATTTACTTTTTATAATGAAAAACGCGTCATTTCTTGAGAAATCCGGCCGCTAGTTTGAATTCGCCGTCATTGAAAATTGAAAATTTAGTCAAATATATTTTGTAGTATTGTTTTGATAGAGGAAAATGACTGTGGATCAAGAAAAACTCACAATAACATTATTTTCTCGTTAATACAAAAAAAATCACTAGAGGCAGTTTAGATCGACAAAAAAATCCTATCATCAACTCCAACTATTGCCTCCACCTCCCTCCACAATCCGGAGTAGGTTAGAGTACTTTTTTGGAGTAAAAAATATATATATAAAAAAATCCCCAAATTTTCAGTACTTTTCTCCATAAAGGCAGCCATATTTTTTTCTAGAGCATTTAATCACAATTCTGACCCCGGAAATCGAAGATCACATCCGAAAACATTAAGATAAGTGGTTTTTATTGAGTGAATTCATTAATTTCCCTTCGAGATTGACGCTCCAAAAAGGACGAAAAATTGTGTCCGTTTGGGCGTTAATGGGTTAATTTACACACCTCGTATGTCGGTGACCTGAGGTTGATTTGTTACTAAAACCCAGTTTTCATTGTCTACCAAAATCTATCCAGACTTAGGTGATCAGGACCTGTGGCCAAAACCTCTCCTTTGTAAAATTTTACGCGGCTCACCTATATTTTTGGCGTCGAGCGTATACCAACGATTTATCCATAACCACCTGGCCGCCCGAATAATCATAATTCTATGCGATTGTGGTCGTTCTATAAAATATCGGTATTATAATCGCTTTTCCAATCCTACGTGCCCGTCTAAATTATCAACTGCTCGGACGGCGTCGGCGCGCCGAAAAGGCCCACCTATTATTTATGGGGCGATTAAGGCCGAATCCGAAAAAGAGCTAATTAACTCGAACATGTGAATGGGTACGTAGAAGTCGGGAGATATGTTTTTTTCTAAGCGTGGAGCTCTCCTATCCGTTGCGCACATCTGTAATATTTTATGAAACGCGGCGATAAACAGTAATTCAGATTAGATATGGTGAGGGAACGCAATTAATAGAATATACGTATGAATGTTCTCTTGAGTACATGCCTGAGTTCGATGGAAATGCTGAAAAGTTCCACTGGATAGTTTAGTAAATCGATCGAGAATATTGCCTCATGATCTGTGGAGGAATTTTACGGTTTTTGATTACCAAGTAAAATAATGGAACTATATACATAAATATATATACGAGGTGAGTAAATTAAGTAATGAGACTGATTTAAAAAAAAATATTCGAATAGAATTAAAATTTTCAGTATTGGCTCCATCAAAATATACTTCCTTGGGTTACAGCCGTTTGAATGTTTTCTATGGTCCCAAAATGACGTCTCTTGAGGTGATTTTTTCAATCCTGGGAAGAGAAAAAGTCACAAGGACTCAAGTTAGGCGAATAAGGAGGCTGAGGAGCCACAGGAATGTTTTTACTGGCTAAAAACTCCTGTACTGAAATGGCTGTGTGACAAGGCGTACTGTCGTGATGTAACATCTAGTTGTTCTTGATGTTTAGTCTCACACGCATGACCCTTTTTCGAAGGTTAACTCTTCCCCGATCATTCTTGTCGTCAACTGACGATCTGAACGCACAAGATCCCGTATTCTGTAAATATTTTCATCGGTTCTTGAAGATGAAGACCTTCCGCTGCGTGGTTCATCCTCAATCAACCCTCTTCCTTGTGAGAATACCTTAAATCACCGAAAAACCTAGGCTCTTGAAAAAACACTATCTCCGTAGGCATGTTTGTGTTTTGCAAAAGTATCCCTTGCGCTGTGTCCAAGTATAAAGCAAAACTTGATAGCACACCGTTGCTCAAAATTAATGTCACTCATTTTTAAAACGCACTAAAAAAAGATGAGAAACATACTCACGATACCAAGATGTATGTAAGTGAAGTAGAGATTTAGATTGTCTGTATTATTCTGGATTCTTGTGTGACATCAGGGCGGTCTTCAGAAGGTTGTAGCAATTAGGCCCTATGGGGTCTCTTGTCCTTGCTTGTGAGTTGAAACCACCTAAGCGGTCACCCGGCTTAATATTTAAAAAAATGTGACTACGTTGCTTTAGGGAAGGTTGTTAGCCATGGCAGTATGAATTATTTTTTTGATGAGACGGCTTAGAGTTACATGGTACAGTACAACTAGAATATCTTTGCCCGCGAATTGCTCACAATGAACCTGTAAAAGATACAAGAGACAGCTGCAAACAAACAATAACACACTGTATTTCTCGAAGCCTTCACGGCTGCAACCATAAAACAAACGAGCAAAATTTCAGGTTTTGTCTACTACAACCAAGGGAAACGTTACTGCTACAGCACTGTTGTACATGTCGCATAATCTCCTCCTCTCACAAAGAGGTGATTTATTTAGCTTCAGGTTGTAGAGGTGTTTTCTTATCTGGCCTGTGAAAATGCCTATTACAAAACATATATTTAAAATACACCATTGCTGCTCATTTGAAGAGGTACCTTAAAAGCTAACAGTTACCTGTTTCATCCCATAGTTCATTAAATTTCACACGGGTCTCTTCTTTGCATGGTTTGGGCTTGGTCCAGAGATGCTCTGAACTATCATATGCATAAAAAACTTCTTGAAGGCAATTGGAGGTGACAGTTAACCCTTAGCTGCACCTGGGAGTATAAAATGCACCACCATTACCTACAATTTCAAGTCTTTATATAGGTAACTAAATAAGATTTTTACGAATTTTAAAGGAAAAAAATGCATTTTCAGAATTTTCTTCACTTATTTTCTCAATCCTTGTGGGAAAAAGAGTTGAATCTCTAGTATGGCTAATTTTTCTAGTTCATAATGTACCAATTAACACTTTTGTACAATTCTGTAGTACTATATAGAGGATAGAAGAATTTTTTTAAGCAATTTTTCAACTTGAGGTCCTGGAAGACCCCATGTGCAGTTATGTTACAAAATTGAAGTTGTGCAGCAAGGGTTAAAACTCTTGTGTAGAAGGGTTAAATGTAAAATGGTCAATATAAACATTAGCATTTATTCTTTTCTGTTCAGTAATGAATCAGAGCAAGCAGGCAAATAGATATGACGATTCGAGACCTAGACTAACTGCCCTTTTGAACTAGATATAAAACTTCGTCCTGAAACAAGAACTGCTTAATTTGGGTCCAGTTCTGGGTAATAATGTCCGCTTTACCGAAACTTGCCACTCTCAGTTGTATAACTTTGTGAAGCAACGTTTTAAAAGCTAACCCTTTTAGGATATGAAATATTAGTCTTTTAAGTAATAGAAAATGAATATTTCAGGACGTAATTTTTATTTTTTATTTTTTTGTATTTATGAGACAGCGTCTCCACCATTGTTGTCATAGTGCGCCGGTGTCCCTTATCAATTTTCGATCTGACGTACTCCGCGGAGTACCAGGCTACATCCCCGCAGTATTTCGCGCGGTAATAGGTCCGTATTTCAAGGCGGGACGCCTGCGTCCCCGCGCGGCCTTAAAGCTCTCGTAATTAACGGCAATAAAGATATTATGACGGCATTAAGTTGCTGGAACAATTTCAATTGTATACGTTTATGTAGGTTCAAATTAAAAGGAATGGCGACGAGTCTGCACCCCACGGTTTATATGGCGAGGAAGGAGTCCGAGCTATTGAGAGGTTAAGGAGTTTTACACGGAGCCTTGAGGCCGTCGTACACGGAGTTTTGATTCCAAATCAGCACTGTAATTTTATACAGATCCCGAATAAATATCTATTGGCGGTAATTTAATTCTAAGCATTAGATTATGGGGTTATACTAACCCACCCATTTTTTTCTGATGTATAAACTACCTAAGAATGATATTCAAAAAGAATTTTGAAGGGGGGGGGGGGAAGCTTTTAAAAACATTTTACAGCTTATTTTCCGAACACGTCTCAGCTGTCCACAACGTTCGAAAAAGCCGCTCTGCTGTATTATTACAGTTATTTTGATAGTTTTCGTCGGTACAAATGAGTTATACTTTCTCGAAATACTTATATATGTAGATGGCGTTATTCAATCTTAGGGAAGCTAATAGGACGCTACAATAGCCGTATTATTTATATGATAAAATACGTTTTCAAACTTTAAACGTGTTTTTCAAATTGACGTAAATAGATTAAGAAAAATTTTGTATGTTATGATTTTTCTATAATTATTTATAGAAGTCATTCTATATTGAGGCATTAAAATAATGGATTTCTATTTGAACTTTTTCTCAAAATTTCAGTTTTTATTTTTAAACATAAGAGCATTCTAATATCAACGGAAAAATGTCAAAAATCCATATTTATTCAAACTGTAAAATCGGGAGCAATTTTTAATTTCAAGGTCGTCAAGGTCACGCTTTTAAAACCTTTGAAAAAATTCACATTTTAGTTACCTTTCAATAAATTTATTATTAAAAACGAGAACGTTAAGTTGATGAAGCTACAATTTAAATTCAGGTGCAATATATCTTCGTAATATACCATAATGTACAGGGAACTTGTAATACACCCTGTATAAATGAAAAACAATTTTCTAGCAAACACTAATTTTTTACTTGTATAATAGTATAATTTAATTTAAACTAGCGACCCACCCCGGCTTCGCACGGTTTACGACATCACATTAGAAACCTCTAAAATTATCAGCGTTTCTCTACTATATTATGCATGTATTATACATATAAACCTTCCTCTTGAATCACTATCTATTAAAAAAAAACTCATCAAAATCCGTTGCGTAGTTTTAAAGATCTAAGCATACATAGGGACAGACAGACAGCGGGAAGCGACTTTGTTTTATACTATGTTATGATTATGATGATTACACTTATTAATTACATATTTATCGACAATTAATGAGAACCAAAACATTACCAAAGAACTAATGTTATTAAAAAAGTCATTCAATTGGACCACATATGTAGAAAAATGTACCATAATATTTATAGTTATGGGTTAATTTTGTTATATTATATGAGAAAGGCATACAAATTAACATTTCTCAACTGGCCCTCAAATTTATTTTTTTCTTGCAATTCGCAGTTTTTTGGTAGATGAATTAGTAATACTTTGCGTCAGCCAGAGACACTTGCAAACATTGATCACGCGCTTATTACTACATCTTGTGGCCAATCTATCTTTTTTATTTATATAAAACACTGATTTTTAAAACAAGCAAAAGTATTTTAAATTAAACATATGTACATCCCTGACAGAACATCATCATGTAATTACCTACCAATTTATGGAGTTGGTCCCTGGCAACACCTACAATTTTAATTAAACACTAATATATAGTTAAACAAATTTCTTTTTGATATACGCATGCTTTGATTATAATATTTACGAAAACGAGTCGACTGATTTATCTAGCAACGGTATTGGTACGTTATCTACAAAATCAATATTTATATAAGAAAAGTTGATTTGCATTTTTATTCTATTTGGAGTCGGTTGGAACGAGGACGATGCCGGAATATTTATGGTTTCTGTATATTTCAGTATAATGGATGGAGGAGTATTTATGATATATTCGTCGGAATTCGTTTTGGATACAGGGTGTTTCAAATTGTCGGAAAAAACTATGTGAACATAGTAGTACAGAAAACAGTATGAACAGTGCGGCTGGTGATAAAGAATAGCCAAATTTCAATGTTAATTTACTATATTACTGTTAAAACAAAACTCCTTACCACCAATAATTGATTTTTATCAATGAAGTAACGATCGAGCACCGATCCGCCGTAGTCTGAATTTGCATCGAGCCACCGTAGTCGCATTTCGCGTGCCGAGGGCACAAGTATTCCTCCCCTCGTTTTTATCGGTTTTTGGTACTTATGTAATTGAGATTGCAGCAGATAGTGTCGTTAAATCGTTCGAAAATCAGCTGAACTTCATACTTATTGAGTACCTTTTTTAGTATTTTTATTTTCTTCGCTGAAAGTTTTTTTTAATTGTGAAACTTTCAAATGATTCGTTTTTTATTAATAAAGATATTACTACGAGATCAAAATTAAAGGTTAGAAGTACCCGTTATTATTTCAAACGTTAAGAAAATCGTGAATCTTCCGAAATTATATATTGGTTACAATTTATTATTTCTAAAGAAACAAACTTTTTTTTTATTTTTTATGTGGTGGCTTTATTTGTTGAGCCAAGTACATGGACTCAGAGGGAGCGATTAAAACATTTAAGAACGGCTAAGAAACATGCTAGCTACAATGAAAAACATTTACATAACATCCTAGATTTTAGTGTGTTGGGAAGTAGACATAGGAGAGTTGATAGTCTTATCTAAATATAAGAGTCACAATGAAATGTGGATAAAAACAGACATATTTTAAACCAAAGAATTAATTATATTAAATTTTATAAACAAATCCGACTTTAATGAAAAGCATTAACATTTTTGTGAACAATGGAGGATTTCCTTACAATAACGTAGATACTTATTTTTTTTTCACATATTACCACTTTATTTAATTATTTGCCCTTATATTCGTGACTAAATATTATTTCAAAAAGCTCCAAATCCCAAAATTATTCTTTAAAAGTTTATATCTTTGTATAAAAGATTTTTATTGAAATTTAATGTCAGTAAACGATGACCTTGAAAATTTTAAAATTTTGTTTATATAGTAATCCTACTGTGCCCTTGTACACACCACGAACCACTACTGGTGTGAAGAAACACATAATCACTTTCAAATGGGCTAAAGGACCCAAGTTCGCGAAGGGAACGAAAGAGCAGATTTTCTAGCAAAGAAATGGTAGAAGTTCCACTGATAGGGCCACAACTTACCGGTGGTTTGGTTGATCAAACAGCCAGGATGGCTATAAAGGACCTGTTAAGACAAAAAACTATCTCTCTGGGCAGAGGCTCCTGGTAGATGCAATGGTGGAAGTTCACTGACGAACCGTCCTGAAATAAAACAAGAAACCAAATTGAACTGGTAAAATCCAGCTGTGATTGGACCATTCACAATGTGATTCACAGTGTGATTCACAGGGTTTTGTTTTGTGAATCTCACCATAAAGATAATTGTAGTACGCGAGAAGAGAAGGAAAAAACCCTCCACATATTATGCGAATGTCCAGTTCTAGCGGCTCATGCAGCGGCTCATGCAGCGGTCCAGTTCTAGCGGATCTTTGGGGTTGCAACAATAGAAATAAAAGAGGTAACAGATGCTCCACGGGAAATTGTCCTTAAATTCTTTAAGGAAACAGGACTAATGGAAAGAAGAGTCTGTGGGGGCACAATAAGCATTGACTTTTGTAATGTAAGTAGTAATAATAACACAAACGTTCTACCCCTTTTTTATATAACATATTTTGAACACCATGAAAACCATGACTTATCAGATAATTTTGCAAACTAATATAATCAAAATGTTTTTTTTTTAACGAGATACACATATTTTTAATATAAAGGAAATAAAAACATAACAAAATGTTACCAACTTTATTTTCATATAACGTCTATATGGTCTTGTTTCTGAATAGTAGTTTGTTAATACATTACAATAAAGGCTCGTTCGAAATCCAGTTGAATTTCGCCAGTCTGTGATTGAAGGAATGACTCGTATTTGTACAAGTCATGTACCCAAGAGTAATCAGTCTGCCGCGTTCGAATAATATTGTGGTGTACTGGTCTACATGTGCCAATATTCGTGCCTACCTCTTGCATGTAGGGGCGGACATACCACTGACTGGCTTACATCTGTAGAATATGAGCGGTAACGCCCAGAGTTTTGATGACTATCGTACATGAGGAGCCATAAAAAACCTCATCAAAGTGGATAGCCATGAACAGCAAATATACAGGGTGTTTACTAGACTGGGCCAAAAAAAAAAACGAAATTTTTTTTTGAACGGTACTACGAAAATTTTTTTGAACGGAAAATATTGTTCATGATGACAAAAAAAATATTGTGAAAGTTTGAGCCCTTAATATTCATTTTAACAGGGCTATCATCGCGATTATCGATTTTTTATTCCTGATCACATTTTTTCGTCAGAGCTGTCTAACTGTCGAGGTAAAAAATGCTATCTGAACATATATTTGAAGGAAATTGGATGCCCTACAAAAAAGGTCTGATTAAAAATTTTCGTCAGAAGCCGTTTCCATGTAATCAAGCCTTGAATATTGAAATGTTTTTTTAAATTTTGTTGTTTGAGTTTGGATTTTTGTAACTACCACAAATATCAATATTCAAATAAATGAAATACATATTCTCACAGGAAATTTAATGCGCTACAAAAAAGGTCTAACATTTTTCATTAACAGTTAATTTATGCAACTATGGACATATCAGTCACGTCAATTATAGAAATGGTGATCAAATCAACGGCAAATACGTATATTCAGTAAAGAAAGCATACAGAAAAATCTTCAGAATATTTTTTCTTAGACGCAGCTGTTGGTCTCTATCGTTGGCTAGTGAAACGATTTTTTATACAGGCAGATCCACAGTGTGCTGAAAGTGACATACCCAGAGTAAGAACAGAAGAAATAGTTAAGTAAGAAGACATTTTAAAGAAATGTTGGACTACGATGAATGCTATAACAAGGTTGTAGTTTAGGGATTACAGTATTTACTACAGCTTGATTCATCGATTTATATTATTATATTCCAGAATTCGGTTGTGTCTTCATTTGGGGACACTAACTCTTTTTTGTAGAAACTTTTCACTAGAGATTGGATCTTTATTGATGTAAATTACGTTAATAAATATGCGACCGCTTAATGGAAAACGCATTGCATGCGGTTCAAACATAAATATTCGTAACGTGCCTTCGTATCCATAAAGATCTCGGGAATTTCTAACGCACTTCGATAAATTAATTAACCAAATGGACCCCATTAAACGAGCTGCATCAAATTTACTGCGACCAATATCCGTTTTAGACCATAATGGTGAGGAAACTCTGTAACTCTCTCCGATCGACTCGAAATTATTTACTAGATTACTGGATTTTCAGTGTCACGGGGGACAATTATTTCTTATTTATTTGCTTCTTCTCCGTTAGCTGGCGAGCCCAAATCTGATTATTTCGAGAAGATGGGTGTACTTTCTGAAAGGCTACGTTGTATCCTATGAAATTCCGATGTCTTTAAGAATTTATTTTAAGATTAAAGTCTTCCTGAACTCTGAATTGACCATTAGAATTAATTGAGACGCAGTAGTGGTAAATAAAACTGTAACATTATTTTTCTATAACTACTAAAATTTAGTTAACTGAATTATTTTACAGTCACATATTAAGCTAAAAGATTTCGAATATTAAATATCAAACTGTGTATTTTTTTCAGGTAGATTAATAATCAGACATTTCTCTTTTGTTTGTATGTCATAAATAACCGTAAAAGTTTTTCCCAATCTTCTCACTATTTCATGAAAATTTAAACCAGCTAATGGTTCCAGCAAAATGTTGCATCACTCATTACCAAGTCTATATCCGGCATTACTCCGATTTAACATTTGGATGTGGATAGGGAGGCGAGGATCGCTGGACTGGTCAACACGATTACCTGATCTTACGCCATTAGACTTTTCTTGTGGGGATGTGAAAAGTATGGTATACAAAACTAAACAATTTTGAAAAGAGAATGAAGAGTACTTTCAAATAAGTTTATCACAAACCCCTACTTTCAATTTAAATATTTGAGGGTTGCAACTGTTACTCGAAGTGGGTTGAATATAGAGACAAATTTTTGTCAGAACAAGAGTTTTGTCAGACTCTAAAATTGGCATGTGTCGGGATTTTTTTTATAAACACGAAGTATGTAAATTAAGTAACAATTGTTTTTTTTTTTTAATTATTTTTATTCGAATTGAATTTCAATTCAGTAATGTCTCCTTAAAAATAATTTCCTTGGGAAGCCATACAACGCTGGAGACGGTTTTTCCATTCCTCATAGCAGTGCTGGACCTCATATACTGGAATAGCCTTCAACTGGTCGGTTACAGCCGTTTGAATATTTTCTATGGCCCAAAATGACGTCCCTTGAGGTGATTTTTCAATCTCGGGGAAGAGAAAAAAAGTCACAATGACTCAAGTCACGCGAATAAAGAGGCTGAGGAGAAACAGGAATGTTTTTACTGGCTAAAAATTCGCTTACTGAAATGGCTGTGTGAGGCGCATTGTCGTGATGCAACATGCAGTTGTTCTTGATGTTTGATCTCACACGCATGACTCTTTTTCGAAATTTTTCAAGAACCTCTCTGTAAAAAATGTTGCTTTACTGTTTGGTCTGGAGGCACAAACTCTTTTTGGACAATTTCCTGGCTATCAAAAAAGCCATTATCTTCAAGGTTCATCTTCAATCGACTCTGTTCTTTCTGAGAATGCCTTAAATCACCGAAAAACCTGGGATATTAAAAAACACTGTCTCCGTAGGCGTGATGAAGTTCTGAAAAAGTATCCGTTGCGCTGTGTTCAAGTCTGAAGCAAAACCTGATAGCACACTGTTGCTCAAAATTAATTTTCACTCTCAAACTCATTTTTAAAACGCACGAGAAAAAAACGGTTTACGAAAACAGTCACAAAGAACAAACAAATGATTCTAACAAGTTCAAACTTGTATTGAAGGTGCATTACATGTTACCTATCGCCTAACCTAAGTTCCGTCTCCGCAGTGTTGCTAGATCGGGTGTTATGTGGCCAGTCTCATTACTTAATTTACACACCTCGTGTGCACGATAATTGAGGTACTGAATTTATCCTATTTTGTTGTTCCACACTATATTTTTAACTTGATAGTAGCTCGTATACTAGGTGTTACGTATTTTTTGTTCTTCAGTATATGTATATATGTACATACACACGTATTATACATTAAAAAAGTGTTATTTAAAGATACTTAACAAGATTTCGTCACGTAAAGTATATATACTATTTCTAGTTTAATTGTATATATTTGGATGCTTCTTTTACGGAGTTCGGATGATGTGGACTGACGACCTTATAACTATTTCTATAATCCGGTGCTATATATGTTAATTGTCGACAATTGGTACGCTATTGAAAAAGAAAATGTTTGAAACGCCTCTCTTAATTTGTGAGACGGAAATTCAAATTATATTAGTAAATTATTCAAATGGACTGCCGCTTGGTTAATTGGAGACAAATTTTAAAATTTCCGAAAAATATCTTAGCCTCGTTTTAGAACGGCCATGCAGTCACAAATTGATAGTTCAGTAACCTCTCCGGTAGTCAGTGTTAAGTGATTTAAAACATTCTACATTGTATCATTAGGTGTATGAACGACTTATATCGTTGTACTACGAAACACATTATAACATATATATCATTAAAGTTTTGATTGTTTTTACCAAACTTGGTCGATCAACGATATGGTTTTTAAGGAGTTATACTACCCTGCAAAGTTTTTTCCAACTTTTTGATTTTTTTTCTGACATATAAACTATCTAAGAATGATATTTAAAAAGAATTTAGGGGGGGGGGCAAGCATTTAAAAAAATACAGCTTATTTTCCAAACATACCTCAGTGATCCAATATGTTCGAAAAAGCCACTCTGCTGTATTATTACAGTTTTATTGGTAGTTTTCGTTGGTATTAATGAGTTATGCGTTCTCAAAGTATATACAATATAAATTATAGGCGTTATTCCAACTTAGAGAAGTTAATAGGACGCTACAATAACCGTATTTTTTATATGATTAAATACGTTTTCAAACTTTAAACACGTTTTTCTCGAAACTGTGTTTTTCAAATTGGCGTACAACGTAGCTCAGTTTTTATCCGATAGACTTGAAATTTTAGTTGTAGCTTCTTATATAGATTATCTATCGAAGTACACACGATTTTTGCAATTGATACATTATCTTTGCAATAAACAATTTAAGATCGATTTTTTTAAGGAAAAAATGAAAAAAAAAAAAATCAAAATCGATGTCAATATACGAATTAAAAAAATAAATAAAAACTTGGGTACTTGGGTAAAAAAAATGTTTTTGTTTCTAAATGGTGTAGGAAGACTGATACAGTGTACGCCGATTTCCTCCTCCAGAAAAATTTTGTTTTTATGTAACCTGGAGCTACAACGCCATTTTATGTAAATAAAAATACTTTTGTATACATTAATACCAGTAGAAACAAGTGTCAAAATTTAATTTCTTCAAAGCTTCATTTTTCAATGCGCCCGGGTAGTATAATCCCTTACAAGATGGATTATAAACTCTACATACGCAAAGTTATGAGCTGCCTCAATGAAATACATATAACAGTGAAATAAGTAGGTGGAATCACTTATTTTAGAAATGATATACAGTCAGTAAATTTCGATCCAAATGGAGCGTTTCCCAACTCTGTTGACATAGATATGTGTCCAAAAACGTAGAAATGAGCTTAATATCTAGAAAATCTTAAAATATCATAAAACAGAAAAAGAAGCTGTAACGAAATGATGGCGCATCCGCCATATTTTTAAGTAATTGTCAGTTACTTTGTACAACACCTATTATTTCCCTCTTTCTCTAATCATTTGTGAGTGTGTATGATACAAAACTATAAAAAGTGTACAACAAATAAGTCTCACTTTAAAATACCTTGTGAAATACGTCTTGTGTTGGAAATACGTGTTTGACTTTATTAACAGTGTGCGGCAAAAAAAAGCGAATAAAATCATGTTTGATATTGTTACTCCTTTTTAAGAAGAATCCTGAAATCGATTTTTTGTTTTTGTGTCAAAACTTTTTAACACCATCCAATTGCTACTTCTCGCATTAATAACCTCAGGGGAGTGGCAACTCCTACAAAAATTTTAAATAGGAATACCTATTGCCGATCTTTTTCAAATTTGATTTTTTGAATAAAAAAACGTGGGCAATATCATTTCAATCATTAAGAATCTTAATATTGTTTACAAAATTAAGATTTTTTTATTAAAAAAAGAAGTCATAATATCTCAATGGCTGATCATAAGGAAAATATACCAATTATACTGATTAATAGATAATTAAAACTAATTTCAATGCTAAGATTTTTGATATAAGATGTTCTTTTTTTATAAAGAAATAATTATTATTTTGGTTTAAGGGTTGGTTTAAATTTATTAGGGTTGGTATAAATTTGGTTTATTTTGGTTTAAATTTTGGTTGATAGGAATTAACATGCCTATCGATTGAGGTTTTATAAGCTTATCCTCCTATTAAAAAAATATAAAGATAATTACCTCCTTAAGAGGGGTTACGTGACAAGTAACATTGTTTTTAATTTCTTTTTAATTTCAAAAATTAATTTATGCGCTACTTTTGCTGCGCACTGTATAATGTAGCCTCGAGGCTTTTTTTTCACGCTAACCTTTCTTATTATTAAGGAGGGTCAAAGTCTCAATTTCCATGGCGGCTTATTAGCGGATTTGAATATTTTCAAATGTCTATTTAACTTTTTATGGTACTTTTTACACTCATTAACTGTTGATGCCGGTATTGCGATGAAAGTTCCGTAAATAATTATCTATTAATAATTTTACGTTTATTACAGTTCCTTTCTCCCATAAGTCACAAAAAATAATAACCGTGGATTCCTGTGTGGTTTGCTGTCTGTCTATGTGTCCCAGTAAAATAAATTGTCTGTAAAAAAACTGCAACGTATAATTATGTTGTCTCGTCGTACGGAAAGTAACATGAGCAGGTGAAAATAGAGGCTTTAAAAATGTTAGATACAGTTCGTACTTATTTTTGGATTCATTTTCATTTATCTATGGAGAAATGAACGAAGAAATGAACATTATGCTTGTGTTTCTTCGAATGTTTAAGATAGCTGTAGAAAAAATGTGATAAATTTTAATCTGCTATTAGCAGGTTGCGAATTATAAAACATGTAAAAACGACCTCAGTGCTGTTGTGCCTAGTTCTTGCTAGCTAAAAGTACTTATAAACAAATTCTCAATTAAGGTTTTATTAGGAAGTTGGCAACCATAATTTTTAGTTGACAGTGGCTTAAAAATGTGTAAAGGAAACGCAATTAAAAAAAATATTAGAGCAAACGTTTAAACGTTCTTCAGACTAAATGAACAAACTCTGTGCTTGATGTTGTCAAAGGCGTTTTCCGTTTCTTTATTGTGTAATAGCCCGTGTAGTATTGCAGTATTTAGTAGTATTGGGGTGTGGATAAATACAATAGTCCATAATTATAAGATCTGGATATCTTGCAGGAAAATCCACCACTCGAGTATAAACATTTTATTTCAAATAAGCAATTGTTTGAAGAGTGGTGTGTGCTGTAGCTTTTTATCATGCTGAAAATACCCTTCTGCAAGTTCATCGTCCTGTAATCATTGATAAAGTGTTCTAAAATAATCTAAAATATTAAGGGGTTTTCACGCTTTTTCGTTGGAAAAAAAAAGGTTTTTTTTGGGAATTTTTTTGAAGAAAGTATAAAACGGATTGAGACAATTTTTTTTAATTAAAAGATACAAGTATGTAGGTTACATTTAATTTTTTATTTATTTTTTAAACCAAAATGGCGGCCGTCGATCCTTGTTCCAATGCAGCTACTTCAGGCGGGCATGTCTCATGTTAATGAGAATTTTCTACGATGCTATTCATCTGAAATCAAAAAATGAAACATTTTTATAAAATATAGGGTTGTTGTTAGTGTTTATCATAGGGGTTTTTTGAAATTCAAATTTTACGCGATTTGGTGCAACTTTGAAAAAAAAAGTTCGATTTTCACCTTAAATTTCTACCTTTAAATTGTTATTAAAAATCGAATTTTTGCAATATCAAAAAAATCTTATGTTGATCACTAATGGCATCATTTGTGAACATTTTAAAAGAAAAATAATTCAAATAGTTCGTTTCAAATAAGTCAAATTTAGGTTAGTTAGTGTCACTTTACACTGTCCACCTCAATTTTCCCTGCGTGACTCTTTTCAAGTGCCGGGACCGTCGTCACTAACCCGGCTGTAACTCGAAATCTAATATACGGATCACTTTAAAATTTCAGGACAATAAATTTGAATGTATAACGCATCGATTTCAGTAAAAAAACGATAACGATAACGATAACGATATTTTGAAACCGAAAAGCGGGAAAGCCCCCTTAAGTTTGGTTAATAAAATATTGGTTCGACGACTTGCCTTTTCGAAACTGCTAGGCTAACACCATTTTTTTTGCGGACGTAAAAACGTTTTCATAAATTCATGAGGATATTCTGTGGACTCAGTTTTGTTCATTTAAATATAGTTTATTTAAATATCTTGAAGATTAAACTATGCCTGATCAGAGAAAAGAAACTCTTATCGAGAATGTAATCGTTGAACAAGTTTTCCAAAAACCACTGGCAGTACGTTGTTCTCCTTCCAAACACAGAGTCAGGCCCTTAGGTTTGAGGTCGTGAATTGCTGAATTTTATATACCTATAACTGCAGACCTTTTTTTATTATAGTGTGGCAAATTCTTGGGGATAACTGAACTGCTTTGAAACAATTTATTTGTTATATGAGATTTCCAATTGATCCTGAACATCTGCGATACAATCAGTGGTTCCACTCCTTGGTTTACCATTGATCCAGTCTCACGAAATTTATCAACACAAGCTTGAATTTGATTTATAACAATGTGTAAGTAGGAACTGCTGTAATGATCAAATCTATTTTTTTAATGTAATCTAAATAAATGTGAAAAAATGTGTTGAATTAATAATTTCTACGGCATTGTTAGGATTAGTAACCAAGACTATAAACTGATTATTACCAAATTCAATGGAAAATACCTCCGGTTATTATATTATATGTTTAACAATTCAGGATGATGTAACATGCTTGAGTTATAATCAACCTGAGTCGATAAAAATAAAAAATAAGGATCAGAAGACGACTGTCGGTTAAATTATTAAATTCCTCGTTCAGTTTCTCCCACAGAAAAATTAATTAGTCCTCCGAATATTACGTGTGTCCGAATTGCCTTTTAAATTTAAAATAACGTCTCTTCCCGTTAGATAGCCGCACCGGCGAGTTTGATAAAAGAACTATTTCTTAATAATGGTACCGGATTGGTACGACCGATGGTACCCGCTGCACGCGAGATAGATCCTTATGCATGTTCGTGGCGATAAATATTGAAATTTCGAAACTGCGCGTATGATAAACACACCACTTTAGATCAGCTCGTACCGTATTGACTGTCGAGTACTTTCACAAATAAAATTAATTTGTTTAAATAGAGGATTCTTTGTAATTATGCATCAGATCGAGTGAGACAAAATTCCCAGACTTGAAGCGTCGTTGTGGGCGTTTGAACACTTCGAGGCAGGTCCGTATCTAGGGGGATGCCACGGAAGGTCGAGCTCCCCAGGCAAATTTATATTTCAAGTGTTTATTGAATTAGTGGGTCACATTTCCCAATCCGTTTTTCCCAATTGCCATATTTCCCAATAATTATTTTTCCAAAAACTTTATTTCCCAGTAATTATTTTTCCCAACTGCTCTATTTCCCAATGATGCCTTTTCGCAATTGATTTATTTTCCGATTATTTTTTCCTCCAATTATTCAATTTTCCTTTTAATAAAAAAATTGTATTTTCTGTTTCAATAAAATTCTACTGTCAAATGTTTTTGAAATCTGTCACATTAGTCTTCCGAAATCTGTTTCTGTTGCCGTCGTTATGGATGAATTAATTAAATCAAGAGGAAAAGGTCACTTTCTGCACATTGACGGTTATTTATATTACAAACATTCGGAAAGCGGTGGTATCCGAATTCATCTGATGGCGATGAAATAGAGATTCTTAAAAGTCCTGTAGAATCAATCGGCTAACAGACAACGGCAAGACAAAATATTGGACTACCTCAAGGCCATCGGATCGAATATACATTTATAACTCGCGAAACAGCACTGTGTAGAAAATCGTAAAAAATAAAAATTATTAGTCATTGGAAAAATTGGTCATTGGGAAAAACTGTCTTTGGGTAAAATAGTCCTTGGGAATTTCGGCTTGGGAAATATGGATTGGGAAATTCGGATTGGGAAATGTGTACCCCATTCGTTTATTTAGTGTAAACTTAGATTTTTGTCCGTTATTAAAATTTATTTGACTGCAGAAATTTTTTTTAAGATCGAGATTCTTGTTTCTAGTTGTCTTAAAATTTTAATTCGGGATACATTTAATTATTTTGTTTGCTTTTTATGCTATGTTTATGTATGAGATAAGGAATATATTGAATTAGATTTATACATTTTTATATATTATATTTAGTGGACTTGGTCTGACGTGGAAACGTGGATCTGACGAAAAACAATATTCAGAGTTTCACAGCATTCAATATTCGGAAAACAATATTGGATAGGTTTCAAATACTGGTTGGAATCTTGGAAGATCCTTAAATGACTCACTTCTTTTGAATTAAGCAGTTGAACTTTGCCCGAACATAGTACAAGGCAGAACGAGAAATACGATTTGTCTACTGCGGACAAGGGCAAAGCTGCTGTTGGTGCACTGTACATATTATTTTAGTTACTAGTACATACATAATATTGAAAAATAAGACCTCGATGTCTTTTAAAAATTTTATATATGACTTTTTCTTAATTTATCGCATTGTGGACACATTTTTTTGCAATATATGATTATTACAAATTACCTTTTTGCATGACAAACAAATTATATGTACTTTTCTTTTTTATAGGGTACATATAGCAACGGGGTTATTTGATTTTGTTTAAACTGTTTCTTGACTATATATATTGAGGGGTATAGATGCAAAACTCACATTATCCACTTTTTAAAATTGTTCAGGAAGAAGGAATATATTTCTCACTTTTCAAGTGACGACGCTTTGAAATTTTTTTTTGGTATTTGTATTAGAACTTTCCATTTGCTTCTCAATTGGTGAAATGACAGCACAGCAATATTTGACTCCAAGAAAGTGAATTAAAATTTGGATAATGTGAGTTTTGATACAACTTTTTGGATAATGGTCGTTTTGCTCCAAATTATTCTATATAATATTATTTTTTACATTCATGAAGTTAAGCTAAGAAAAGGAACTTGGAAAAAAACTCAATGGTATATCAATAAAGATTTTATGTGATATGGTAGTTCATAAGTAAAATAAAAAGCTGCATAAAATACTTAGAATACGGTTTTATTATTATCATTGACTGATGAAGTGAAATATTTTAATAATAAACCTAAAATTGCAAAGTACAAAAAATGTTGACAGTAAAAAGTTCTAACATTCTCACATTCTCCTAAGGAGTTTTGAAACAATTCACAGATTCCACAATTTAAAATAAATACGAAAATGTGTTTTATACTACTTTTAAAATTTAAAATGGTGTAGTTCAACACGATGAACAAGATAGCGCCACTAACTCTATTTCGAAAAAAAAATGGATAATGTGAGTTGCATCTGTACCCCCTCATTATGTAGATATAATCGTTTTGTGTTGTAGTTTTATCGTTTGTTCTTCAAGATAAATGATTTTTAAAACACTATAAATCATGTTACTTTTTCTAAGATACGAGTTCCTAAATAGAGATTTTTTTGTTAGGGTACATTTTTATTTGTCTTAAAAATTTCGTAAATACATTCTTTTGTAGAAATGCATTCTTATTCAGAAAATTATATTTTGCTCGGAGTAGGAAAGAAAAATTAAAGCTTCCTGTGTCCATTTTGAATTTTCTACACTATAATATAAAAAATAGCTTTAAGCCCTCTAAAATTTTGATATTTCATTATTTTCCCCTTTGAAAATCAGAGCTGGCTACAGCCCTGCATCGAAGTATTTTTTGTGTCGTGTAATAAAAGGAGAATAAAAAGGAGAAATTCGCAGTTAAAAGGTGCTAAAGCGCTGAAATAGAAAATATGTATTATAATCACAACGTATTATAAGATTACTTGTTACTAAAAAAGAATGTACATATATATATTCCTACAATAAACGTCAATAACAGTTTATTAACGTAGCAAAACAAACTTTGATTTTTAAAAACGTCATTACCAAATAGTTGCTAGGTAAATACACTATTAAAATTTATGGATAATTTTGATAAATCACACGTGACTGTGTAGTTTTTGTCAGTGTTACACATAAGTAAGATACACATTTATAAGTTAAATAATGTGCTGTATGTTGTTAAAAATTACAAGCATTATATATGAAATATTTTTCAAAAAATAACTAATTCTGAATGACTCTTAACTCGAGACGAATTTTTTGCATATTTATTAATATCTACATATATTAATATTGGCATATATTTTAATTGTGATCGCTGTATTTTTTTAGTCATTATTACGACATTAAAAGCCCAATGGGATGTTTGCATTAAGATTTTCCGGAGGTTTATGAAAATCAACTTCGATTGCTGAAATCACCATTTTTACGGAAATCCAAACCTTAAAAAATAGAGCAATTTTTTACAAAAATGGCGAAGGAGCTAGGTATAATTTTGCAGAAATTTATAATAAATTTAGAAAAATTTGAAGTGGAATCTGCTATTCATTAGTGAAAACTTAATATTCTAAGGTAGCTGCATTCGTAGTTAATAACGGGCCAGCCATCCAAAAAAAAAAAACCGTCATCAAAGTTGGTCGAGCAAAAAATGATATAAACTGTAACAAAACGACAAAATGGGCAGGCAAAAAGCTATTCTAGTTTCAGTTTTAGAATATCCTTTATATTCAGGAAAGGATAGAGACCGCCCAGGATATCTCGTAAATCTCGTTATTGTGTCAATTTTTAAGATAATTAAGAGCGTTTACTAAATAAGTGTTTCGGCCGTGACGATTAGAGGTAAATTGTTCATTCCGGGAAGCCAAGTGCCACCAAATGGCAAAAAAAAAGGGCCAGGGGAGTCATGCAACCAGTATCAAACTCGCGGAGGGTGGCGGCTGGCGACAATCGAGATAAGTGATGCAGAGGAAATGATTCAGTGGAAAATGGGATGTAAATTATAGATGGGAGGGTCAAGCTACTAAATACTCATATATATGTAAATCCTTGCTCCACACCGTCTATCGCGGAATGTCGAAGGTTGTTAATGGAAGATCGGCTCAGAACCGGGGAGGAGAACCTTGACGTCTGCTACGCCACTGGGTGGCTATGGAGACGTAAAGGTTCGCTATGTAGAGTGGGGTGAATTTAGGGTGTTTTCTAGAAAATATACCATGTTCATAAAAACGGGATAAACCCGAAAAACATCAGTTCTTTTCTTCCGCTCCATGAGTTCTTATGTTGTCGTGTTGGCTCTGATTAATCCTTGAGGGTTGCTAATATTATGGTATTTGTTCAGGAATGTTATATTGTATGTGTTGATAAAGCGCCTTCAAGTATTAATTAGTTATTATCGGGAATAAGACGTGTGACTGGGGATTAGTTAACGGCAATTATTATAGTTTGTTTCCGGTTAAATTAAACTCCCCTACATATGTGTACGTATGTGTTTTATTTCGCGCCGGACTACCAAAGGGGACCTAACACCTACAGTTGACCAATTAAGGCGTTATCAGGTAAGCTAATGTTTTCTCTTGGACGAATTAATCAACGAATCCACATATCATAGGTGTGCAGATTTAACAAGACCGCTCGGTAAATCTGGAAAGTAACAAATAGGAATCCGCGGGGTCGCGAGTAATTCCGCGTCCCCTGGATGGCACCTGTTACAAAACAGTAGTCCGATAACATGTTTGGGCGTCATTTTCCACTATACCGTCTCCATTTGAGCAATTTGCTAGTGAAATATTTCGCCGTGTCCGTCTGAAACTGCACCTAAATTGTCAGGGAAGAATTCCAAATGGAAATGAAGAAAATCCAGCTTAAGTGACATGTTGCAACAATGTCTTATAAGACTGGGTAAGTTGTTCAACTAGATCTTTGTAGTTCTCCGATTTCTTGTTACCTAGGAACTCTAGGATTTCTTGTTACCAGTTCTTTTCTCGAAAGTGTAGTTTCAAAATGTTCGTCTATAAAAGAGTCTCATATTTGCGGCTCAACGAACATTCCTTCTTTAAGTTTTGCCTGAATACGCGCTAATTTCCGTCTCAAATAAAGATAAGCATTTCCTTCTGTATTTAAGGCTTTAACAAAATCTTGTATAAGCCCTAGTTTTATGTGCAGAGGAGGTAAACACATTTTCTGCTGATCTACTAAGGGTTCATTAAGGACGTTTTTCAGACCGGGCACAATGTTTTCACGTAACGGTCATTCTTTATTGACAATATTGGTTTCTGGCTCTGCTATTCCATTCGGATAAAAAACAATAATATCTGGTGTAGCCACTCTGCAGTCCTGTAAGTATTGCAACAACTTTTAGATCGGCACAGATATTTCATTTACGATCTTAGCATTTTATGCTTTGAAGTAATATACGCATTTTCTCGCATAACCCACGGGAACAGATGGTTGTTCGTTTCTATTAAACCATAAAACTGCATCCTTAAATAAAACATCAATCAAAACAAGTTGTTGATCTCTAGATTTTGCTAGATGATATGACAATTTACGGGTCAGTGTAAGGGTTACATAGGTACCTAGAAATGATCGAAATACCACATTAGTTTGGCGGAGAGGATTTTCATGCAGAACAGTGTAATTATTTAAAGTTAGTTTTGCTTTGTAATTTTATTTTACCCACGGTCCCGGTAGAAAATTAATCATTTGTAGCAACACAGCGTTTTTCAGGCGGCATTAGCAGAAACACGCACGCGATGTACTTAATAATAGTTTATTCATTACAAAACTAGGTACGGAGAGTTATTAAGTTCCAGTAACCCAATTAGGCGCATACATAATGTAACTGACTGATAAAATCGCCCTTGTATGTTCGCCATTAACATAATTATAAATAATTGCAACACCCATGAGATAGTCGCATTGTATTCACGATTCTTTTCTATTCAAATTTCTTCTCGAATGCGCCGTACGAGACCATAACAATATAATGTATGTGACCGGGCGTTCGATTTTTTTTAGGCGATAAATTTTGTCTAGGTTTTATTTATATTTCTTAATTATTCAGGCATAAATATGTCGTTTATGGTAATGCAATTTACATTTTTAATGCCTATTAATTTAATTACTGGTCCTCTTATCGTTTGCTGGAGGCTTATACTGGGTGTTCTTGAATTTGCCGTGTCGAACGTTTTATAAATCTACTTGAGAGGCCATTTATGTTGTTGTTAGGACATTTACGTCTGAAAAATATTCTCGTAAATTATTTTTTATGTTTCTTATACAGTGAGCAACGAAAGTTATGGTACACCCACTTTTTTCGAGGTTGCTTAAATTCTGATAATTTTTGTACTACAATATTGATTTTTTGGTAGGATTAAAGCTTGTGAAATTCAGCGGAAAAGCCTGCGTTACAGACTGCTGAAGCCGTCTATGTACGGGGCAATGCAGCAGGGAACGATGTAGTGCGAAATGTTTTTTTTTTCTTATTCAAAGGTTTTAAAACTTCTGTAAAAAAAGATCCACTGTTCTTATCACTGACTTACTGCCTAACACTTTTCTTTAAAGAAGCTACTAAAATTGCATAATAATATAAACCAGCTGTGTAAATTAAGTAATGAGACTGGCAACGTAGCGTCCGATCTAGCAACACTGCGGAGACGGGACGGGAAGGACGGTAGGTTAACATGTAATGCATCTTCAGTACAAGTTTGAACTTGTTAGAGTTATTTGTTTGTGACTATTTTCGTAAACCGTTTTTTTTCTAGTGCGTTTTAAAAATGAGTGACATTAATTTTGAGTAACGGTGGGCTATCAGATTTTGATTTAGACTTGGACAGAGCGCAATAAAAATTTTCGGAAATTTTTTTTGTAAAACTTCAACATGCCTACGGAGACAGTGTTTTTTCAAGAGCCCAGGTTTTTTGGTGGTTTTCAAACTCATATTAAAGGGAAATCTTCAGGGTATCTATCTGATTAACTGAACAATCTGAGGCATTTGGAACAAAAAAAAATAAATAAAAAATCAAAATAAACCATCCTTGCTATGGTATTCGTAAAAAACTAAAATATCATTAAATGGTCATTAAATGGTGAATTTAAGGAATATAAAAAAAATGTAGTGGGCCATGTGTAGGATCAGAAGAAGCACTTTCCGGTAGTTGTCAAAAATGTTATTTAGCGAGTTCGTTTTGCAAGAAATGTGTATTGCATTCGTGAGAATTTTGACTATAAAAAAGACCAATTGTTCAGCTAAAAAAGAAAAAAGTATTTGGAAAATGATTTTAATATTTTAAAACTGCTTAAATAAAAATAAAACTTTTTTATATTAGAACTGCTATGAAACTATTTATACGAGGTGTAGCTATTAAATAACCGAACTGCTGTCATAACACTTTTTATTCGTTAGCAATTATAGTAGCAACAGTACTCGCCTTCGATGTACTCCCCTTGGCGATCTCTACACCGCTCCATACGACTTTTCCATTGTTGAAAGCAGTGCTGGAAGTCTGCTTCTGTCAGCTAGTTCAGAACCTCCGTCGCTTTTGCTTTAACCACTTCCACACTTTCGAATTTTGTCCCCTTCAGTTTCACCGTGTCTAATGAGCCTGGATCAGTGTCAATGTTGTTTAGAATGTCAGCTCAAATGTTCATTATTGATTCCTTTTGCTCGGGAGTGAGGAGTTTTGGCATCATTTTTGCGCAAACTTTGCGCATGTTGAACAATTCGTGCAAAATCTGGCGAACACATTCTTGGTTGATTCCTGTTATTTCAGCGGGCCCTTGGATGCTTAGACGACGATCTTCGCCGATTCATTTACCAATTTTTTCAATGCTTTCGTCTGTTTTTTTACGTTGAGGGCTGTCCAAGGCGCGGATCGTCTTCGGTCGTTTCACGTCCCTCCTTAAACCGTTTAAACCATTCGGAACCGTTAACACCGCTTAAACCGTTTAAACCGCGGAATAAACAATCATTCCCGTACACTTCTTTTGAAATTGCATAAGCTTCTGTAAAAGTTTTCCCCAGTTTAACAAGAAACGTGAGATAAACCCGTTGCTCTATCTGAACACTTAACATTTTTTAGACGCGTCACTGGTGCATATACTAATTCAAACAACTGCTACTGTCAAACTGAGCGACCCACTGGCTTGTCCAGCGAGCTCAGGGTGGGGAAAGTATCTCCAGACAAAGTTTTGATCAAAGTAAACATTTATTGTCAAATATGTTCCCATTTTTCGATAAGTTGCAATTTATATTTCGGTAAATATTTCTCCTTAATCATACTGATAATTTTAAATTTAATTGGAAATTCTTCAACGATTGTTGTGTTGACCCGTAAGTACGAACACCTTCTCATACATTTATTCATTTCTAACATGAGAAATGTGCCCTTAAATCTATTTCTCAACTAAATTTTACATTATCAGTGATTAATTGCGGTATTCAACAAGTAAAAACGTTACTTTTATTAATGCGATTGGCATAATCACTTTCTGCCAATTTAAAGTTGATATATATGACGATGCGACGACCTGAGGTGGTTATAAAATTAAAACTGCCAGTTATTTGCATGTTTCCTTCTAATTATTTATATTTCTAGGATTTGATAAAACTCTCCTTTGACATTGTAACAGTATTTAAATTTTTTCTATCGTATTCTAATAAAAAACCAAAGAGTCCTATGAAGTCATCGTCTAAATATGTACATATTTAAGAATTCTATAGTGTTTACGATCGTTGACTTTTTGCTTTAACGCCAGATATCATTTTTCGACTATTAGGACAAGTCAATAAATATTGCTTTCAGGAAACTTCATTGACATATATATACGAGGTGTGACTATTAAATAACCGAACTGATGCTGCCAACTAGCGCGCAGTGAGCGTGTCGCGACAAGTTTGAACAGAACTGTGTTTGGTGGTACTTTCCCCACCCTGAGCTCGCTGGAGAAGCCAATCGTTTGAATTAGTATACGCATCAGTGACGCGTCGAAAAACTGTTAAGTGTTCAGATGGAGCAACGTATTAATCTCAAGTTTCTTGTTAAACAGGGGAAAACTTTTACAGAAGCTTATGCAATGTTAAAAAAAGTGTACGGGAATGAATTTTTATCCCGCACACAAGTTTTTGAATGGTTTAATGGCGCCTCGGACGGCCCTCAAACTCAAAATTAATCCGCGAAAATCGTCGTCTAAGCATTTGAGGACTTGCTGAAAGAGCAAGAATTGACAAAGAATGTGTTATGCTAGATTTTGCATGAATGTTAAGTGCCAAAACTCCTCATTCCCGAGTAAACGGGAAAAACGGTTCAAGAATGAACATTTGCGTTGACATTCTAAACAACATTGACACTGATCCAGGCTTGTTAGACACAGTGATGGAAAGTATGGAAGTGGTTAAAGCAAAAGCAACGAAGGTTCTGAACCAGCTGATAAAAGCGGACTTCCAGCACTGCTTTCAACAATGGAATGGAAAAGTCTTATGGAGTGTTGTAGAGATCGCCAAGGGGGGTATATTGAAGGCGAAAAAGTTGCTACTGTAATTGGTAACGAATAAAAATTGTTATGACAGCAGTTCGGTTATTTAATAGCCACACCTCGTATGCACGAGATGATGCAGGAATGAAGGTTGAAGAATTTAAAATTTTACATGTGTATCTGCTGTCTCTTCCTACTCAATATATGATACGGGGATCACATGATACGACATAAAATACAATTCGTAAAAGGATGACTCATGATAGGACATGAAAAACGAAGTAAAGTTGGAAATATATTCGATATCATTTATTGGGCAATTTCAAGCAATTTCATTTTGCTTAAAGATACAGTTATTGTAAAATGTCATAAACGATAAAACAATTCATATTACCATAGCTTTTACACATCTTGAAATTTCGAAAAAATGACAAGTAAAAAGACTGTATTTACTTGGTACTTAACATAATTTTTTTTCGCGAGTTTCCCTTGAAGTTTTTTCATTATAGCCTTCTATTTAGGTATAGTAATCACTCCTAATGTTGTTTCCATGCTTCGTTAGGAATTGTGTTAATTACATATGCTATACATATGCAATACTTTTACTATAACTATGTCAACTCACATAATTACAGTGTAAGCAACCTAGCAAAGTTTTCACAACAACCAATCAGACACTTAGCATACACTGATATCTTACTAACCGGATAGCTTACTATCCGGTTGATTCGTTAGTATTGAGTGATTGCCTCGAACACTATTATTAAATTGCCTCGATTGCGTTAACAATATTAAATCTCAGCCAGACTCGATATGCTTTATTATATGAATTTCTTTTAGGTCATAATACAACCAAAGTACACCGAAATCTAGTGGCCGTGTATGGCGACAACGCCCCTAGTTTAGCAACATGCAAAATATGGTTGGCGCGGTTCCGATCTGGCGACTACAGCATCGACGATAAACCACGATCTGGTAGGCCACCCCAAGTGGATATCGAGCATTTGCGTACGATTGTCGAAGCTAACTTGGGAGGAACCACATGAGAGATGGTTCTAAGAGAGCTAAGAAACGGTAATACGAAGACTCTAAACCTTAGGTCCTTAGGTCCTTAGTCAAGGTCCAAAAGTTGATCAAGTGGATATCACGTTTATGAAGTGAAACCGCTCGCCAGCATCGGAGTAACAGTTACACACAACTTCTCTCCTGCAGTCGTCGTTTTGACTGGTTCAATAATCTTGTTACCGGGGATGCGAAGTGGGTGCTTTATGTAAATCACAGCCGTAAGCGCCAGTGGGTAGACGCAGATACTCCAGCACAATCGGTAGCTAAACCTGACGTTTATCCGAGAAAGGTGATTGTTAGGTTTGGTGGAGTCTTCGTGGCGTGTATCACTGGGAACTTGTAGAGGACAATATCACCATCACCGCCGCAGTCTGCTGTGCTCAACTCTGCGATTTGGCCGCCCAGCTCTATCTTCTGCGACCGCGGCTGGACAAAGTTATACCACAGTTTAAAGTAATCAGTTGTGTCACATCTGCCGGTTACTTTTGAAGTTTTGGCTCACAGTTTTGTTTTTTTATACTAGGGTAAGGTAACCTGCGCAGTAGCTAGTTTTACTGCCAGGGAGAGATACTGTGTTTGTTAAGTTTACTCCAATCAAACGTGCACTAAACTTGAACCCGGCGATAATTGAATTATTAATGACTTAAAATTGAAGTATTAGAACGTCAAATACATACATATTTGTCTGTAACACACAAATATATAGAATTTTCTTGTTCTTATAGGTACCAATATAGTTCGAGTAGGTAGTATATAACTTAAAAACTATTATCAATCTGTTGGTGTTAATTTATTCACCACAATAATTAACAAACCAAAGAGGAAATAAATACACAACACTGAAAACACTCGAAAAAAATCGTTTCTAACACGCTACTAACAAACTGACTGTGTACACACCAAACAGGTTAATTTGGTTAATTGTCATATTATCAAAACAAGTTGCGCAGTACAGATATTTTAGGTCAGAATCTCAGATCATGCGCATCAGATCATGCGCACTAAAAAGTTGGAGACACGAGGGCAACAACTGATTACTTTAAACTGTGGTTATACTACTGCACGTCCTCATGTATCTAAATCCTCATGTTTTTCCAAGATCTGCCCCATCCACCGTATTGACAAGACCTTTCACCCACTGACTATCGTTTATCTGTGCCCTCAGCAAATATTTCATAAAAAAAATCAATTGACGATCGTCACCATTTACAAATAGTCATACCTACACAACTTTTTCGCTTTACAGCCGCGTGAGTTCTGGGAACGTGATATCCGCAGACTGCCTACTCGTCGGCGGCAAGTTATAGATTCGGATGGCGCTTACATTCTAAGTTAAGGCTTAATACTTTTTAATCAATCGGATATATCTGTTCTCTGGCCCGAGTATATAAAAAAGTTATGGCATTTTGTGGGATACCATTTTTCGACCGGTAATTCTAAGAATTGCGTTTTTGTTTGTGTGTTTTGTAATGCACAAAGATATATGTATGTCGGCCGAATTTCGACAAATAAATATTTCATAATAAACGGATAAGTCGACAATAAACCGCTAAGGTTAGCAGGTGAGGTGTCGAAAGCGATGGAACAAAAAACCACTGAGTTGTAATTTATGTTTTTTATTTCGTTTTGATTACAATAGGACATTCGTATATGAGGACAACATGCACCCCAACACTCAACACTGGCCCTGGTCCCCGTTTAATAGAGAGATGACAGAAAATTCCAATTCGTTCATGATATATATAACATATATAAAATGTACCACAGAAACATAAAATTTGAACAATAATTCTTACTATAAAAATACATTTAGGATTTTCACATAAAAGTAACTAACCCATCCGCATAGTGGTCCCTACTCGAATGCAATTAATGACACACTATAACAATATTCTTCATAAATAAATTAAAAACAATTGCACTCAAACAAACAGTATAAAACGTACAATAAAAAAATACATATTTACAAGAGATAAAAAAGTTTATAAAAGCTTAAAGTACCATACTGGCCGACTTATACATAGAAAAATATAATCTACAGGGGTATTCCACATAAGGCGGTTCCTTCCATAACTCTGTCATTGTAAATTTGAGAAGAAAATGTTTCAAATAGAAGTTGCTCAAAATGATGGCCACTGTGGTGCAAAATATTCCCTATCATACAGGATTTCTCATTTAACTGCTACACAACTGTTATTTTAAATGAGCATGGATCATCCTGTATTATTGGAAATATTTTTCAAATATACGCCACGTCATTTTGGGCAATCTTTATTTGAATCATTTGTATTTTTTCTTAAATTAAACGATAGTGGAGGTAAAAACGATAACAGTTATGGAAAAAACCACCTTAAGTGGAACACGCTGTATGCAAAACAGAGCAGTTCTCTACGTATAATATCACTATATTCTTTACTTACTAACTAAATTAATTTAAATGCTAGAACTAAAGGTGTATCCATAACGTTATTTACATTATAGGAGCAACTTTTTCGTGGAAAGCTCGATTTAATGACCTTAACTCAGTAAAATACTAGATCTAATAAACAGAGTACCTGTTTCCTTTAAAACTTAAAAACTACACATAGCTTACTAAAGTTTATGGTAACGTAACTTCGTTTTTCAGTTGATACAGGACGAGTCCAAATAACTGTCGCATGAGACGAGATGGAAAAATATCCTTAAAAATAATATTAAAATACAAAGCTTAACACAAAGGACAGGTTGCGTAGAATCTGACAGTTACAAGAATCACAAAGTACAGATCTTTTTGGATCTGTAGGATCACAATAAAGAATATGCGACTAGAGATTTTTTGTAACGGCGAATTTCCCGAATATATCTGTTAGTCGAAGTTATTTTTGACTTCATCAGGTATTTACAAAGACTAGGATAAATGAATTGAACGTTTTGGGCCGACTTTTATCTAAAACGTTTTCGACTTCTCGTGAAATTAATGAGAGATATATTTAGGACAATAAACTAAAGTATGATAATCTTGCAAGGGTGTGACGCCACTTTCAAAGCGCACATTTTCATAAAGATGCCACACGAGTTTTTATCTGTTTCATTTGATATCTTCCTCAATTTATTCTTATAATTCGATAACTCTTGATAATGTTAAAATGCTTAGATAAAAAAACGGGCTGGTCTTGAATTACTAATTCGGTGCACTGAAAATTCCGATCGACACACCCTCTTTCGGTCGAAATCTGTCAGATTCTACAGGACAACGCCCTCAACTCGTCTGGCGAAGTTAATTAGAAAATTTGGTATATCATACCTACAGTTGAATTATTTCAATTCAATCATCCAAATTCAAATTTCAATCACAAATCGAAATTAAGGACAAGGACGGCGCCGCGCAGCGCAATGGCCGACTCTACGTCCGGATCTGAATCTCACAGACAAGGAAAGAACGACCCTAACTTTCGCCTGTTCCGCCCCTCTCGAAATCCGAATTGTGTGTGCCAAATGATAGTTTATGATGAGACTTTCATCTTCAGAAAGTTTAAAGTTGAGGCTACTTTTCACTTTTGCGATACTGGGGATCAAACTTGTTATTCACATTAAAAGTACGACATAATAATTAAATTCTCAAATATGCAAATGGCCTGAGAAAAACTTTTATTTGGGGATTTCAAGGTTGCTGATTATGAGTCTGACGCCAAAAAAATTGAAATCAAAATGGTGGATCCAATATGGTGGCCTTACACGAGGAAAATAATTGAACATTCGCTGTAAAATGTTGAATATGGGAGCATCTGTATTTCTAAAGTCATTGAATATAAATAGCTGTATTTTTCTTTAAACTTCTTAATATGTAATCAGAAAAACAAAAGACGATCGCAAAAAAGAAAAAGGTTAACACAATCACATTTATTTAATGTGTTAAAAAAACTGGACGTTTTCCACGAAACACCGAACTACTACACTTTTCTCGACGCGCGTTTCGCCAACTAAGTTGGCATCTTCAGGAGAATATTAAAACTGATATTGTGTTTAACCCGATATCTTCTGTCAACTTTTTATCTATTTATAATATAATGCCATATTTATAATATAGTGCCATTTAAAAAATAACGTTATTTTTTTTATTTTGCGATTGCCTTTTGTTTTTCTGGTTAACACGTTAAACATTTTCAGAAAAAAATCCTCCTAACTTTTGTATTCGTCTCAAGAAGTACATTTTTCAAACCAGAGTTTGGCGTTTATATTTTCTTAAACTGCCCCGGATTATGGGGTTACGGGCTAAAATGGGGGAGGGGTTAAATGAGCAAGCTGACATACGGTTGTATAGATTGATATTTCTGATGTAGGTTTCCTTACAGTATCTTAAATGTATATTTAAGATACTGTATTAAGATTGTATAATCTTACTCTCCCCTGGAAAATATAAAATAAGTCCACGCAAAAAATATATCCAAAAACGTCATCAACGGTTTGATCAGATAGAAATAGCGGTCAGTCTAAGCTTTTCGGTTATGTCAAACTTTTGACAAGTGACTGTTCCAATGTGTAAAATAAACAACTTATATTAGTTTTACAAGTTAACTTGAGAAAAGAAAGAAATTTTTTTTTTCGCTGATGGGGTCGTTTTTTTGAAACTCATATTAACTTTAACTTGACTCATAAATGTTAATATCTCATCATAAACGATCGTTTAGCCAGTCGCGAGAGTGGCGAAACAGACGAGAAATGGTCTGTTTTTTTGGTCGTTCGTTAAGTATCCAACAGTATCGGCCGGTGGAGTTTGACATGTTCGTATTTTCGTAAGGAGGCATGGGACCCACACCATATTTTAGAGGGTGGTTACTAGACCTAAGTAGAAGGCTATAATGGCAAAAAATCTTCAGGGGAAACTTTTTCCAAAAAGTGGCTGCCTCCCCTGAAGATCTTAGAAACGTCTTGCAAAATATTTGCGAAATATTTGTGAATATACTTGTGGTTTTCTTCTCGACATTTTGAGATTTGTATTTTATCCCAACTATTTATTACAATAGTTGTATCTTTTAGCAAAATAAGTATTTTGCAAAAATCACCGGTTATAAAAAACTTTGTATATACTCGGTGATTACGAAAAAAAAAAAATAGTTCGCAAATATTTTGCAAGCCGTTTCGAGATATTCCCGGAGGCAGCCATTCTTGGAAAACAAATTTCGCAAGGTTCCCCTAATTTTTTTATAGCCTACTACTTAGCAAGTAACCACCCCTAAAATATGGTGTGCGTCCCATGCCTCCTTACGGAAATACGAGCATGTCAAATTCCACCGGCCGCCACTGGTATCCAAGAACGATTAGTCTAATCCTAATCGTTCGACAAAAGACCACTGGTCGGAGCTGTGCTCCGCTGACAGTATGGAACAAACAAAATTGTCCCGAATAAATTAATTACATAATTCGGGTTAATGCACCCGCGCCGAAAAATAAGCGCGGGCGACGCGGCAAACGAGAACATAATCTGGACTCCTTTAAAGTGGCGCGTAAAGTTAAAGTAAAAGGCGCCGAGACAAAATCCGTCAGGTACTCCGTCAGAACACAGTGGTGGCCGCGCCGGATCGCCCGTCACACCCTCGTCGTGAGGTCCAGCGGCGTCGGCCTCAGCACCTTCAGCCGCTTCAGCTCCCTCTCGGAGTCGCACTCGCTCTCCTCCTCCGACTCGCTGTCGAAGGCCCGCTTGCTCGCCACGGAGCCGGACCTGTCGCTCTGCGCTGGCGACGAGCCCCGCTCGCTCATCGTCTTCATGCTGAGGTCGATGGGGTCCTCCTGGATGGGCGACTCCGACGGGGCGGGCGCCTCCATCTCCTTGGGAGTGGGAGACCGCTGCGACTGCAGAACGGCGTCTAGGAACACCCGCTTGTTAAACGCTTCCACTTCCGGGTTGTGGTTCCTCATCATATTGTTGTTGTTGTTGTTATTATTGTTGGCGGGATGCAGGAAGCTGGGGTAGATCGGCGGGTAACTCGAGTGGAAGAGGAAGCCCGGCGGCCGCAGGAACGTGGGCGGCAAGAACCCCGGGAACATTGGCAGCCGCCTGGCATCGCTCACCTCCACGGAGGAGTCGGAGTTGTGCGACTCCGGCGACCCGACCGACGGCGACGCCGAGTGCTTGTACTCGTCCAGGCCGAGCAGCATCAGCTCCTCCTTGGTCTTTGGCAGGTGGAGTAGAGGCGGCGCGAACGCTGGCACGGGATTCACCCCGAGCAGGCCCATGCCGAGGTGCTGGTGGTGGAGCGGCGGCGTCTTCTGCGGCGGCTTGATGTGCTGCGGTATGTTGCCCATGGGCATGGCCAGCTGGTGTTGGCCCTGCTGCTCCTGCAGGAGGCAGTGGATCTTGAACCAGTTGGAGCGACGACCGTAACGCGAGCCGCTCTTCGACATGCCCACCATCACGCACTTCTGGAGGCGGCACGCCTTGCAGGACGTGCGGTTCTTCTTGTTGATTACGCACTGACCGTTGTTCTTGCATTCCGCGATGGAGCTCACGTTGCTGTAGGATCGACCGAAGAACGACTGGAAAAGAAGAGAAACGGGGGTTAGAAACGTTGGATTATTGGGGACTTGGAACAAGTTTAATGCTTAGACTTTAACATAGACTTTAATATTAATCATAATCTTCAAGATTTTTTTCTTTCTTGTTAAAAAATAATGATATGAAATCTTTTATTGATATAAAACCATGCTTTTCCGTATTTCTAACCAAAAAACAATTTACATCCAAAAACCACAGTGACAAAAATATCCAGTGCGCGCCACCAGTTACACCACTTGATTATTTTTTATGGGGTTATTTAAAATCAAAAGTTTACAGCAGAAGACCACACAATTTAGCCGAACTACGAGGTCGCATTAGAGATGAAATGGGATCCATTACCCCGGAAGTCATTCAGAATGTACAAGAAGAATTTGTACACAGGCTTGAATATTGCCAAGAAGTTGATGGACGGCATTTCGAACACATAATTTAAAATTGTGTTTGTTTATTAAAGACATTTTCGTTTATTTATTGTGAAAAATATATTTTTTCATTTTGTAACATTCAATTGTCATTTACTCAAAAAATTTTGTTATGTAATGTGGCAACATTTTTATACCGTTAAATCGACAATGAAAGGGTCTCTCAAATTAAATTAAAAAAAATGGGGGGTTGCCAATAAAATGGGGGTTTTGTCATTACTCAAAAACAAATGACATCTGAAAATACACGTTCCCTCAAAAAGGTGTGTTTTTATTAAACAAAATCGACCTGTTCGAGGATTTTTTTACAAAAAATTTTTTTGTTTCACATTTACTGAATGTATTCCATACTTTAGGCGCGCACTGTATATAACACCACTTGGGGCGCGCGGTTCACCGACCAACAATGCCTAAAATGCATTCAGGTGGGCGTCAGTTCGATTTCTGCTGGTTCGGACTGGCCCTAAGGGCGCGGCTCGGTTCGCCGCCAGGTGTGGACAGGCCTTAAGGCCGGTTGTTTCGGAATTTGTCCCGTCGAGGAGTAGGTGGCGTGCGAACGGCCGCTTCCTAAGGTATTGCGACGCGAATAATGACACTTCCTGCGAGGTGTCTTGCGCAAATCCGCGATGCCTCAATAAAAGTGAAATTGCGCGTGTAGGCATTGTTTAGGGCGGCATTGGCGGGTTGGATCGGGCCGGCGGTCATGTAGTTCAGTGGGTCGGAAGGCGAGTGACGTAATGCGTGTTCGGGTTAGATCGCGTGCGAACGAACCTCGCGCGTGCGACAGGACCGGCTCGAGGAGTCGATCAGCCGGAGGCAACAACATTTTAATCGGAGAAATATGTCTGATATTATACGGATTTTGAACAGTATGTTTCACAAAAGGTAATGAATCAAATCAATCACGTAGGACTTCAACTATTGTTTTTATATTTCAATAGTAATAGCCAAGGAAACAATAACGTTTTTGCTATTTCAATTTTAACGCTAAAACATAACGCGCGAAACCAAACATGACCGTAACGTCAATCTTAGATAGAGTATTAATCGCATTAAATGATTTTACTCTCGACGTGGCAACGTTGCTACCAACGACCACTGATTTTAATCTTCTCCTGAAGATGCCAACTTAGTTGGCGAAACGTGCGTCGAGTAAAGTATAGTAGTTCGGTGTTTCGTGGAAAACGTCCAGTTTTTTGTTTCTACGCCGAAGGTGTCAGTACCCACTCCAAGACAACTGATTTGTTTAGAGAGTAACAGCAGGCAGTTGCATTTCTTTTAGGAAGACATAAAAAGAAGAATTATGGGATGGGATGAAACTATGGGATGAAACGAACTATGGGAGAAAACAAACAGTCAACTTGGCAGGGAGCTTTCCAGGTACCTTAGCAAACAAGCGGCAATGGACGATGATCAGGAAGAATCATGGTTTTGAAGCAGATATTCTGACATCAACAAGAGAATCTATACTGGTGAACGTTGAAATTAAGATGACTGACGGCTTAAATAGGTTGAACTCCCAGGGGAGGAAGTACAAATACATCACGCAACAGTGACTATTTTCCTTCATGTCTATGATGTATTTATACTACAGAAAACATGCCATATTCTCCCAATTCCATGTAAGATGGAACTCTCCTTGCCTCACATATGTTCATTCTTCTTAGTTTCGGCTTTCTCGTATCTATTAGTTTCGAGGTCGTTGGTTGCTACGGAAGTGGGGGAAAAATTCTCGAGAACGACTCACATGGACAAAATAAAAGGAACATTGACTGAACTGAATGCAAAAAAGGATTGGCCACTAACATTTTGCTTATTTAAGAAAAAATTTAACTTGACCGGGGGGCTTAAACCGTCCCTGGCACGGCACTTTACCGCTCCTATCGCTCCACCAGCCAACTGTGTAATCGCCGGCTAATTGTATGCAATTATATTCAAATCGGGAGGGCTGCCGTTATGCAAATCAGTCACACGAGGCAAACAATGCTCACTCGCGTTACACCCGCCGCGCTGTTGTGACATTTTTTTGCGCTCGCGCGCCGGTCCTGCCCGGCCGCCTAGCCGTGGCAATGAAACCGTTCGCGAGCGGCTGTTGACACAGCGCTCCGCAATCCCGCCGAAGCCTTAACCCGGCTGTTACACTGGATGATTGCCACAGAGGTGTACCCCAGATTTATTATTACTAATCGAATTAACATTAAAACCTGATTAGGACGGTTTTTGTCAAGCGTTCCCCGTGACTGCGCGTACCTGCCGTGCCAGTGGCGTCACTACGGGACCAGGGTACAGGATTTCTGGTACAAGTATCTCCGTGATAAACCGAATAATAAATTCCAATCGTTAATTTAATATTAAGGTAGTACGGTTATGAAAGCAATATTTTAAGGGGACCACATACATTAGAGGGTAAAAAAATTGGTTTTTTTTTGCTTAAGTTGAAAGTATATTATCTGTAGAATATGCTTCCAAAGTTTCAAGTCCCAATTCGAACAGTAAACAGTCGAAATATAATATATAGTGCGCGTGCTCCGAAACGTCGGTAGAACGAAGCCGAATCAAGACGAATCAAGCCGAAGCGTCGGTAGAACGACCGTTGCTGCAACGTGCGCGTCTGTTGTATTTATTGCGCTCAACTATACTCTACTCAAAAATACTATACAATACTCAAAAACTACTGGACGGATCGACTTTTTTTTTTAATTAAAGCTTATTTAATTACGTTGTATTTAAACTAAAAAAATCAGTAAAAATTATTGCCAAAAAAAGTTATTAAAAAAATACGAAAATTTTCCACAAAAAATCCAATTTTTTTGTTTAAACAACATTTTTTTTTTATTTGTTTTAATAAATTCATGATTTTTTTGAAGCTATACACATAAACTTTAGAAAAATTTTTTATTCTTATGATTCAGATGATTCTATGGGACGCTATCCTGCACGCCGTGGAGAAGGAATTTCAAAGGCATCGGCATTCAATTATTAACAACTTTTTATTAAAACATATGAAATTTAATAAAAACAATTTTTTTAAAACAATCCATTGTGTAGTTTCTTTGTAAAAAAATTCACGAAAAAGTGTTTTATTTTGGCCTCCTAATGTAGGCGGTCCCCTTAAGAAGTCCTCAAAACTTGGAATATGAGTCATAAAATGCATTATATACACCCTGTTAAAATTTGAAGATGATTGACATCATCAAACATGAGATAATTGCAATTAAAAATGACATTTTTTGTACATATTGCATGCATGGGGAAGGGTGGTAAAATGACCAGTTTATTTTTGTTCATCTTGAAGGACTTTTAACATCTCGATAAAAAACTAATATTTGTTTGAATAATATATTTGGAAGGTATTAACAAAAAAAATAGAAATTATTTACCTCATAGTTTTGATAAACAATTAAAATAAATAACTCATTGAGACGATCATTTTCTGTGGAGGGGATATAAGAATAGTTGCGTGGGAATGATACGGCAACGTTGTAAGTAGAGTAAAATGTCGGAACGCAAGAAGTAGGCGCGAACATATGAAGCAATCAAAAAGTCTAAAAGCAAATACTTTAAAATATCTATTTAATAAGTAATTGATATGCATTAACATGAAGGAATACATAAGTTATACAGTACTTTATTCATTTGTTATAAATTATAACATTAAATACAAAATATATTGAACGATAAAATTATAACCAAATATAAAACAAAACATTTATGATGAATAACATTACTTATTGCAATATTTTATTTTTTCGCAACTTTTATATTTTTATAAAGGACTTTTTTTAAATAAATCTTCCTTTGTAACGGATACGACCTCCCATAATTATTTCTTTAATTAAATAACAACAAAAACAGTAAGGTGTTTATGTTTACTGCGCTTAGAAACTATAAGTACATCTGGGCTGTATAAGATGAGTAAGGGAAATAAATACGCGACGTTGCCAGCATTTCATACAGAATAATATTTCATACATTTCATTCATTTCAGTACAGTCACGATAAAAAGACGTGTTGTCTGTCTTTGTAGTTCAAACTAATGTATAAGAGTTCAAGTTGGAGAGCCTGCTTTTGATCCCAAACCACAAGAGGATAAAAAGTTATGGTAATAGATGGACACGATACGAGTATAACATAACGTCCATGTATTTTGGTTTTCAAACTTATAACTTAAAAATATTAAAGAAACGATAATAATTATTAAAAACAATGTTTGGACTATCAGTTACTTAAAACGACCTACTTATTTTTTGAGGGAAATCCTTGAGAGTTAATCCAGAAAAACAAATTAAATACTGCTGCTAAATATATTAGTAAATAATGTAAAAGTGCGTACCAAGTTTTTAGTTTATTTTATTTCCCGTTTTACACTATTTCGGTCAATTCCGACCCCTTGAAATAAGCGGTGAATACGCCACTGGTGCCTATGGATTTTGAATACTATTGACTAGGATCCATAACAGGTGCCATTCTACCGCCTCAACGTATTCAAAAGGCCCGACAAAAAACGATCCTTTTTTGCAGAAAAGTTTTGAAATGACATTAAAACCTGGTTATCGTTTTTGTCGGTGATTGCGACGTTCTCTAAGTAGCCATGAATTTAAAACTTGTTTGACAGCAAGTCATCAATTTAAGAAAATTATAAAAATACTGAAAACAAGCAAGTTTACAGCAATTACAGTTGTATGGATTTAACCTCCCAATACATACATACATATATGCCATATATGAGGCTACAGAGCTTTCATTCTAAAATACCTAGATAATGTTTTATTGATAGCAAACAATGATTTTTATTTGGTATTTCGACAGTTAACAGCAAATTTTAAAACATGTATAACTTTTTGTTTTTGAATTCGGCGTGAGAACCACCATGTACCCGCAGAAATTAGTCGCGAGTTTTAGGTTTTTTTCGGCATTATCTGTTTTGTTTACTTTCAGGAACTAACTTAAATTAGTCACTAAGCATAAAGCATTTCATGGTATTATGACAATTTGTTTGCATTATATCTACGGTTTCGAAAATATGCAATAAAAACTTCATAAAACAGTTCAGTCCGCGACACTTTTACTGGGCAGTTACTATTTTTTTTGGCGTTTTTAAAACGAGTTGCGACATATAGTGTTTGGAACGTTAATTCACTCTACTTAACTAATTGTTGCATTTTACCACGCTCGAACGAAATGTACCAGAACCGTTTTTTTTTGTATTCTGAAACGGCGAATTATGAGTTGTGGCAGTCATGGTATATTTTGGTTCTAAATATAGACCTACTATAAAAACACGCAATGATGAACCATGATGTGTTTGCAAACATTATTTACTTCCCTATGGTGTACCTCGAATAACGCTGACAGAAGCATATTTGGAAATGCCGATAAAACGGCATTATCATTGATATTATTCAGAGTTCATCTCTCGGATAATGATACTGATCAGGGTGGCCATGATTCCAAGACCACCAAGAACCATGCCTGCATTTTATTCAGTTTCTGTGTTCGTATACTGCAGAACAGCCACTAGTTTTCTTTCGTTTCACATTCACACTTCCTGTTTCCCTAAACAGTTGAATACTGCGACGAACACTTAACCAAAAAAAAAAACCTCGAAATCTCCCGTCCTCAAAATATGCCGTGGATTCAATCACGCATGTCTTTAATTAGCTGTCACTAATGTCACTTCACAATTGTCACACTCTAAATTATTCGTCCCCAATAACACTATCTTCAGTCCTAGGCGGTGAATCTTCGACGATGTACCATTCGGGTGGATCCTGTCCTGTGTACCTTGCGAGTCTTTCCAAATGGACCATCTTAGGCTTGCTTCTTGGAGAAGGCTGGTGATGGCGTATGAATCTTACCAGTTTCTTTTAAGTCTTGATTTTGGTCTTTCAGTTTCTTTTAAAGACTCTTTTGAGTCTCCCTTTCATCTTCTTTGGGGTGTATAACCATAGGGCGTCACCAGGCTTAAAAACGCAGTCTCTGTTGTTGTTGATGTACTGTCGAGACGCTGCTTCATCTTGTCACTGCAGCATTTTCAGCTTCTCCCCGGTAAATCTGCGAACCCGGTTTATTCTTCCTCGCAAGTCTTCCACAAATTCTGGCAGAGGTCGCTCTGGAGTTTCACCAGATGCATGGCCACACAATAGGTCAGTAGGCAGCTTCATTTCTCTTTCAGCGATCATCATGATGGTGGATAGTGAGATATGGAGATGGAGTGTACCCAGTTGATTGATACTGGGAAATTCTATATGACAGCAAGAAGAGTGGCACCAATTTGTTCCAATCCCTCTGATTTTCAGAAACGAATTTAGATAAGTGGTGAGTGGCGTATGGTTCAGTTGCCGCGTTCAACCATGCCTTTGACTGAGAACGAAGTGTTTGGGTTCTCCACGATTACGATTACGTACGGGGTAGGTGCATGCCCTGTGCACTTAAGCCGATGCTTACTGTGCCACCATAGACTAATCATTACATTAGTCCTGTTTCCTTAAGAAACTTAAGGATAGTTTCTATTGGAGCGTCTGTCACTTCTTTTGGTTCTATTGTTATAGCCCCTAAGTTCGAATACCTTGGGTTCTCTAAATGCCCATCGTTTTCATCACTTCTTGCAATAGATATGATACGAAAATTTCCGCCTTGATCTACGTGCAACTCAAGGGGCATTGCATGTCTGGCTATTACATTCTCGACCAACGTTTCAGCTACAGTTTCTGTCTCATGATTGGGGAGAGGTACTGCTTCGGGCCATTTCGAGAAATGATTCATTACTGCCATCAAATGCGATGAAGAGGTGTCACAAGGCTACTTCCAGCACCAATTCACAAATTACACAGTTCAACAAAATTTGACTGATTTTCGGAAGCAGAAACTCTAGTACACTTTTCTGAAGGTTTTCGGTGCGCTAAATCCGAATCTGGCCTCAGAATTACTCCATCACGTTAAGTTTTTGAGATATCCTAACCGAAATGTGCACAAAATATTGTTTTTTGATATATTTGAGGTTATTTACCATCACAAGGTATATCGTTTTCACAAAACTAATATAATAACATCTAAAAGTATGATTCTTTCTCTTCAGAATCAATTTTTATTCGTCCATATATTTTTTTTATTGAGAAATGACAATTATAAGTTTGTGACACACCGATCTTCAAACGTAAGCCAAAAGCAGAGTACAAGGTACCTCTTTGAGTTTATTTTTCTAAATACTATTAAATTACTGTATAAGCATTCTTGACAAATATTTTTGAAAAATCTTTCCGTGCATTTGCAATCAGAAACCTCCATAATTAAAAGTTTTGTGTCCGCCATATTGGATCCGACATTTTGAATTTTTAGAATCTGACAGTGGATCAGTGGACAACGTGGACATTGTCCACTGGACAACGACAGTGGATCAACGATTTTATAATGCTTATACAGTAATTTAACAGTATTTAGAAAAATACGCTCAAAGAGGTAGCTTGTACTCTTATTTTTGGCTTGCATTTGAGTAGATCGATGAATTTCAAATTGTCATATCTCGGTGAAATAAAGATATCTGGGCAAATCAAATTGATTTAAAGACGAAGAATCATGCTTTTAGATGCTATTACAAGTTCTGTGAAAACAAAATACCTTATGATGTTACATAACCTCAAATATGTCAAAAAACAGTGTTTTTTGCAATTTTTAGGTTAGGGAATCTCAAAAACCTGACGTGGTGGAGCAATTTTGAGGCCAGATTCGGATTCATCGCACCAGAAACCTTCGGAAAAGTATACTAGAGTTTCTGCTTCCTGACTTTTGTTGGCCTGTGTTATTCTTTGTCAAATAAAACATAAAATATATGTTGTGGTTGTTTTATTCGCTCTTTTCGAAGTTATTTTTCCTGTATCTATGAGTAAAAAAGGTATACGCAGAGCCGGATGCACGGCGGGGCAACCGGGGTGGGAGCCCCGTGGCCCCCACAAATTGAGGGCCTCCACAAACCTTGGATTCAAAAATTTAATACCTATAAAAAAAATATTTTTTAAGAAAGTAATGAGTAATGAAATATATCCAAACAAGGGATATTTTCATCTTATCTCAAATCGATTCAGTGGTGGAACTACAAAATTTAGACCTCTTGCAAAATTCAATAGACGCAAAATTCAATGTTTATTTATTGGATACGGGGTAAAATGTACACCGGTTAAGGGGCAAAATCACAGCTAAGTACGAGATGAAATGCAAGCTTTCAAAGGGCAAAATGCAAAAGGTTCCAAGCGCAAATTATTTTATTTTCGGAAGGGCAAAATGCAAGAGAATCCAAGCGGTGATTATTTTATTTCCAAAGGGCAAAATGCGAGAATGTCCAAGCGAAAATAATTTCATTTCATACGGCAAAATGCGAGATCACTCGTCAGAAAGTAATAACGATTTTTTACGAGGGAATTACAAAAAATAGTATGTATCTTAATAGTGGTTTTTTAAATGTAAAAATAAAATTATCGATGGATATTGCAAGGGCCTCCACTTTCTTCATTGCCCCGGGCCCCGACACCCCTGCATCCGGCCCTGTGTATACGAAATGTATTTTTTCGGCAAATGCCCAGTGCAGTGTCCGATTGAACTGTAAACTTTTCTCATGTCTTCGTTTTCTGCGAACGACGGAAGAGGAACGGAAATATCCGTTCGCCGGCGGGCGTCGAGCGCTGCCGATGCCGCCCAGGTAGCTTCTTCTTGTGTAAACGCGGCGGTTACACGCTCTAGTTGCTCGCCGCGCGGCGTCCCCGGTGGCGCTAGATTAGCACGCACGTCCCGTCGTCGGTCGTCAGGAGCGCGTGACGTCCCGCCGTCTTACGTCACCGCGATTCGATTTCCGAACCGGCCTACCGTGAAAACCCGGCCGGATTGCGAGCCGCGCTCGGGCCATCGACAACCGGCGCGCGCGACGTTGCCGCGTCCGCGCATTTTTCAGGAGATCTGCCGATTTTAGCCGTCGCATATAAATTAAGACTTTTTTCCGTTTAATCCAGGGGTTCTCAAAATGGGCGGCGTGACTCCCACGGGTTGCGCACAGTGGGAGATTTCGTGTTTTATTTTCCAAAAACCTAATATGTCGAGAACGAAATAAGATAATCCAATAATTCTTTTTGGACGTTGAAGCTAGGATCATGGAGATTAGAAAAACATTATTAAGAAAGTCCATATAGTAAAACCTAACCTATAAAATAATAAGGAATCTCAAAAAAACTTTAAACTTAGTGTAAAATTTCAAATATCTCGATAACAAAACAAGATGATCTGATAAATATCTTTTTATTAGAAAGCTAATGTTGTAAGTAAAATATGAGGATTAAAAATAATTCCTGTGTATCGAAACCTAACCTTAAAAGTGATAGTAAATCTCGAAATACTTTAATACTTACTTAATATTTATAGATACATTTTAAATATCTCCAAAGTAAAACAAGATAGACTTGTCAATCTTTCTTAACAATGAAGCTGGAAGAGTAAGTGATATATAAAGACTATGGATGACTGTGTATTAAAACCTAACCTATAATATTATAGAAAATCTTGAAATACTTGAATAACTACTAATTGAACTCTACGTTTTCAAGTCTTTTTGAGATTCCCTATCATTTTATAGGTTAGGTTTTGATATACAGAAATTATCTATTATCTTTATATAATACCTACTAGATTAGCTTTATTATAGTAAAACATTTATCAGACTTATCTTGTCTTTATCTTGTTTTGTTATCGATATATTTAAAATTCTACCGTAATTATTCAAGTCTCAAGATTTTCTATAATATTATAGTTTAGGTTTTAATACACAGCAATCATTCATCGTCTTTATATATCAGTTACTCTTCCAGCTTCATTGTTAAGAACGATTGACAAGTCTATCTTGTTTTCCTTTGGAGATATTTAAAATTTAACTGTAAGTATTAAATTATTTGGAGATTTACTATCACTTTTAAGGTTAGGTTAGGTTCGATACATAGGAATTATTTTTAATACTCATATTTTACATACAACATTAGCTTTCTAATAAAAATATATTTATCAGACCATCTTGTTTTGTTATCGAGATATTTGATATTTTACACTAAGTTTTCAAGGTTTTTGAGATTCCTTATTGTTTTATAGGTTAGGTTTAATATACGAACTTTCTTAATATTTTTTTTCAACGTCCAAAAAGGATTATTGGATTATCTTGTTTCGTTCTCGAGATATTAGGTTTTTGGAAAATAAAACCCGAAATATCCCACTGTGCGGCGCAAAGTGTAATAAGAAATTAATAAAATTTTGCTTACACAAAATCATATAAAGTGAAATACTTATTATTTCGCTGGCATTGAAAAGAATTTTACTCGTTCTGATTGCTGCACAAGTTTAAAGTGTAACATGTAGGCACGTGGATTACCAGGACAACTGTTGTATGAAAAAATGTATAATAAAGGAGGCGTGGCTTAAAAATAACCGATAAAGGGGTGCCTGAGGTAAAAGGTTTGAGAACCTCTGGCCGAATCTGACTGAATGAATTGAAATACATGGTCAAAAGCCCAGGGTGGGTCACATTTTTTTACGATGCTTTTTTTCATTCATAGAATTTGACCTTGCCCTTTTTTTTATAAATTCGAAAACTGTGGTTAAGAAAATAACATTCTAAATATATCTATTGGAATGTAAACGATAATGTCTATAAATCTACTATAAATAGAATAATGAAATTTATGGAATTGTTATGGAAAACTGGACGTTTTCCACGAAACACCGAACTACTATATTTTTCTCGACGCGAGTTTCCCCAACAAACCATCTGAGTTGACATACAGACGCTTTTGGGTAACCCCAAAGACAAAATCGAAACAATAACGAAAAGTCATGCATATACGAAATAAGTTGTAAAGATTGCGATCAAAAGTATATTGGGCAAACAAAAAGATCTATTTTTACTAGATTTAAAGAACACATTTGAAATATGGCAGGACAGAAAAATCTTGTGTTGTCCAACACGCTTTTGATAAGAACATAACTAATATAAAGACATAAATAATATAAAATTAATTAGAAATGTAACAAACAGTAGACAGTTGGATGCGTTTGAAAGTTTAGAAATCATAAGTGTAACAGTAGTATGAATAAGGACAATGGTTCGATACCCACCAGTCGACTGTTTGCCCTGATAAACAAAGACAGTTACGGTTCAGTGAACCGTGGCAACAAATTTAGTATAAATAGTGCAAGTGTGTAGATTAGAATTTAGTTTTAATCTTCTCCTGAAGATGCCAAGTTAGTTGGCGAAACGCGCGTCGAGAAAAGTATAGTAGTTCGGTGTTTCGTGGAAAACGTCATTTTGTTTTAATGAAATTTATGTTTAGCCTATTGTCAAGCGCTGCGAGCGGCGTTGCCACATCTTCACATCTTTCAGACGATCTGCAGATTTTAGATGATAATATGTATATACTAAACTTTGTGTCGCCCAAATAAAGAAGATGAGAAAACAAACACGGACCTACATTTTTTCACGACTTCATTTCTGCGTTTTTTTTTTCTATAAATTCGAAAACTGAGATAAAGGAAATATAGTTTTAAACATTTTTTGTTGTAAATGTATGATATGATATTTAATGAAATGTCAATTTTAGTCTGATATAAATCTGTTAAAAAAATAATGTATATTCTACGTTTTATTAAGCGCCGCGAGCAGTTTTGCCGTTTTTGCACATTTTTTCAGAAGATCTACCAATTTTAGCAGTCGCTTTAGATTATTTTTTACTTTATATCTGGCTCAACTGATTAAATCGGTAAACTTTCACGTTTACCGTTTACGGTACATTCTACGTTTTCTTTGCTTATAGAATAATTTCATTTGGTATTTTTTTAAATTGAGCCCTTAGATAAAGGAAATACCATTCTAAATATTTACGTAAAGAAACGTAAATTGAAAACTGAAAATAAAAAAATATATCTGTGCTATAAAAGTAATGGAATAAAGGCAATATTTAAGAAACAAAAAAATGTAAAACAAATGTCAACCGACCGCGGAAGGTATCACATCTACAGTTTTTTCAGAAGATTCATTAATATTTGTAGAAAAATTGTTAACTGAATGTAGATTAATTTGAAGTTTATCACTGAGTGGAGATTTAACACAAAACTATTAGTGAAGTGAACATAAATCTTGTATCTTATAAAGTTTTGTATATATACACAGAAATTTGTAGGTGACTATTCGAGATAAATGAATGTTATTGACAGTTTCTTGAACCTACAATAATATCAAAACGTAATGAATGTGTCAGTTATATACCTATACATTTTTCAGCAATTATTAGTTAGTTAACAAGTAATAGATTTTTTTCAGGTCAAGTTTAAAAAACGAAAGCATATTTTTAAACGTAACAAATACGCTTGATTTCCGAATTATATTAATTTTTGTGACCCAATAGTTTATCCCCAGTCTACCGACAAAATTCCGAAGCAACTGGCAACGCCGCCTCTACGTAGCAATAATCTTCATTTGTCATTCCGCTCGCATAGCACACATTGCGTGTCGCATTATTATTATGCAACGCCGCCGCGATAGAGGAAAAGCTATCGAAACTCCGTACGCTATCCCTAATGGATTACTATAGTCATTTTAACATGGCCGATACGTCTTCGCAATAGTCTAGAAACGAAAACAGGCTAATGAGTGTCACAAACCGCGCGTTACAAAGGTGAAGTTTTGCGAAAATGCGCTGTATCTCCTCATTTCTAGGCGATTATTGGACTGGATAATTTTAGAGAAATCTGATGACTTTTTGCCGTCGAGTTATTGATTAATTGAAGGAATTAGATCGGTCGCGGGGCGGCAAAAAAAGACCGAGTTAAAGGTCAAATCCGGTAGCTGCTAGAGCAAATCGAGGCGTAAGAAATAATATCGATTATTTCAAAATTCCACGTGAAATTATTTGTAGAGCGTATGTGTCGTTTCATTAACTCAAGGCGACGCATAAATACAGGGCGATGCCAGCGGAACGTGACAGATACATTTCGAAATGTCGCTAAATTTCTGTCTCGTATTGACTGTCCGAATTCGAATGCACTTACACTATAAGAGTATTTCTTAATTTTATGTAGTCAGTAGTTTAAGTAGCTTCGGTTAACCTGTATACAAACACTATATCAAGCGTTAGCGAAACTCTTTTTATTGCTTCAGCTGTTTACCAGGGTGTATTGAAAAATAATTTTTGCTCCAGCTTGTAGCCACAATAAATCCTATTTGTCCTGTAATTTTGAGTTCGACGTGCAATCAGGTTTTGCTTCAGACTTTGTTTTTTCAAGAGCCCAGGTTTTTCACTGGTTTAAGGCATTCTCAGAAGGAAGATAGTCGATTGAACATGAAGAACGCAGCGGAAAACCGTCGTTCTTAAAAATGTCGGAGCTAAAAATGTCGTTAGAATACGGGACCTTATGCGCTCAGATCGTCGGTTGACAAGAATTATCGGGTAAAATTTAAATTTGAATCATACCACTGTTCATCAGATTTTGACTAACGAATTGGGGATGAGAAAAATCTGCGCAAAAATTGTTCCAAAAAACCTTTCGCAGAAACAAAAGGACATCAGGAGCGAAAGGTGTCTTGACTTTTTGGAATTGATTGAAAATTGTCCCCATTTTATGGAATGTATTGGTGATATTAATGTATTGGTGACGAGACTTGGGTGTTTGAGTACGACCCAGAAACTAAGCGCCAAAGCATGGAATGACACACTTTAAGCTCTCCAAGACCCAAAAAGCAAGAATGAGCAAGTCGAAGTTCAAATGCATGCTGATTTGCTTTTTTTGATACCCAGGGAATTGTTCACAAAGAGTTTGTGCCTCCAGGCCAAACAGTAAATGAACACTTTTACAGAGAGGTTCCTGAAAAACTTCGAAAAAGGGTCATGTACGTGAGACCAAACATCAAGAACTCCTGGCTCCTCAGACTCCTTATTCGCCTGACTGGAGGTCTTGTGACTTTATTTCTGTTCCCGAGATTGGAAAATCAGTTCAAGGGACGTCATTTTGGGACCATGGAAAACATTCAAACAGCTGTAACCGAGCAGCTGAAGGCTACTCCAGTATATGTATGAGTTCCAGCACTACTATGAGGAATGGAAGAACCGTCTCCAGCGCTGTGTGGCTTCCCAAGGAAGTTATTTTGAAGAAGACAATACTGAATTGTAATTCTATTCGAATAAAAACAATTCAGTCTCATTACTTAATTTACACACCTCGTACATACTACATATTTTACATTTTCACAGTATGCAACACATCTCATGTTTTTGAATTAAAAGAAACATTCTGGGACTCCATGCAAACCAGATTTTTACCCAGTCGATTTTCTGTTGACATTTCCTTAGCATTAGATCTTTAGCGTGTGAATCGTCATCAAAACATTTAAGATTTTCCACGACATATCAATTTAAATTGTCTTTCGGTTGATCGCCTTGTAGAATTTTCGACGGCTGAGCACTTCCAAAGAATCCTCGCCAAAGGTCCGAATGTTTTCTGACTCGTCACCGTCCGTTAGGCGGTTCTTAGTAATCACGTGTACATACCGCACGTCGCTTTTTACGTGACAAAAAACGAAAGTCGTCGGACGCATCGAATCGATACGATATGCTCATTTTTAACGATGTTAATTCAACAAAGCGATCTTTATACGTACACGACGTTACATAAAATAATGGCACGTCGTACGCCATTAGAAATGTAAACACGGAAAGGCGATGTGCCACGTTGGTCGAGTGTGGAGAATTGTTTGATCTTCGAGTTGGTCGCATCTTCAATCTGTTGCATAATTTATATTAAGTGACAAGTATACAATGACTTTACAGTTTATTACTTTTGCGAACAAGTAAGTGTTATGCCTTAACTTTTGTTTCAAGAGCCACATCGAAAGCTTTAACTTCTAAGACCTCTTAAAATTTTGCTTTATACGCAGTCCTAAAAATATTGCAAATCAGTATCCATAATGTTAAGTGAATTTTACTTTTAGTCAACGAATATCCAACTCTTAGAAAATAAGAAAGGTCAACGCCCTTTAAGAATAAGGCATATGGTCAATTTCGTCTAGATGACATATGTCTCACCTGCACAAGCTCTGTTACATAAATAAATTAGTTCCTTTAGATATATAAGCAGCATTGTCTTCGTTTCATAAAATGCAATTTGATATCTATGTAGCATATTTTGACATCAAGTTTTATGCGAGAGAGAACACACTTCAGTCATAAAACTGGCCATATGGTCTGTTATTTTCCAATTATAAATTTTCTGTCATGGCGCAGATTCTGCTATAGAAGTTTTGGATGAAATTAAAATAAATATGAAGGCATTTATTCATATACTCTAACAAAACTGAAATGAACCAGGATTACACTTTGAATATTTATTGTTTCAAGAGAAGTCACAACTACTCGCATTTTCCTTTCTTTATGATACTTTGGATGTAGTAGAAAATATAAGATTTGAAAGATAAGCAGATGCCGGGTGTACCAATGTTACTTTTAAAAGAACATCTCTCTTATATTATATCAAGAGTCGTGTCATTTGAAATCTCAGGTTATTCCAAAGATGTATTTTGTTGACAAGCGATGATGACTGGTGAATTGTTATGAAACTTATTCAAATCTTTCAGTTGTTTTACGTGTATTTGAAATTGGATCGCTTATCACCATGAAGGAATTATCAAGGAGACACATGTATTAGGAGATCTAGTCATTATGATAAATTTGTAGGGAAAATAAGTAAATATAATGAAGTTACCTTGCAGCCTTCACAGGTGAATGCTCCAAAATGAAAACCCGCTGCTGGTTCCCCACATACTCTACACGTTTGATTCATCTGAAAAACGAAAGAGAACAAAATTAATTACTTACAGATAACGATAAACTAGAATTAAAATGCAACGTGTCGAGAGTTAAAGGTCACATATAGCTTTAAACAAAGAAACAATGGTGCCTCATATGGCCACAAGTACCCATAATAAGAAATATTTCTTTCATCATTTTGAAAACTTATCTTCACCATTTTATATTCCATAAGACATATTTTATTATAAATCAAATCAGGCACCATTGCCAAGAAAACAATTCAGAAGTGATTAAAAAATGGGTGTCGCACCCCAGTCCGCCCTAATCCTTGGTCGCCACCCCATTTTTACAGGATTGATACAGGACTTGACACTTGTCATTAGATATGTCATTCCTGAAACCGGGATGCCCAATTCGAATTTCCGTCGCCGTATTTTCGGAATAATTTCGATAATCTTAAACCGAGTCAGGCGAGGTGTCAAAACGTCAGGAAAAAAATGGGAATCTGACCGGAACCATTAGAAGTCTGTCATCAGAGCGCGAATGGGCGTTTTGACGACCTTTTAACCCGTTTCGGTCGAAAACGCCACTCCCGGTACATCGCTCTTCAGCGCCTCATAACTAATACTATTTGCGACAGAAAAATTTGACAGGGACATATTTTTTTGAAGTTTAAGACGTGCCCTTTCCGATGGTGTCCATGAAATTCCTCCAAAAAATTATTAATTATGAAAAAAAAACAGTGTAAAAACATTTTTTTGCACGAATTTTTTTGCATATATTTTTTTTAAATTAATTTTTTAAGGGGTTTCTGGTCTGCAATGGGCCTGGAACCTCACTAACCGGTGGAATGAATGTTTAACTTTAAGTATACGTGGTTTAAAGATCGATTTTTGCCTTATGCGTTCAAAATGGCGCCTAAACTGCAAAATTTTTGCGTAAAAATTCAAGAATTTTTTTATTGGAAAATGATGCACTTTTACAAAAAATTGTTAAGAATAAAAGGTTCTTAAAATTACTCAACTAGAATTGGATTTTGCAAATAGTCAATTTTTGCAAAATTAAAAAAATTGTTTAAAAAATTCTGAAAATTCCAGTGCATTCTTTGAATGATTTTAAGAACTCTTTTATTCTTGACAATTTATAGTAAAAATGCATTGTTTTCGAGAAAAATTCTAAAGATCGAATTAGTATCGAAATTTCTTTTGAGTGATTTTAAACACTTTTTATTTACTCTTGACAATTTTTTTGTAGAAGTGCATCATTTTTCAATAAAAAGTTCTTGAATTTTCACGCAAAAATTTTGCAGTTCAGGCGCCATTTTGAACGCATAAGGCAAAAAATCGATCTTCAAACCACGTATACTTAAAGTTCAAACATTTATTCCACCGGTCAGTGATGTTCCAGGTCCATTGCAGACCAGAAACCCCCCTTGAAAATTAGATTTAAAAAAATGTGCAAAAAAAATCGTGTTTTTTTTAAAACTGTTTTTTTTTTCATAATTAACTACTTTTTTGGAGGAATTTCATGGACACCATCGGAAAGGACACGTCTTAAACTTCAAAAATATGTCCCTGTCAAATTTTTTTGTCGCAAATAGTATTAGTTATGAGGCACTGAAGAGTGATGTACCGGGAGTGGTATTTTCGGCTGAAACGGGTTAAGTGGGACTGTCGATCCGTTTTTATGTTTTTATTTATAAAATTATGCAATACGATGAAATGCTTTTTTTGCAATGTAAAAATTTTGTACTCCCGAAAAATCCTACTACGCACTACAAAAAGAACGCGGCCGGCCGCTGTGTAAATTATATGTGGTCGATTTATCCACAAACCACTAGTAATAACTAAAAAAATCGCCTTTATTATATTATCTATCTTAATGGTTCCACGATTTTTATTTATGGCCTACATACGACTGACAGGTGTTATTTGCTTTTCATCCTGACAATCCTAATAATCCGATTTATTTGCAAATTTTGCAAAAAAAACCTACCAGAAATAACCTTAATGGGGGCTCGGGTAACACGTCCGTCATTATCTCTAATGCAGTAGATTCGGCGCTGTTTGGGACGGTATCCAGGTCGCTGCCGTCGTCGAATTTTACGTGCCGCGTACATTCAGGCCAGATAAGTTCACGGCACGGATAGGAAATTTCAGATTAGTCTCACACATATGTATTACGCAGTTTTTTGCTAACGCGCCGTCAAATTGGGTTTACTATTGTGAAATCGCGAACGGGCAGCTCGGCGAGCGATGCAGTTTTCCGTATCGGTGGCACGAAGAAGTCGAACATCGATGGCGACGGTCTAATCTAGTGGTACGGTATCGAAACTGTGGTAATTTTCCAACACGCGCGGTGCATCTACCGATTGCTGCCAGTAAATAACTAATCTATTATCTCAGTATAATAATTATAATTATTGATCATTATTAATATGCGTATACAGGGTGGCCCAGGGGTCATGTACACCCCCAAAAAGAGCTCCATTTTTTGTAGTAGGAATTTGAAATTTTACATACGTAAATGAATCGTTGAAGCTCAACTTTTAACCTACGAGTGGATATTTCCTATTTCCGCCTTAACCGGAAGTGATATCAACTTTATTTTTTCAAATGGCAACCACCATTTTTTTTATGCGATTCGGCTAGAGTATCGGATTCTTTATGTCTGTTTTTTTAACAGAAAAATCGGTTAAAAAATGGCAAAGATACGTACATTATTTATATTTTATTAAGGCGGCTATGAATCAACTATTAAGCGCGTGCTTTTTTAACAAGTAAGCCATGGAATTTACAAAAAAAGGTACAATGATACTCTTGTAAATTAAAGTTGGATGTAAAGTTACGCAGAATATCTTTATCTTTATGCAGAACTTTAGAAAATTTCATTTTTCCAAAAAAAGAAAGGGCCAATATTACGTTTTTACAAATGACAATATTCATTTTTGATATTACAAGTTTGAAACGTTCCCCAGTTAGTATGCCATCGAATGCGTCTACTGATTGTAAAAATTACTAAATCAGTTACCTGTCAAACTCAACGCAAACTTTTGTTTTGCACAGTTATTATTTATGCTTAATCTTATTAGTTATTAGTCTGTAAGTTCTGACGTAATTTTCACATGCTGTATGTCAAGTTGACATTATGTGTTTCAAATTTATAAAATAAATAATGGACATTGTCATTTGAAAAAATGTAATAATGGCGCTTTCTTTTTAGGAAAAAGGAGTTTTCTAAAGTTTTGCATAAACATAAGTTATAAAACATAACAAAAACTTTACATCCAACTTCAGTTTACAACAACAGTACCATTGTACCTTTTTTTGTAAATTCCGTGGCTTACTTGTTAAAAAAAGCAAGCGCTTAATATTTGATTCATAGCCGCCTTAATAAAATATAAATAATGTACGTATCTTTGCCATTTTTTAACCGATTTTTTCTGTTAAAAACAGACAGATAAAGAATCCGATACTCTAGCCGAATCGCATAAAAAAATGGTGGTTGCCATTTGAAAAAAAAGTTGATATCACTTCCGGTTAGCTCGGAAATAGGAAATATCCACCCTATAGGTTAAAAGTTGAGCTTCAACGATTCATTTACGTATGTAAAATTTCAAATTCCTACTACAAAAAATGGAGCTCTTTTTGGGGGTGTACATAACCCCCTGGGCTACCCTGTAGATCAGGGGTGGCCAAGCTCCTTGATAGTCCGAGCCATTTTTCAAAATTTGAAATTTTTCGCGAGCCGCAATTAAATACGTATTTAAAAGGTATGCAAAAAAGGTATTTAAACATTTTTTTTACAGAAATTATATTTATTGAAAACATAAATAAAAGTACAAAATATGTGTATTGAATTTAAATATCAAAAATTAAATACATTTATTTTACTTCTCTTGATAATTCTTTAAAATTTGGTGAATAATTGGTGACAGCACTTCTCAGTAATTCTTTGAGATGCTGGTTAATTAATACTGATCGGTATTTGGATTTCACGAATTTTAAAGTGGAATAAAATGATTCACATAAGTACGTTGTTCCGAATATTGAAATAATTCGTCAAGCAGCCGTTTTTAATTCAAGATACTTTGACTCTGGTAGAAATTTCCAAAATTCAGTAATCGACGTCGACTTATATTTTAATTGTAGTTCGTTCGCGCCGTTTTCGATATCATTCTTAACTTGGACGGAAAAGAAATTTGTTACAACGTTGCACTTGGTCTTTCATATTTGTTGTCAGTAATTTAAAATATAATAGCACAAAAATGAAAAGGGAACTCGGGTACATTTATCGAGAGCCACAAATAATCCTTCAAAGAGCCGCATGTGGCTCGCGAGCCGCTGGTTGCCCCCCTGGTATAGATGCACACAAGAGTTAGTAACAAAGGTACTAGAGGTCAACCTGTCCATTTTTCTTTTTGCTGTTTATCAGAGCAATTGTTTATAACAAGATTTTTCCGTTCTGCCATAATTTAAATGAGCCATGTGTTCTTTAAATCTAGTCAAAATAGATCTTTTTGTTTGCCCAATATACTTTTGATCACAATTTTTACAACTTATTTCGTATATTTCTGACTTTTCGTTATTGTCGATTTTATCTTTGGGGTTGCCCAGAAGCGTCGATTGTTTACTTTTAGAATTACAAACCAAATTGATATTAATATTTTTAAAAATTTATCTAGTCCGAGGGTGAATTTAGGTTCATATGGTAACGACACAAATTTCGAAATATCACTAGCTCTATGAAAAGTCGTGCAAAAACAACAGGGCTCCTATTTACGCTTCATTATTAACATATCTATTAAATGGACTGAGTAACCGTTGTCTATTTATTTTTATTTATTTATTTTTATTTATTTTTTTTGGATATACCATCCACCAGATAAATCCATTTATAGGATGGGGACAACAGATGTTTAAAATCACAACAGTTTAAAGACAATCATAATGATAATAACAATAATACTAAATATACACCTATATAATACTAAAAAGCAAAAAAAAGCAAAATATATACCTACATACTTATCAAACAGAGGGCATAAAGTAACTGATTATCTACATACAGCTTTTTTATAGAACAGATGTTACAGTGTAAAATATCCGACTTATTTTGATTATGTGATAACTATTACATATATTAAATAATGGAGAGAATTTTAGTAAGTTGGTCCTTGGGGTTGGCAGGTAAAACACATTAGTATGCCTAGTCGCAATTGTAGGTACATTAAAAATAATTTGACGCAAGATGGAAGGCGAATCGAGGTAATTGTTAAGTATTTTGAATAGAAATATCAGGGAGTGCATTTCTCTTCTACTGTGTAAGTCCATTATCTTGTGTCTTAAAAAAGTTGTCTGTTATGCTTATTATGCTATATCCTTAATTAGATTTTTCTCATGTTCAAACCTCTCTTTACTGAGGGGAAAATTAACAAACGGTGAATTAGAAAATTAAAACTTGCCATTTTATATTGAAAAGGGTGGTGTGAGTCTTTGGTTATTAGTGAGGAATATATCTAAGTCGCGGTTTCTTTCCTATATACATCAAATTCTAAATTATTTTCACTATTTCTAATAACTAATACATCTAAAAATGGTAGCTGTTCATTGTGTTCCATTTTATATGTAAATTTTATGGTAGGCAAACGGTTATTTAATTTAGCAACAAAAGTATCTAAACTAATTGCTTTTGTATCAAATACCGCTTGGAGGATATATTCGCGGTATTTGATACAGTGATACTTCGCGTCCAGTTTTTTTGTACACTTTTAAATTTAATGCAGAATATAGGTAAGATGAAACACCGTACGGCTGGCAATTTGGTAATAGAGTGACAGCCTAAGTCAAGGGCCTGAGCCACTGTGGATGGGTTCGAAATCTACCTATCAAAACTGAGGTAATTTTCAAACACCTGCAATGCATCTACTGATTGCTACCATTAATGTTAACAATTCATTGTTTATCTTTGTGTAATCATCAATACTTATAAACGCACAGAAGTACAAGAGTCAGTAATGAAGATTCTAGAGGTCATTTTCTATGTATTCATACATGTTCATTCCTTATGTATTTTTTTGCGGTGTATCTCAATTTGGACTCATTGCTCTATTATGTCACATTTTCGAGATATCCTAACCTAAAAGCTGTTTTTTTGCTATTTTAGAGGTTAATTAACAAAAAAATAAAAAAAAATGTGGTTTAAAAGTAACTCATGAGATTATAGCTCCTTAACAAAATCTAAAAATCAGCCTACTCTATTTCTTAAAAAACTGACACCAGCTTGAGTAAAGTTTTGAGGTTCTGATTACGCCACTATTACAAAATATTTTATGCATATTGCTTTTTTAATAAAATTATAAGATTAAATTATAAAATCATAAGATTATAAGATTATAAAATTATTAAATAAAATTTTAGTCTTCGTTTCTCGCCATTCAACAAAATTAAATTGGATTTCGCTCGTTTTATTTCATTTAATTAGCAAAAACAAATGAAATTATTTCGGTAAAATTAGCGGAGCCGAGCAATCGATATTAATTCGGTCTTTTTTTTTTTGTTTCGACACTTTTCCCAAATACGGTCAAGGTGAATATTTTTATCGTAAAAAAATGAGATGTAATAATAAGGTTTACCTTGGCCACAATTAGAGCAACTCAAGGGGTATATCAATATCAGCAATTCACGTAACACAAAAAATATCTATAATACGGTTATTAATTTGTTAGATTCGTGAAAAAGTTGTCTGACAATGTAGTAAAAATAAAATAAATTTATAACGGTACCTATGAGAAATATTGATTATTAAACATTACACGAAGTTTACGTGATTTGTGGAAATATAACCTTACATAAACCAAGCTGTTAACTATGCTGCTTTCCACAAGGTGTCCAGAAACATTATTCATTCAAATAAATAATTAACTTCTTCACACTTCTTTTCCGTTCCACCAATAACTTTTCTCTAGTCGAGATTTGGTTTTAGAATACTTCCTGAAATGCTGCTACAACAGCATCGTCATTGTCAAATTTTATCGCAAACTTCCTTTAGTTTGGAAATAAAGTTCACTTGGAGCTAGGTCAGGTCAATACGGTGGACACTGTTATCAGCGTAAAACCACCGTCGAAACCTATCTTCAGAGAAGTGACGAACCACGAACCATGTCATGTAACCAATAAATTTATCCCAAAAACGTCTACATACAGACAGACGATCAATATGGTGGATTAACTGGATTTACGAACTTATTTTAGAGTCATATTATTTCTGTTGCCGATATTTAATAGCTTCATAGAGCTTCGTGACCTTTATTTTATCTCCATCTGTTGAAGCTTCTATGACAGAGAGCAACTGATTGATGGTGGCGAAAAATGGGTCACAGAGTTCGAAGGAGACCCGGGCCTCTCCTCTTCACGTTGTGCAACAGAGGAAAATTGCATTAGAAGCTCTGGTAGGAGCAGATTGCGATCTTACCGAGATGTAAAAAAATACGAAATCCTTGGGTGGAACAATGCAGCGAAGAATTCCAAAACCGAACAGATGTAACCCTACTTCCGGCGATTGTTCGTCGAGTTAATGGAGCCGCACATACAAAACTAATAAGATATAAACAATCCGTCTACGTCTGGGCACCGTTCGAGATGCCAATTGACCATGGTAAGTGTAACAGAAAGTTCCAGCGATGTTGTGCAAATCCAGACACGGTAAGCCGGCGAGAAAACAAGAGTGTTTGGATATTTCTAGCGGAACAACTTGTCACTGCCGAGACCTTTGACGAGATCAAACGGAACACAAAAACTGACCGCGCACCGTCCGCTTGCTTTTTGAGAAACGGAACGTTTAACAGTTATGTTGATAAAATAGATTCCGGCTTCATAAAAGTCGTCGAATTTGATCGGAATATTTTAATGGGCAATAAATTAAATTAATTCTTCTTCGGTGTCATTGTGTGTTTTTATTTTTGTGGATTTTGAGGTCGATGGCGTCTCGTTCTTAATTTCGACGTTAAGAGAATTAGAATGGAGATGGTCGCTATAAATTTGAAATAAAAATGCATCGATAAGAAGTCCAATCTTTTGTTGCAGAGAGTTCAAAATTCGGTGATTGGAAATACTGAACAGTGTTATTTAGAAAAACTACTTCGGTTCAAACTAAAATCATATATCTTTCAAGACATCAATGTACAGGGTGACAATAAAAAACTGACCTCTAGCAAAAACGTCGTAAAATTTTTATTTTTCAACAAAAACAAATTTTATCAACAAAAAACAATAAATAACAATTTTGACTATAACATACTCAGCCGATTTCGAAGTGGCCTTCTTGCGCGTCTGGGCAGAGCACCAAACGCACCTCTTCCGGTGACAATCGATCCCATTCCCGGCTCAAGGAACGCTTCAGCGCCTCCAAACTTTTGTGGGGCTTCATGCAGGCCCTGCCCTCCAAAATCGACCAGATGCTTGAACTGCTTCTCATCTGTGAAGAGGATTTTGTTCCACTGAAGAGGAGCGTGGCGACGAAGGGAGTTTTTTGCATCTTTCAAGCCGTACGCGTTTGTTGACGTCGGTGAGGAGCTGAACTTTTTTGGAGCTTGTAGGGCTTGAGATGGAGATCCTCTTTGGCTATTTGGCGGATTGATTCGCGATTGATACCAGTCTGACGAGCGATTTTTCTCATGTAGACCCTCGGATTTCGCCTGACACGCTCTCGAACGCGCTCCCGGTTTCACGGTTCTGACAGTGCGCTTTTGCCGTTCTGGACGGCGACCAGTATGGCCGAGCTCTTCAAACCGCTTGATGGTTCGCCGGACGTTGGATTTGTCGATGCCGAGCGTTCGCGCAATGTCGATCGGACGCTTCCTCAGCTCATGTAACGCCAAAATTTTTTCCTTTGGTAAGTAGCTTAAATGTGTAAAAAAAAACATTCAAACTTCAAAAACATTCGTGATAAGACCAAAGCAATTTGGTTGTCAGTTTTTTATTGTCACCCTGTACTTATGTATTTTTCTCTAAAAACTGAATATATGTATATATCTACATTCTATATCTATATATTGAGTTTGCGACTTGGTAAAATTAGACAATGTTGGTACAATTGTTGGAATGTTTTTTGAAATATTTGTTTGTACTATTGCTAGTTGGAAACTAGTATTGGTTTTCGTCTTGCTTTTGATATATTTTGTTTTACTTTTTGATGTTTTTTCTTACAAATCAAGTGAATTTACTGCGTGACTACTTTGTAAGCAAATCTATGAAACCAGGGTTTTAGGCTCTACCAAAATCGTGATAACGCGCTAGACCTGTTCATTTTTTTTTAAATCTCGTTTTGTTCTGATAACCTTGAAAAGTTTTAGAATGGTAGACAATTATAACTGATTTACCACTACAAAACCAATTAATACACTATTTTAATGGAAACCAATAAATCAAAGAATATAATTCCTTTGATGGTGTAATTTTTTTTTTTGGATCTAGAGGTCGACCAAGACGTATATTATACGTACTATAACTTCTCTACGTGTATTTATGAGACTGTCACACACACAGTGTGGAAAGACGTACCAGTAATTACATTAAACCATTGAAGTAATGATAGTATTAATATGTTTATCCTTGAGAGAACATCAAAAACATACAGATAAATCGTTCTTAATTTAACGCAAACCCAAAACTACTTTCCTGAGGAATTAAAATTAAGGATATTAGGTGCCAAAATTGTGATTAGGAAACTGTAAAAATGATTAATGATCGTGACGATGAGTGGAATCATTTAGTAGACAAACCAACAAATTAAATTAATTTTTCTTCCGGGCCTCAAACTTTTAGTACGTAGAGCTTATTGCAAAATAAATTTGTTATCATACGTCAAAACAAAAGATAACATTAGATAAACGCTTGTATTTGTTTTACGTGCTTTCAACTGTATGAAATATTTCATTGTAACATATTTTACATCTCATACTAAGACTTTTTTTCACTAAAACTCACATGGGATCACAAAAAATTTGCGATCTGTCTTTTGTTCCATATCCGTAGAGCATTGGAACTACAATATTTTTCCGACAAAGAACAGTAAAATATGCTAAAAATATCTAGCTGTATGAAAAGTCCGTATAACCTCAGTATGACGCACTTAATAAAAAATGCCTGTTGGACCAAAATTGGTTTGATTTCGGGTCAACAAGGCCTTATTCACCCACCTCCTTCTTCATATAACTTCTAGGATTTGTTTTTTCTACACTGCATTGCCTAATTATATCCGGTGACCAATATTCGACGAATTCGAATTATTTACATATATTAATGTGTTTACATCTATTTCGGAGATTATAAACAACTCTACGAGTAGAACGTCTTCGCTGCATCACCAAATTTATTCCGGTCACGGAACGTTTTACTATTGAAAATTTCGAATTCGATAAATTTCATCGATATGCGCCGATTTTTAAATATATCGCGGCCAACTCCGATTACGAAACTAATGCATATTTATTCTTCTTCTAAAAATCGAGGAAACGCTCTCGAAAAAAGCATCGCATGGCACCGACACGCTTCGTGTTGCAACCGCCATTCACTCATAAAATAAACTCAGGCTGCCAATGAAATTTGTAGATCCTGGTCAACGCTTTCGATAACACAGGTAAAAAAATCTGAACCTGAGGTTTGACATGTTAATTCTTATGTATTTTAATGCGCTGAATACGAATCCGTTTTGCTCCATCATCCACCAGTTATCCACAAAACCTCAATTTAGGACAAAATTGACCAAAGAAAATACCAAAGTCTATTTTTTGTACTGTTTACTCCACATGTATCGTTTCCGTAGTATTTTGAACCACACAAAAGGATTCCGTAGTCCAAATTTACTTGTGACACTTCAGTAACCCAAAAAATGCTCAACATTGGGTCAAAATGGCAAAAAAATCCAAAGTACTTTACCTTTCTATTTTGGTTACTAATAGCTTTTGACACGAACAAGCTGGTTTATGAACTCTTGAGACACCTCTAGCTAAGCAACTTGAGATAATCATGTTTCAGTTTTAAATCCATTAGTGAATAAGGAAATATTTTAGCGGTTGATCCATTACGTCCTAGGTACTTTCTATAGGCAACAGGTCTGCAGATGGAGACCACTGGAGAATAATGATGTTGGTTCCTTGTAGAAACTGTAAAATACCTCTGCCTTTCTGTAAAGAGAGGACACAGGACCAGATTTTTCTTAATTATCTTATGTTGAAAAATGGTTCTATTTAGTCCTAGAATGTATCGTAAAGCAACTGGTTTCAGACCTTTAGGGTTTAAATATTCTAGAAGAAGGACTGAAAGATATTCCAATCTCAAATCATCGATTATGTGGTAACTGCTATCTTATGTCTTTAGTAAACATCAAACACTGTTTTCTTGTTCGTTTCACTCCTGCTTTATCTTCCATCAGTGCAAACTACTTTCTTTTTTCTCTTCACTCAAATCTGCCAGAGTCTTCCTCTTCTCCAATACTGTTTCCTTTCTTGACACCAGTTCTTTCCGAAAACAAATAAATCTTTTTAAAATCGCTTAGTTGGCGATAATTCTAAAATGGCAGACCGGTTGTGCTGTGCAATGTACTCATCAGTGTGACACATCCACAGTGAACATTTCATATAAAACCATATATTTGAAAACCTTATGGTTAATTTGGGAATCGCCTAGATATCGTCCTGTATTACCTGTTAGATGTTTTTGTGTGGTAATTACGAAGTGCATTACCGGGAAGTTGCCTCATTTTCGTGGCACGCATCGAGGTCGTCATCTCGTTTTGAATCTCGCGGTTTGGAGGTGACCGTGCGAGATCCAAGATAAACGTTGCTGTCGGCGTTATGAAATTAACCGGAATTTTTAATTAAGACAATTGGGCTATTAAAATAGAAAGTGTCATCTGGAGCGTGTATAGTTTTATCGCTCATTTGCTAGCAGAGCGTATCCGCCAAAATATTTGTGAAAAAGCTGACGTAACCGCACGACGTTGACAAATTAAAACTAGTTTTTCCTCAAAATTTTTCTGGTACGGGTTACACAAATTTTCACTCTTTATTTGTTGTGGAATTAATAGAAGGACTTTCGAACTCCAAGTAAGATAATTCTACTGATATAATCAGCATTTTCATCAAGGATTGAATATATTAAGGGTCATGGCGTTTTTGTCGTATCATCTACTTTATCATGGCTCTTGTATTATCATCGTCTTTCGCCAACCATGTAAACTATCAGTTAAGTACACATCTCCTGATAATGCCAATATGGTTGCCGTAATGCACGCGTTGAGTGTAAAAATTATTTCGGTGTTAAGTGGAGTGCCAATTTACGTAAATACAGTAAAATAAATTCATTAATCTCAGAATTAACCGGAACATTAGTCCGTTCGGAACAAATATAATTTTCTGAAGATGCAATAATGTTTGTGTGTCTCGTGTATTTTTTACTGTGAGTCTAACAGTACTTACGGTATATTTCACAACAGGTTATGCACTTAATCACTGTCATCGTTTCTATTAATAATAAATGGCTCAACTAAATGGTGTTTGCCGAACTAATTCGTGAATGACAGCGATACATTTCCTACTTTCAAATTAACGCTTGAATTTTCCACCCCACTTTTTACGATGCTCTCATTTAAGTCCATTAAAAAAGACATTAATATGGTTTTGCAACACATCGGCATTAGATACGCTTTCTGTACAACTTCAATTTAAAGTAAGGACCTTTTAGAATAGAATTTTAAATTTACTTCTTCTTTCAACACGCATATATTGATATAAAATTATGAACATCTACATAGTAGGCTGTGGAATAGCAATCAGAAAATATATTTTTTTAGCCACCTTTTCGAAGAGAGTTTTAAATTTATTTTTTCCTTCCACACGTATATATTGATATAAAATTATAACATATAAGTAGACTGTGGAACAGCAATCAGAATTTTTTTTTTTTACCAAATTGATGCCAAGTTCATAAAAAATAACAGCACAAGAGGCAATTTTTATTTGAATAAAAATTATTTGATTTCATCTTGCATGTCTATAAAGTCATCTTGTATGTCTAATTTTGATTTTACGTTCTTTTCTTCTTGTGTTATTTTTCCAACTAAAGAAAAAAGTTTTATATGTGTATAAGGTGTATTTTGGGTTAGTTTTGATCTAGAAAGAATATTCAAACGTGTGTCATTGTACAACACCCTGTATAATGACCCCGAGGCCAAATTCAAATTCCTTAGAAAATTCTGCATAATTTCAACGGAATTTTCTGTTTACCTCAAAAATAACTAGATAATCATAATGATACTTATCTCAATTTTTCGAATCATATTCACGTAAAATCGAAACTTCCTATACACAGGAAAGATGCAAGCAGAAAACGACAGACGGACAGATTTTATTTTAGCTGAAATTTACAATCTGATTGGTTTTGGATGACCAAGAGATGTCCTCATCTAAGTTCAGTAGTGTCGCAAAACATTCATATTTCATTAATGCTTTTAACGATTTTGATGAAACACATTTACACTAACACATTAAAACTATTTGTTTATTTATCTATTACTGTAGCGTTAGCGTCAATTACTACGGTTCACTTTCAGTCCTATTTTTTTCAATGATGGACTCATTAATTAGACCTCTTTCGGAGCGTTGGCAATCGTAGGCGGCTGGGAACCGCGCCAAGGTCGGAACCCAAAAAGTACCTTATCCAAACACGACCGTCTATTTACGATAATATTGTAATTTAATAAACGACGTATTGCACAAAAGATAATGCTTCGCTGCACTTGTGCAATTATGGCGATAAATAGGCACCTTATCAGTTTTGAAATCTTTGCGTTTAACTAAATGATATATAAAACAGAACCAAGGAAAGTGAAAACAATTGTTTACCTGAAATTATTGTTTTGTGTGACCTGCCTGCCATTCGGTTAGAAAAGAGTACACGAGCTGCACAATGCTAGAAGTGTCAACATAAATAATTGTTCCGAAGTATACACTACGCGACACAATTTAGGAGCTTTAACTCTATATAAAATTCACAATCACGTAGTTCGTTGAGTATATGCCTGGTATTCATACGTTCAGAAACGAATTAACTATCTACTTATTTTAATTGGTACTTCACAAAGCCTCGTAAGTTTTTGTATACAAAGCGTTTTCCTTTTTCTACCCTGGAATATGTATGTGACTAAAATTAATGGGATTTGATTGCATTCGATTATTTATATATGCTTTATCTTCCAAAATTGTGGAGCAAGTTTGACAGAAACAGTTACAGTTTTTCTAGAGTTGTTATCTTAAAGGAAAATAGACAACCAAAAAAAAAAACGTCATCAAATCTGGTTATGAACGAAACAGATAGAAATAGCGGCCATGTCGAAGATTTTCGGTTATGTCATATAAGGTGACAGCTTTGACAATTAAATAAGGTTATAAATTTAAGAAATACGTATTTTTTTTACTCGGCCAACTTTGATGACGTATTTTTTGGATGGCTCGATAGTATCCTATATAAATCTGGTTGGAGATCTCGTAGGCCACTCTATTAGCTATATTCTATTAATCCAGTGCAAAGGCAAAATTCACTCAAGTAGAGGGCCAATAGAGCCAATAGAGGGCATCCGAGATCTCCAGATCTTATGCCTTTGGACTACTTTCTTTGGGGATATTTGACAAGACAAAGGAAAAAGTCTATACCACCAGCACCATAAAATTTAGAGGATTTAAAGAACAGAATACGGTTTACATTAGAAAAATTGCGAAAGAAGTCATTAACAATTTAGTGAATTTGTAGACTTGTCTATTGTCTAGAAGGCGGTTATTGGCAATTTGTAGTTGTTGAGAACTAATTGGCCTGATCTTGTACTTTACTTTTAATGTTACAGTTGACTCTTAGTAATAAAAATTTAGTCTCTAGTAATGATTAATAAAATTTGGTCTCATAATTGTCATTTCCAATTTTCTCTAAAATTTTCTGATTGCAAATTTTTTTTTGCAATGATTTTAAATAAATATTATATTTACTGAAACCAACGCCAAAAATAGAGGATGCCATTTGGCGTGCCATGGTCATATGACAGTCAAAATATGCATTTTTGCAAATCAAATTTTATCTGTTTCGTTTTTTCTATTGCGGAAACTAGTTTCGGTTTTATTGAATGTGTGCACTTCTTTTGCCACTTTCTGTATATACACGTAGACCGTCTTACACCAAATTTAAACAATTTTGAACGTCTGCTAGGAATTAAATACATCAATTTTAGTGCCAACTAAAGAAAGTATATAATCTCAATATAATCAAAATGTTGGATTTTTTGCAGTATCCGAATGACGTTATATACCTATGTTATTATGAAAAGCTCTAAAGGTTATCTGTCATTCAAATAAAAATGGATGTAGCTTCCCGTCATCGGCGGTATTCCCTAAATTGTATTGACGCGTGTGTATGTTGATTTGACATCGATAAAAAAATACGAATAGCAATAGAGGATAAACCAGCGACCTTTGTAAAATTCGTTTAATTGTTGACACGAACAGACCGACTTATATTAGCAGTAATTATGCAAGATATTGGCGCTCTGACCTAACCAAAAATGGTGTTGCATTACAAAATCTGATAAGTCTATTCTGACTAATAATAAATAGGGTATGAGGGGTACGAGAATATGGAACCCAACGAGGTATAACGCGTACAGATGGTAAAGCTGAACAATAAGAATATTTGACACAAGTAAATATCGTGATTAGCACTAAGTTTATTTGCAAGAATTATCATTGGCTGACTGTGAGAAAGGCATTCGTTATTGCTGAGAGATTTGATTCTATTCTCGCATATTGAGACAAAGAGGAGTAAATCGATAATGATTGTAAAGTGCATTTAAAAAAATAGTGAAATTTTCAACAAGTTGGCGCTAGAACTCACACTGTAGAAGAAACTGTAAACTTTTTCGGGGATTTTGTTCAAGATATATTAATTAGTTATTATAGCCTCATCTTAAAAACACAATTTTCCAAATGAATATTTCTGATTTAGTGCATCGCCAAGCTAGGATTACAGACAAAAATAATGAAATTAATTATCATCTTCATATCCTGAACAATGTTTTCAATTCAATCAGAAAGAAATGCCATATGTGTTTGCATTAAGGTGGTGGAGATATTCAGCAAATGCTTTAAATTATTTTTATAAATAGTTGTCTCAATTTGTAGAAATATTAACAAAGATTTTTTAGTATGAACCCCTACAATATGACTTTGAAAGGTAATTATGTATAATCCATGAATTATTTCAGTTAACAATTAAGTTTTGCATTACAATCTCATCACCGTGGCCGTCTTTGACTCCGTTTTTTTCTTGAACGCACGGCAGTTAGATATTGTTGGAAATTAGACTAATATAATTATCATTGAAGGAAGATTTAAAGAAAGAAGAAAGATTTAGGCTATTACATTACGCAATGACAGGTTGTCTGTTCTACCATATGTTAATTTATTTATGTCTTTTAAATCTAGTAAAAATGAATCTTTTTATTTATCCAACATACCTTTTCTTATACTATCTAAAATGTGTTTCCTAAATTTCAAACTTTTTTATTTCTGAATTTGTCTAAAAATGTTTGGAACTATTTTTTTTGGAGTCCTTACCAGAAACGCAAAACAACTAATGATCAGCGTTTGTAGCGACGATGTAATATTCTAATTTTAATTGAAAATGATAAATACGCCTGGGGAACAAAAAAAGCGGTGCTACTTTATGATTCCATGGGCGTGCATATATCTTTTTATAAATTCGAAAATTGTGAAGCAATTTTTTTCATTCAAATCAATATAGGAGATTAAAATTAGCCTGCATACAAAACTCTTAATATTTGTAATATAATTTGCTGTAAATAATGCTCATTTAGCCAGACAATCTCAAAAAATTGTCTGTGTTAATAAACCTAGCTGAAATACACGTCACTGGCGCCTTAAACACATAGAATTTCTAAAGTCGTAAATCATTTTAACGACGTCGTAAAAATTTTATGACACAGTGGACCGAATAAATATTTGGATGTATTACATATAAAGCAATCCTATAGTACATATGGTCGGCATTTGCTGGTGCATTCGCGGCTGCCGGCAGTTCAGGCGTTGCCAGCTCTTCAAAATTTTCTTAAGTATAGTAATATACATAAAGTTGTTTTAATTTATAATTATTTTTTTCCAGCAATTTTAAACGCTTTATTTTAATGCTAAGTAATAAATTTATATCTATGTATATTTTTTTTAAAAATATTTCCAAACTAGCTTTCTAAGAACGTCACGAACTAACAGTTTACTGAAGTATGAAGTATACTTGTATAGTGAGCTTAGCAATTTTAGAAAATATATCTGACAACCTTGCTTTTTTCTACCTATTTTCAATTTAGAATGGAAATAGAATAACTGAAAGTATTAAATATTATGTGAATTAATGAATCAAATTTAATATTTAAATAAGATTTTGAGAACGCAATTAAGTTCTAGGTAAACCGAAACTCTAGTAAACAAACGGGTAACAATACTTGACACGTCATGAATTATAAATTTAAAAGATGATCAGCCAGGAAAATTCTGTGACCTGAATTTGCAAAGCGTTCGTCTCGCCCAAGACGTCGAGCTAAAATTATAAAGAGGACACGTAACCTTGAATCAGATTTTATCGATAGCGAATACTAACCTGTGAATATTGTGCTTCATCGAAACTGTCCTACAAGAAACAGCTATGACTCTAATTTCCATATCGGATAAAAAACATTTAAATAATTAATATATGCAGCAGCTTTTATAACAATGATATCACACATGGATTAAATCATAATCCTCAAATGTACACAGATAACTAGCCATCCAAAAAACGTCATCAAAGTAGGCCGAGCAAAAAAAATACGTTTATATAGGTCTTAAATTTATAACCTTCTGTAACAATTGTCAAGGCTGTCACATTATGTGAGAGCCATTATTTGTATTACAATTGTGACAACCAGTTGCCAAAAGTTTGACAACAACAAAGTTTCGTTTTGAGCATCAACATAACCGCTATTTCCATCTTTCTCGTTCATAGCCAGATTTGATGACTATATTTAATAGATATAATTAATACGACTTGGTTTTCTAAACTTAATCGACTCGATTTTCGAGTTTCTGTTGTTGCGATTGACCGGTCGAATTTTGAGAGGTAACGAATATTGAAGAAGGAGAAGAAGAAGAAGAAGAAGGAGGAGGAGAAGGAGAAGAAGAAGAAGAAGAAGAAGAAGAAGAAGAATACATAAGTTGATCTTCAAATTCTTTGTGACCTGCTTTTTACAGCATTAAAAGCTAATACTTTTTTCAGTAAATTTCGATTTTCTACGAACACTAAAATAATACTATATTGAGAGATGACAGAGAGATGTTTAAGATTGTGAGCTCCACACTGCTCATTAAAACTTTATTGATGCTCCTCTTTTTCTTGGCTTGTTACTAAAAATAATTCCGTTCAACGAACTCATTCGTGTAGCATTTACAAGCTGTTAAAAAATCCATTTTAAACTACAAGACGTCTGATTATCCTTAACAATGGCAGTTCGTGCAAATAATGCCGACCATAAATTTTCGTGCAGCGAGCGCTTGGTGACAGATCGGGGGCAGTTTTTCCTAAAAGTCGCGATTATTCGTCCTTATAAATAATTCAGCAACGGACAGAAGCTTCGGCCTTCTGTCGGAAAAAAGTCGTTGAATCGAAACCGTACGAAAATTGTGCCAGCTCTGACGCAGCTGTTTTACTCGGCCGGCAAGAAACTTGATGACTTGCAGTTGCATTCAAACGATACGTACAAAGCACGCTTGATAGGCGTGATCTGAGAAATATAAACAAGCAAAGCGTTCTGTGCCGTTTTGTACCGTGAAAAAAATCTAGTGGAGCTATTAGTAACGATTAGAGATAATACGACACGCACAATAAAGGATTATGCATTTTCATAGTCAGTCTATAACTTCGTACAAGCCTTGTGAGGTTTGAATGTAGTTTCGGCTAGTTAATTCATCATTTTGGGGTTCAAAAATGTGACAGAGGAAAAGTGCATTGGAGGAATTGTATAAGAATCGTTAATATTTTTTTATGCTATTCATAAAGCGATTTTGGTGTCTCCAATGAGGGAAGAAGTCTTTGAATTTTATTTTTTTTCTAAATCCTCATAAAGAACTATGCCCAGTTTTTTTATGAAACTGGGGCCATCGGAGTGCAGATATGAAACGTGTTTAGGATTGTAGGGCATCAGTAGAGGATCAAAAAGATCTGTTTTCATAGATTTGTCTTGAGTTCTCTGCGTCCTGGGCACCTCCCGTGGTGACGGCGGTAACGGATGGTACTAAATACATTTTTTTTTGCACTGTATTTAGGCTTCCTTTATTATTCCGGCTACGCTTGACACCTTAAAAATGAAATCCGTGCACCATCGGGCAGCTACAGACATATTTATAATGCTGCAAAGCTCCGATAAGGAGCAAGAACCAGAAGCGTTTTAGAGCTCTCATTCATACGCGACGTCCAGGAGCGCATCAAAATCCAAATTTTTTTACTCAGCAAACGTGCTCCTATCTATTGATATATAATTCGTCACTGCACTTTCATGGCCCAAACTGGGCATAGTTCTTTGTGATAACTCCTTTAGGTACATCCACAAAAAAATGGTGTGGCTTCTAAGAGGCGGATCATCGGACCAATCATTTTTAACCAAACTATAACTGTTGAAAGATATAGGAATGATTTATTTGAACCCTTTTGGCACATGACGAATTTACGGAAGGGTATTTTCAGCAAGATAATGCTACTGTACACAACGTTCGTCAAGTAATTGCTTATTTGGAAGAATTTGTAATCGGGAATTTTCCTCCAAGATCTCCACACCTCAAAAATACAGTTTTTAGAGGAACACATCACACTATCGAAGAACTTTATGAGGGTATTATTTACATTTGGTTTAACAACATTTTTCTTTGTTTTTGGGTTTCCTTTAATATTGAACAATGTACTGCGTGTCACTACTGATTAGTGTCCACTGTATATGTATCTAAATACGAATTGTATGCAGCGTCTTTTTTCTTTTAACACTGCAGGAACTTTCCACCAGTATCATCCGTCTTTTTCCAACGGCATATACGCATAGAAGACAGGGCGTTTCGTATTCCGTCTGTGAGATAGTCCGGTATAAATTCGACCTAACAAAAAGCGAGAGCTTACTTGCGCTTCATTAATCACTCTATTGTGTAAAAATGTAACGCGCTAGAAGAGGTGTGTATGGACGAAACGTATTTTTATACTTCGAGCGGCTCGAATATGACAGTAGAAAAGAAAGAAGCACCATTACAAAACTGTAACACTCACGTGGGCGGGTCACGAAAAAGCTTTGTACGACTCGTGGTTAAAAAAAACGTACAATACACATTGTGAGAAAGTTATTTATGGATTTTTTTTCGTGAGGTTGCTGATTATTTATCGACGATGTCCGTCTATCGGGCGGCCGACTGTTTAAATACGTTTTTCATGTAGATGACGAAAGAAAAACCATAAAATAAATTCGTAGATACCATCAAATATATTGTTATTTTATGGAAAGCAGCTCGACGCCGTACAAATTTAATAAACTGGATTAAAAAATACAGGTGGTACGCGACGCCCACACGTATAGAAGGAGGTGACCATATACGAAAGATGTCGGCACTCTGTAGTCCACTTTGGGTTTTTATTTATTGGCGGTGAGTTCTATTTTTTGTATGGAATAGGCTCTTCAAAGCTGTAAACAAATTGGTTTGATATTTGGACATGTACTAATAAAGTATGCTTGCTTCTCATTTCAAACTTTGCATCATCTGACCTATTTAGATCTTCCAAATAACTTTGGTGTATTTCAAAACTCAAGTTTGAGTAAACAACCATCAAGTTAACGAATGAGGTTAACTGGTTCTATTGAAATTAAATGTCGATAGTGTTTACAAACATGTTTCTCAAAATTTACTAACCAAACCATTTTGCAAATTCTCCAGACAGGTTTTATATCCTTAAGGCATATATGCTAATGATTGGATAACTTGTAAGACAATTCCGATTATACTGACATTTGACAAAATTGAAAATTAGTTATACCAGAGCACAAAGCGAGGTTTAGGCATATAGGCTTATTTAGTCATTTGTATGGTTAGCTGGGTCAACATCTTGCGTTGTTTATCGAATTTCTTTTTTATATATCGAAAAATAATGGGAAAACCCATAGTGATGGATTGCAAAAACATAACTGAATGTGTACGTGATCTGAACCGAAGCATTTCTTTCTTTAAGTGAGTAAAAATTGTATAATACTTTCGTAATTCCAGAGTAGGCTTACACTGTGTGTGCCTTCGATCGCGTTGCTATTGAATAGCAGTAAAATTCTTGTTAAATTAAAGCACAAAATGTAAAAAATAATGACCAACTCAATACGGTCTCTATGTAAATAAGGGAGCACGTATATTATATCCCCTTGTATCTTTTTTGTAAAAATTCACCAATTTAATCAATAAAATTGGTTAGGTATTACTTATAGTAGTAAGTAGTAACTAATAGCAATAACTATATAGGGATAACATAATATTATCCTTTGATAAATTGGTTCATAAAATAGGAAACTAAAATCTGAAGTTCTGTATATTCACTGTCACATTCGATTGTTTTTAATTTATTATATACTAAAGCCTAGAGGGAACTTAAATACAAGCTATATAAAATATTTAAATTGTGAGCTTATTTTTAAAAAACTTACCAAGAGCGATATATTTTTAAAATGCTTAGAAAATACTAAATTTAACCAAATAAAAATATACACGGTTTGCCATATATACAAAAAAAACGTATGTTTGCTTTATTCTGAGCAAATGAATGATATGAGACAAGAACTGACCACTTCACAGCATTCTACATAAAAAAATGTACGGAAGTCCGTTTTTACATTTTCCATAAAAGAAGAGTGAGTTAGACGGGGTGTCTGAAAAGTGCAAATTTTCAGTTTCATACTGTATATCAAAACTAAAAAGGGCTATGAAAATTCTGTTTACTGCATCTTTCGTTTTACAAAAATGGAGGACAGGAATGTGCAAACCGCAACTTTTTAACTTCAAACACAGCTTATTTATCCCGCGATAGGCTTCAGAATTTAAGATGCCAGCGCCAGTGCGGAAAAATTGCGCTTATTATTGGGCCATTAACCGTTTGTTTTTACATTGATTTTAATGTGTTTTATATTCAAGTTGTCGCTTTAATTTATTATTTATATGTAGGATTTGATAATTTACTGCCTAAAAACACCTTTTTGTGATCAAGGTTTACTGCTTACAAGTTGTTGGCATAATTGTAGTCGTTTTCTTTTTGATCTTTAGATTGATTGAAGATACCTATGGAAGATACATTTTTAGATTGGATCGTTTTATTTTGAAAAATTTGAATAAATGCTTCAAGGTATACATGTGTTTTTTTACAAGATTGTTGTACACTGTAATTTTAAAATGTATACATGAGGGTTAACATGTTCTGAATGCCGGCCATTCATGAATTCATGAATTTGAAGGTACTGCAGTTTTTTTTCAGTTTTATAAATATCTTTACATTAACCTTAAAAATACTAAAACTTACATCGATAAAAGCAATCCTCCTCAGCAAAATGAAGAGAACAACTTTCATAAATTTACTGACGGGCTTTCCTATACTCAGTTTTAATAAAGCCAAGCCTATTGTCTGTCTATACGTTCCTTTTGACCAAATTTATTTACCAGGGAAACTTGATGCTTTCCTTGTTCAGGAAATAAAATATATGGACAGTTAATTGGAGATCCCTCTTAATCCAGGACGAACAGTGAGGTACACAAAAATAGTGATTCATTCTAATTATAATACTCACAAAATAACGCTAATATTATAATGTTTAATGAATACAACACAACATAAACGGAAAATTTTCAAAACACAATGGCACTCAAACGGACATCTGAGTAAACGATGACCCAGTCATTAGTTTGTTGAGCGACCACCAGGGAGCGTAACGCTTATGTTGTTTTACCTATAGTGCCGAAAATTGGACACCTTATACAGTGCGGCTAATGAAAAATAGTACACGTTTCGAGTGCATGTTAATAATGTCGCTCGATTTTCCTTGCCACGCACTGCACATTCCCCGTCAGGCATTTTCTACTTTCATCTCATCGTCGATAGACGAAACCGACGCAGATCGTGTGGCCGAAAAAAAATCCTGAACTGGAAAGGAGTGTCAATTATCCATTATGTGGACCGCGTATCGAGATGATACAATTTCCGATCGGATCGCGGGCAACAATGGACCCGTCCGATAAATCACTTTAAATTACCGGTTCGAAGAGGAGCGTTTATCTTTTTGAAATGGTGTTGATATAATTACAAAGGCGGACTAAATAACGGCCGTTGATAGCGCGAGTTTAACATGTGTCTGACGCTTCTCCGTCGACTAGAGTACGCTCTCTAATAGCTCGCTTTTTTATGCGAACGGATAATGACAATTTCAATCAAGATCGATTGTGTGTGTGTGGGATTTAGACGCTGGCGAATTTCGAGAGTGACCTGTCGAGGGGTCGATTCGGTGTCTTCCTTTCGCGAAGAAAGTTGTTGCTCCGTTCGTGTATAGGGAACAAAGGAGCAACTATCAGGGAAAGTAGGGCTTGAGCAACGTCAGCGGAATTTTCCTTGGGTGTATCTAATGTATCATCGTTGGTAAAAATAGCTTTGCTTCTAATACTTCCGCGATTTCTTAATTTACTTAAATTTTAATGTGCACGCCAGATGCAGCAAGCCCAATATTTTTATAGAATTAGATGATTGTTTAAGTATATTCAGAGCCTCACTGAAAACATAGATTACTTTTAGAACTGCTGATTTCTGAATTTATGAAAAGTGAAAAAATGTTGAATCGTTTGAATCGCTGAAAATGCATCGTTTATAGGTGGTTGAAAATCGATTATTTCGTCCATTTCTACATCTTCATTAAGTTTTGACTCCATATTTCGATCCGAGCCAGCTAAAATTTCATCTGCAGTTATATACTCCACCGTTTCGAGTTCTTCATCAATATTTGAAAAGTGTTCTCAACTTTCTTGAGTTGCTAGGTTAACTACATGTAAAGTTTCCAATCTTTCCTTGGAAAGTTTGCCTCCAACACACTTTTCTCCTTTAAATTTCATTGTTTTATCTGGCAACATTAAAAAAATTCTTTGTAAGATATTTGTATCCTTTTCTTAAATTTGTCCTCACTGTGGTTAACCAATCGTTAATGTCGATTCTATTTTTTTCTAAGTTTTGTAATCAAGAAAATTACACGACTGTCATTGTCATTGCATAATACTTGTACATAATTAAAAGAGACATATACAATAAAGAACCGAAATAATGCAAATTTAAAATAAATGATTGTTTCACCTCTTACTTCCAAAGGTGTTCTAATTATTCTTTTCACAGTATCGAAAACATTGGTGAGCAATTGGGGAAATTGTTATCTATTGAAATTTATTTGTAATTCTACCCCGTAGGTCTTCAAAATTTTCGCAATGGGTTTTGAAGTGGTGTTGAGTTTTTAATGTGTAGCCAGGAAAAGAAGTCAAACGGCAAATCGCAGGACTAAAAAAAAGGTTTTGAAAAAATACTACTACTACTACTATAAAAATATAGATAAAATGGTGGTTGGTAATGCTCAATTGTTGGTAATTGGTAAAAAAGTTTGGTAATCCTCCTGTTCTTCGAGATAAAGAGTCTGCAATAAATCTGTGGAAAAAACTGGATGTTTTTCACGAAACACCGAACTACTATACTTTTATCGACAGGCGTTTCTAAGTTGGCATCCTCAGAAGAAGATTAAAACTAAATTCTAACCTACACACTTGCTCTATGTATGCTCTATGTATGCTCTACCATGACAGCTATTTCTGTTTATCAGGCAAACAGTGGACTGTTTGGTATTGGTTAATCTTCTTCTGAGGATGCCAACTTAGTCGGCGAAACGCGAGTCGAGAAAAGTATATAGTTCGGTGTTTAGTGGAAAACGTGCAGTCCGTTTTTTGGTTCCACGTTTTTTGTTTCTCTGTCAATGTCCAAGTGTTTACTTTCGCTGCAGCTTCAAATTGGCGTAGATAATACAAATTAAACCTAGGAACTCTTACTATCACTTATGTGGGATTTTTTAGATGTGTAATAACTTTGAGCTATAGAAAAAAATATAGATAAAAAATGGAGCTTTATTTTAAGTTATAGACTAGAAAAGAAGCAGAGCTGGCGAAAAGAATCTAAAGCGTATGATTTATCGCTTGCAGCCCACGAATGGCGTGTCAGGACAATAGATATCGAGTGGGACAGCGCGATTTGATACAGTTTACGCGCGAACAATACATCTGGGCCACAATTCGTGGCCGAAACCCCCCGTAGAATGCGAACAATCCGCCTTAATTGTGACGCGTTCGAGCAGTGTTGCCACATAGTAATTTTTTAATTCCCTAAGTTTTATAAAAAAAGATTATTCATTCAATTCCCTAGGCTTCAGACAAATCTTAAACAGAAAAACTAATTCTAATTAAATAAACAAAATAACAAATATCATAAATTAAAAATAAATAATACAACGATTTTAAAAACCTACGACAAAAACACACTCCTCTGGGACAAAATCACAAACTATTAGGTATAATTTTGTCGGTTAAAGTCAATAATAATAAAATTAACAAATTAGTCAGATATATGAAACATAGTTATGTCATCAGGAACATTTAGAATTTATTTTACGTATTTTTCCTATTTTGAATTTAGAAAAACAATTGCTGACAATTTTCCCTTCTTCCCCGACGACGTTGCAAACTCCCTAGATTTAGGGGAATTTTCCCTAGGTCTGGCAACCCCGCGTTCGAGTGCCATTAAGCCCGACATAGCTACCCACCGACGAAAATCAGTGTGTGGCCGCGTACCGGGGCACATACTTTAACATTTATATTGCATAATGGCCACGCATTATAAATATTTATTAAAATATAAATCCTTGGTGATTTCTCGTCGGGACATTAATTTTTAGAGCGACTGTACGGCGGATGACCAATGAATTTATAATGCGGGTTCATAAAATAACGCCACAACAATGCATCCCAATGAATTCCGCGGACATTCTTCTGGTTTTATTGCCGGCCGACAGGTTGCCAAGTGGACTTTTGCCATTTTCTGCGGGTAATGCTAGCGGTATATTCCCATTAGGTGACGTCATTTACGGCCAGAATTTCGAACGACACCACATAGAGACGTTTTTAGTAAAAAATCTGGAAAATAGTATGCAATTCATCTTACATTCTTAATATACGTTGGTAGAAGAGGCATCCTTTGTCAAATCATTTTTTTATCAATCAATTTTTATCATAATTTTTCGCTATTTTTGGGCATTTCTGAGAATTGAAATAAATCTTCACCTTCTGAAGCGGTTTGAATACCAGATTTGGTTTTAGTTCATCAAGGATACATAAAAACACACTATTTTCTTTGATTGTAGAGGACCTTCTTTTTTTTGAGGTCCGCCACCGCTTTTTCAAAAGGCCACAGCATAGCTGAACAATCCCAGGTTCATCAACTTTGGTATAGAATCTCAGTCATCTATTGACTGGTTTATCCGTTCGAATATCAAATGGTTACTTTTATTTTACCAGCAATTTTTAACGGTTAAATTCATAGCGACGTCGAGGGTTTTGTCGGAATGAATTTGAATATAATAAGTAACTGTCATTAAGTAGTTGCGTCTCGAGGTGTCTGGTATCGATTAGAAAATAGCATGATTTGCGGGTACGTACTGCATTATTACTGTCACCAATTTTTGAACATTTTTGCTTTTGATTCATTGCAATCATTCATCTAATTGCAGGCTCAGTAGAGATTAAAATCAGAAATCCGGTGTCCATCTCATCAATCTAATAAAGACACCTCGAATATTTTCTAACACCGAAACAATATGCAGACACTACACTCGCGTTTCATCAACCACGATCTCATCATCAGATGATTAAAACTGAAGTTAAATGTAATCTATATCTGACATTGTCCAATTCCCGTTACATTTTCTATTGATCTTAAAGCAGTAACATCTACAATTCTTATGCAAAAGTATGTTAGGTTACGCAGGTTTTTTCTGCCTAGTATACTTTTTTCTAGTAATCTTTGCAACTAATTCCATAGATTGCCGACTTCCTGTTGCTATTTTATCTAAAAGTTGAAGTTGATTGCTTTGAGGTTTATGTAAGTATTTTTTGCATATACATACCAATGTATTTGATGATGTTATCTATTATATATAGATTTTGATGATGAATGATTACGATTAAATTAACGATACATACGTTGACTTTATTAGTTTCTTATAATTCGTTGGTGATGGGGATGAATTTGTTTTAATACTTCACTTAGAATATTTGAAACAATTGGAATTCAAATTGATAGATATTTTACGGTTTGTGATTGGACTTACAAGAATAGTAACCCAACAAAGACCTATCATTCGAGAATTTCAACTTTTCATACATTTTGGAAAATAATATGCAGACGAGTTAATACATACATAATTTATCTCCATGTCTTGTCTTTGAGATGGAGAAGTTGGAATACTGAAAATAAAAATACGTATCAGAATATTAGCTCCTATTATAGTCGCTTCTTTAGAGGCATCAAGAAACAAAGCTGCTTGCTGTCCATTATTTGAACTAAAATAAAATGTTTTTGTCCGTGTTATTGTGTCGGCAATTTCGATAATTATACAGGGGGCACGTCGCTTATGGCAAAAAGAACCGTCAGGTCATGTGGGGGATTCAACATTTGGTGTTGAATAATTAGTGATGGATTTTTTACATTATAGTTAACCGTGTATCTATTGTTCCTTTTGTTACACTATTAATTAACACAATTAAAAATCTATTAGGCAAAATTCTGCCGGATTTGGCCACTTCTTTAGAAGCACCTGTAATTATAGAGGACAGCTGAATGCGTTCGTCCAAATTGACGGTCGTTTCTTGGACGCTATTATTGATGTTAGACAATGAAGCAACATGCGCTAACATCAAAGTCGGTCGTATTTGATAATGGTACTATTGCTGCGTTTTAAGTAAATATGCGCCGTACACAAGGTTATTAAATTATTCATAAGATGGATATTGATAGGAAAAAAATGAGGCGCAAGTGGCACGTTGTAGAAGGTTAGGAGAAGGTATACTAACTTATGTTTATTTCCATATACATGTGTTGGCGAGGTATGGGAACAATATAATGGAGTAATAGCTGGGCCGTTCAATATATTTAAATGTAGCAGCTTCCAGTGCATTTATTTGCTCCAGTTTAGATCCTGGCGCATTTATTCTTAACCTCTTGACTGCCACGGTAATTTCTTAAAATGTGCCCTGACTGCTGAACTTTGACAACTTTAACTAGACATATCATTTCCGAGGTATTTTGACCCGTTTAACATCATACCATGGCGTTGTCAGAATTTGGTCTAGATTCTCCGAAATGCCAATTTTGCTTAAGGAAGTTGCTTAAAAAACGGCTCAATTTATTTTTTATATGGGACTTATTTTTTATATGGTAAGGTCAAAAAGTCTTGTCCAAAATCTTCGCCTCAATTTCTGAATAATATACAAACTTGGGAGTCCGAAGAGAAATCGAAACAGTTTTTCATAATGTCATAAATTGATTCATTTTTGGGAAATTTGGGGAAAGGCCTTCAAAATTGGCCTTTTGGAGCATTAGGCCCAAATTTTGACAACACCTTAATGTTCAGCGGGTCAAAATATCTTGGAAATGATAAAGCGTTTCAATTTCTTTAAGAAACTGAAAAAAATGTCATTTACTCAGAACTCTAATCTGTTTTGGCTGCAAAATAGAACCCAATAAACGCCGGGAACATGTTCAGCATCCCCAAAAATCTAGGAAAACACATGTTCCCATTACATCTTACACATTATTAGGCGTTAGTAGAGTATTTACTTATAGGACAAAGATTTGTGATTTTCCGGCAGTTTGGGTCAAGTCAAAAAAAGCTTCTCGATCTTAGTTCTCGCCAGTCAAGGGTTTGTAAAATAATCAGATTAATTCACATCATTTAATCAGATCACTTTTTTTAGTTGTCATAAAAGTTCCATGTCCCCTAGTTTATTCCTTTGGAATGAAAGAGTAAGTGAATGTGGTGAATTGAAAACTGCGTAAAGTCTAATGCACTAACATGCACAAAAAGCTTTTAGAGTAATAATAAAATCCTGATGATGTTACCGTTTATAGTTCTCCGCCTATCGTGGCCAGCACGTTTTGTTAGTCTGACTGTTAGTTGTTCTACAAAAAACGATGGAAGATAACGACGAAAAAAACGTCGAAGTCATGCCGCGTCACCGATTCCGAAGCGGTTAACACATATTATGCTTATTTGCCAAGTTTGAAAGTGAAATCGGTAAAAAACGGAGCAGATATCCCATTGTCCGCCGGGATAGAACAAGCGACGATCGGGGCGGCGAGAACAAAGTCATCTTGATCCGAATAATAGGTGCGTTATGATTGATAGAGGTCTCCGGACAACGCTCAACGACGCGCTTCGGTCTTGAGGCCTCAATTCAGCACCTCCGACGTCAGATCTTAACCGAGATACCCACACGGATCGGTCTTCATCTGCCCATTATGTGGTAGGTGGTAACGTTTAACGTCGTGATCGCGTATCTTTATTGCGAAGTAATTAAAAAAAAAATGAGTATTTTTTTCACGAAGAGCACGTTTTTTGCCGCCAGCTGGTAAGTGAGGGTGATAAGAATGGATATCACCCTTTTTGCATCGAAACGAGCTACAGTGCAACAAAAGGAACTTTGTCTGAGGATGTAGAGTAGACATTTATGCTTAATTTGTTGCAATATATAGCTAGATCATTAAAAAATAAGACATGGAAAGGTATCGTAAGGGATATAATTTTGGTATGTTTTTTTTCCTTTTGAACAGAGGACGTACTTAGAAAAAAACAGATGACAATTTTCGTGTGGGAGGTTTCAATTAAAAGCTGTTAATGATGGGCGAATTAAAAAAAATCTCAAAAATTATCGTCAAATAAAATGACAAACAATAAAATTTGTGTTTGCTTATCAATTTAATCACTTAAAAATTTACATGTTCCAATTAGACAATTTGATATCGATTATCGACAAGAAAAACATTTCTTTTGAACAAAAAACCTTATGTTTTAACTCGTCTTTCCAATAATAATAAATCTTATTCGTTGTGTGTTATTGTTACTGCACCTAGCTATTAGCATTTAAATGTTCGTAATATTGATTAGTGATTAATGTTCCTCTATCGCCATTAAACTATTGTTTCCATTTATTAATAATCTCTATATCTCGAAGTAGATCTGTGTGATTTATTGACCATGTCTAGGCGTTCTTTACATCCACAGTCCATTTAAAGATATTTTCTATCCGATTGTGTAAATTCTAAGTTATAAGTCAGGTACATTTGACGAAAACATACTTGCAATTGATACAAACCTGACAAAATAATTGCTGACACGCAAGTATTAACTGACAATTATTAACAAGGCGATTGTGATGCCTTAGTTACAAAGTCTTCAGTATTATGTAGGTTTACAATTTAAGTCGCTTAAATGGGCAATTTAATTTCACTTGTTAACAGACAACATTAACAGTTAATGTTGCTGCACAACTGAATTAGTCTGCATAGCATCACGTTATATGTGTTATGTCAAATTGGCTAATTGTAAATGTTAAACAGTCTTTCATAAATTATTGTTTTATAACTAGGCTAGAGTCATTACAGTGTTCCTAATACCTAAAATTCGATTATACCAAGAAATATGCAATAAGCAAATTATTTTTATTGCACTCATACACAAGCCAGGCTATTACGGTAACCATGCCGAGTTTCAGATACAAATCTACTTGAATAGACATCTCATACTGCAAAAAAAATTTAAGGTCTTGTTGAAAAATTGCCTTGCGTAACAAATATGACCCTGCGCGTCTATTATATCGTACAGAACTCACCCCCATTGACCACTTTCGCGGCGGTGAACGACTTTTCACCAACATCTAGGCTTGCATCGAAAATTAGGCATTCTAAACGTTCATTCCGACCGGTTACGTCACACGCGTTGTGTTTTATTCGCAACAGAACATAACAGCGGCATGCAGTTTTGCAATAATTAGTACGCTGAATGTTAATCAGATGTCAAAATGTACGTATAAAATTATTTTTAAAGGTCCGACGTTGCTACGTGGATTGCGTGGTTGACCTGCAATTTACCATCGGTATTATTCAATAGACGGTCGCTGGTCAAAGGTTATGTAAAGGTGAACCAAACTAGTCTACAATATGATTAGATTATCACATCTAAATCATTTTTGAAACTTGAATTTGTATAGATGATTAAGAAGTGAGTCAATTGTTGCAATTTGGACCATATATCTTTTGTGTGAATCGCATTTTAAAGGAGTACAAATGGGGGTCAACAAATTTTTAATAGAATTGTTGAAGTTGGACCTTCAGATTCTAAATGAGAAGAACAGAAACTTTTATTAGAAATGAATAAAAATGCAACCAACTTTTGTCTAGTCTAAAATAGGATAATTGCAGAGAAGACACATTGACAGAATTAATAAAGACGATATAGAGTCTTTGATTTCTGAATATTATGTATGATAGTCTAAAAAAGTGGCCACGCGTGAGTGGTCAATGATTAGAGGAAATTGAAACACCTCAAAATCAAAGTCAAAATGAAATAGGAGAATCATAAGAAGTGGAGAAAGAGGGGGAAGTATCGATGTAGCGAAGTATTTGATCTTTGAAATATTCTGTGTGGTGGTCTAAAAAAGTTATGAATGGTCACTGATTGGAGGAAATTGACACACCTCATAATTACAGTCAAAATGAAATAGAAGTATCATAAGAAGTAGTGAAAGAGGTACAAGAATTGATGAAGTGAAGTATTTGATCTCTGAATTATTTTATGTAGTGGTTTATAAAAAAAGTTATGAGTGGTCAATGGTTGGAGGAAATTGAACCAGAAAACCAAAATGAAAAAGAGGAATCATAAGAATAGAAGAGAGAGGTAAAAGGACAAGCAAAAATAAGAAATAGGATAAAGTAGGAATCATTAACACCGCACTGCTTTTGTTTACATTCCAATTTTTGTTTATTACAAACAGTTTTACTTTGATTTGTGTAAATATATCGAACACTGCGTTTTAAACTTATTTTCTTAGAAGCTTCGGTGCCTAACTTTATCGAATACGATCAAGGAGGTGTATAAAAGGCATCACACTAATTATATGTATGGAATCATCCGTACAGTACCGATTTTATTTGAGCGCAACATTAGTCACGCGTGAATAGGTCCCAGTACATAAAAGTGAGAAGAAAGAATGCGGAAAACGTAAAAAAACGAAACCGGACAGCCGACGACTCTTATTCGCCTTTTATTAATGGCAGTGTGCGCAATGTACGAACTATATACGCGTATAATCAATTAAATAAAGCATTAGCGGTGAAAAATAGGATGAGAAACGCTCCTCGCCGACAGTTAAGTACTGACCCGAAAACTTCGGTTTCAATGAACCTTAGCGGGTCATAGAGCATGGCGAGATCTCGTTAACCGTCGTTTTTTACTCGGGTAATTTATTTATTCACGATAGGTATACACCTTCTTGACCAAGAATTCGAGTTCAGTCACTCTGCCAAATACCGTGTAATTTGATAATTACGAATTTGTACACATTCGGCAGAAGTTTGATATACAAGGTAGAATGCAAAATTAATAAACGAAAAGAATTCAAACAATAATCTGAGATTATATAATGTGTTTACATCATCAATGTACAGCAGAGAATAATAGGGCAAATAGGGTAAGGCTGATACCATTTATGGAGATAATAAAGAGTAGCGGGCCCGAGAATGGATCCTCAGGGAGCTCCAGAACATAATATAAACACAGATTCTGATCTACTTTCGAGACGACTAGAAAAAAAGAGGATGTAGATGTGCAAAATCAAACCATGTTGGGTTATTTAATAAGCCACTTTCGTTTCATCAGTCAAAGACTTTTGAAAGTCGATACAAATTACAAGTATCACGTTTATGCCTCAATTTTCTGCTGAATGCCAGGCTACATACGAGGTGTGTAAATTAAGTAATTAGAATGACTTTTTTAATTTTTTTTATTCCAATAGAATTACAATTCAGTATTGTCTCCTTCAAAATAACTTCCTTGGGAGGCCACACAGCGCTGGAGACGGTTCATCCATTCTTCATAGCAGTGCTGGAACTCATACACTGGTATAGCCTTCAGCTGGTCGATTACAGCCGTTTGAATGTGTTCTATGGTCCCAAAATGAGGTCCCTTGAAATTATTTTTCAATCTCGGGAAGAGAAAAAAGTCACAAGGACTCAAGTCAGGCGAATAAGGAGGCTGAGGAGCGAAATGAAGGAGTGTTTTTACTTGCTAAAAACTCATTTCCTGAAATGGCTGTGTGACAAGGCGCATTGTCGTGATGCAACATCCAATTGTTCTGATGTTTGGTCACACGCATGACCCTTTTTCGAAGTTTTTCAAGAACCTCTCTGTAAAAGTGTTGATTTACTGTTTGGCCTTAAGTCCCGTCTCCGCAGTTTTGCTAGATCGGGCTTATGTAGGTTATGTTAATCTTAGTACGATGCCATGTAATACTGATTTTTTTGTTTGAAGTAATGATGTATAGGGATTTCAAATTATTTAATTACGATGAATTTACTAGTAGTTTAAATTATTTTACGACGTATAATTCATGTCCGGGGATAACTGCACTTCTGCCCGTTACACTCGGCTCGCAGCATCTTCCCATGACATGTGCATGACGTTGTATTAAGAGAAATAAAACAAGTGATCGTGATTGCTCTCTACCGGTAACGTGATATACTTTTTTTCAGCGCGTCACTAATTAACCAGCAAAACATGAGCTGGCTGTTTAACACAATAATCTCTTCGGCGCAGTTAATAGGATTGCTTCGTTTATTTGCCGACCTTTGCCCCGCTAGGGTTGAGCAAAGAAATAAAGTCCCGGTAAATAGTGAAGAAGTTTTTTGCTCAATGATGACGCGGATATACTCCTTGGGTCTTTATTAATTTATACAATCGTTGGCTCTACAACTTCTGTCCTCATCAAAGTCCAAATTGTACATTTACGTCTTCATAAATTTAAAGAGTAATATAAAAACAGCATGAGCGATTGTGTTATATAACACGCGGCTTACTTAAAGTTAATTACATCTAGGTCTTTATTATTTAGTTGTATACACGATCCACTCCGGGGTATCCTTAAATTACATAATTTTATTACTCTTCACACTTATAATTGTACCTGTTTTAGTGCCTCTTCAGCAAACACACATGGTAGATTTCTTTTCGTCTTTTTTGCCGCGATTATGTGTCGAGGCATTGTTAAAGCTCTTATTTGCATTTACTTTGCGGGTACCAGCATTCGTTATTCTTGATTGATCAAGTTGAGCATCCAAAGAAAACCTTGACTGACGACTGACTTATTTTTTTCTTGTATAATTGTTTAATAATAGATTAGAAACGTTTTGACAAACAGTATAATTTTATTAGCTTTACAAGCGCTTAACGAATAAATTGGTTTCTTAGTGCCAATGTCAGAGAACAACATGCACCTCCATACAGGATGATGGGCTGTAAAGTAGCAAAGTGTGTCATATTATGTGAAAAGATCGATTGGGAAACTTTATGGTATTATTTGCTTTTTAAAAATAAAATAAATTACCTTATCCATAATACCATTAAAACTTTTTGAGAATGATCTGAAAATTGGTAAATGAGACTGATTATTTTATTATTTTTATTCGAATTGAATTACAATTCAGTATTGTCTTCTTCAAAATAACTTCGTTGGGAAGCCATACAGCGCTGGAGATGGTTCTTCCATTCCTCATAGCAGTGCTGCAACTCATATACTGGAATAGCATTCAGCTGGTCAGTTACAGCCGTTTGAATGTTTTTTATGGTCCCAAAATGACGTCCCTTGAGGTGATTTTTCAATCTCTGGAAGAGAAAAAAGTCACAAGGACTCAAGTCAGGCGAATAAGGAGGCTGAAGAGCCACACGAATGGTTTTACTGGCTAAAAACTCTTTTACTGAAATGGCTGCGAGACAAGGCGTTTTGTCGTCATGCAACATACAGTTGTTCTTGATGTTTGGTCTCACACGCATGACGAAGTTTTTCAAGATCCTCTTTGTAAAAGTGTTGATTTACTGTTTGGCGTGGAGGCACAAATTCTTTGTGGACAATTCCCTGGCTATCAAAAAAAAAACAAATTAGCATGCATTTGATATTCGACCCGTTTACTCTTTTGGAGATCATTTTCAATCGATTCCAGAAAGTCAAGACATCTTTCTCTCCTGAGGTCCTCTTGTTCTTGCGAAAGGTTTTTTGGAACCATTTTTGCGCAGATTTTTCTCATACCCGTTTCTCATCCGTTAGTCAAAATCTGATGTAACAGTGGTGTAATTCAAATTTAACTCTTCCCCGATCATTTTTCTCATCAACCGACGATCTACATGCACCCGTATCCCGTATTCTATCGAAATTCTCATGGGTTCTTGAGAATGAGGGCCTTCCGCTGCGTGATTCATCTTCAACCGACTCTCTTTCTTCTCTTTCTTCTGAAAATGTCTTAAACCACCGAAAATCGTCTCCGTTAGACATGTTGAAGTTTTGCAAAAGTATCCATTGCGCTGTATTAAGTTTAAAGCAAAACCTTATAGCACACCGTTGCTCAAAATTAATATCACTTATTTTTAGAACACATTAGAAAAAATAACGGTTTACGAAAATAGTCGCAAAGAACAAACAAATGACTCTACCAAGTTCAAACTTGTACTGAAGGTGCATTACATGTTAACCTACCGCCCTTCCAAGTCTCGTCTCCGCAGTGTTGCTAGATCGGGCGCTACGTTGCCAGTCTCACTACTTATTTGCATACCTCGTATATAGTTACACTATTTTATACCCTCATGGAGACTGCGGTTTCTTTAAATCTGATCAGAGAATAATATCCAAAATAATAAGTTACCAAACAAAATGTACCTTTAATTGTTTACTTCAATTCAATTAGTTTAAAAGCAATGAAATGCAGTGGAAAGCTAAAGTTTGTAGGTGCTACATAAGAAGCCTCTAGTAAACAAAGACCGCGACAGTTGTGTCACCAGAAAACGTTTGGCAACAATCAATAATAAGGTGGACTTCCGCTGTCAGCTAAGTAGACCGAGGAGTTGCAAAATTTTCAATACCGTTTGAACCAGTTAAAATGAAACGTGTGATGAAGAAAGTGTTATCCATATTTTTATATGACCCGGGTTAATGGACAATAAATTTTGAAAAAGCGGCTCCTAGATCACGTTGTTCCGATTTCGAATGAATTTACTAATCAATTATGTAGGAATTGTTTAGTGAAATTTGTCTACAAAAATGTGTATCACTTCGTTATACACTCTTTGCCAAAAAATTTCAGGTTTGCAAGCAAAACTTTGCAAATATTACAAAATTACTTTCCACTTAAATAAATCTTAAAGGGTGAAACAACTTGTATGCAACAATTAAATGAAACATGTTTGAGGTTAAGATCAATACGAAAAACAAGCATTAAGTTAATAAGCAATAAAGTTTACATTACTCTCTTGTAATAGTTCTTATAAATAATAATAAATTCTTGTAATAAAGTAAAATTCGAGCTCTTGATTCATGGTGGTTTTTGAGTTCCAGATTTTCCACGAAAGATTATTTTCATGATTTTTTTTTCGTGGAAACCAGTTACTAACGTATGCATACAACGCAAGTTTTTAACCCCTTAAGCTTTGTGAAGACCATGATTGTGCATATGACGTCAAAAGTTACGTTATTTGCGATGAATAATGTAAGTTGACTTGAAGTCTTCAAAGCAACTTGTATTAATTCTCATTAAAACGATGACATGAAAATTCGTGTGTTTTTCTCACTGCGGCGTTTGTTAGAACCGTTCGTGTATACACGTATGTTTTTGTTATTTTGTTGACGTCTATTTGGCGAATCTTCGTCTAAATAGAACACGTTTAGTTAATTAAAATAGTTGTTATAACAGCAAGAAACAGTATGCATAATTAAATGCTTATAATTGTTTTAGATGCCGAGATACAGATTGACATTTCGAAATGTCAGGTATACACCAACAACACGAAATATACTCACGATTAGCCATATTTTTTGTGCGGCTCTACGATAATTATGCCAAATGGAAGATCATAACATTTAAACATAATACGAAGATTATTCTCAAATGCGTTCATTAACGATGGATATTTATTAGATGCTAACAATGTACATAAATTTAATTGATTCGGGCATGTTTCTCGCAGGTTAAATTATTCCACAAAAAAACGCAATTAAAAACTGACAACTAACCCATCTCGATACAAGATGGAGTGTGCTTATCAAGGTCTTAATTTGACCAATTACTGTTATTATATAATATTAGGAACACCCATTACGAATATAAGAAAAGTCTATGAGTGATCTAAAAATTTATATAGCACGTTATTCATATTTGTATGTGGATAATTGTACATTATTCAATATACGAGATGTGTAAATTAAAATAAAGTAAAAACATTCCTGTGGATCCTCAGCCCCCATATTCACCTGACTTGAGTCCTTGCGACTTTTATCTTTTCCCGAGATTGAAAAATCATCTCAAGGGACGTCATTTTGGGATCATAGAAAACATTAAACCAAACAGTAAATCAACACTTTCACAGAGTGGTCCTTGAAAGACTTCGAAAAAAATTCATGCGTGTGAATTCACGCGTTCACAAACATCAACTGGATGTTGCATCACGACAACGCGCCTTGTCACACAGATATTTCAGTATGCGAGTTTTTAGCCAGCAAAAACATTCCTGTGGCTCCTCAGCCTCCATATTCACCTGACTTGAGTCCTTGTGACTTTTTTCTTTTTCCCGAGATTGAAAAATCACCTCAAGGGACGTCATTTTGGGATCATAGAAAACATTCAAACGATTGTAACCGACCAGTTGAAGGTTATTCTAGTATACGTTTCAGCACTGCTATGAGGAATGGAATAACCGTCTCCAGCGCTGTGTGGTTTCCCAAGGAAGTTATTTTGAAGGAAACAATACTGAATTGTAATTCTATTTGTATAAAAAAATTAAAAAGTCCCATTACTTAATTAACACACTTCTTACAGGTGGGGAAAACGTTCACTTTGTGATTGTAGGTGAAGAGGTGAAAGATTCAGTGTGGTAGGGTATTAGCCACACACCGTTGTCCCAGTGGTCTATGATAGGTGGGATCAATGTTGCACAGTTTGAACTGAAGCACTGATAATCGTTTAAGGACGTAGAATTTCCAGCCTGTACAACACACAACTTCCTTACAGTTTCTTTTCACCAAACCAATTCCGAAATCTTACAAACATTGTGTTTTATTATAATTTTATCACACAAATCAAGTCTATGAGGAAAAAATAATATTTACACATTCAAAGAATAACATTCACTCATGTACAACACTTCTCACACTCACAACTGTTAATCTAGTTAAAACTGATGGTAGAACTCATCTCGATTCAGTCACATTATTGATGTTACAAGCACAACTGGTATAACTGTTGAGTATACAGATTCACTAGTTATTTGGCACTAAAATAAAAAAATACGTCTAAGAGGTACAATTTATTGCACATCCCTAATTCGTACATTAATGTCTGATGTAATTGATGTACATCCCTAATACACACATTTTAATTTCATATATGTTCGAAATTATAACCTAAAATAGCTGTGGAGTTCTTGTCGTGATGCCAATCGTTAATCCGCATTTATACGGAGGTCGGTGGAGTACGGACGAGCCTTTTAATGTGTCGTACAACTTAGCAACGGGCATGCAGACGGCTTTCGCACGCTCACGTCGGGCGAGCGTTAATGCCAGGGATTTCGTACAATGTTGCAGTCGATTGTCGACGGTAAATAGACGGAAAAAAACGACTAGCGCAGCGGCGTTTTTGTTTTCTATTCACGGGTAACGCGAGCAAAATTTTGCTCGTTGCATTTTAAAGATTGTTATGACAAAGGCGCTGGCACGCTTCATTGCGACATTGGACAAACGTTGAAATACGTACAAGGAATGGCCAACAGGAATATTGTGTTTGTAACTCGTACAATTAATATACAATACTATTGAAGGTATTAAGGATATTATAGAGTCAAGGGGGATTGACAAGTGAATTTCTCTCTTAAATCAACGCGAACCAAATATGAGAGGAGGGGTGAACCAATCGCCAGCGAGGTGGTGGGAACACACTGGTCATCTGGACTCAAAAAGTGATGTTTAAATAAGTATTTTTTAAGGGAAAGAAGTTTTCCTTCAAAATATAAATACAAGCTTATTTATATTTTTGAGTAATATTTTATTGCGCGTAGAACTATCCAAAAAAAAAACATTTTGTCCAAATACCTTTTTTTAATAAACTTCAAAACACAAAAATTACCTTATTAATTACGAAAATAACATTTATCCGGTCCTGCCTTCAATTTAATGAACAGATAAATTCGAAACACCGTAGAAAACATACCTGATGTTTATCGATCTTTTTTGTGAATTGTTTCCTGGTATTTGCTTATCTTAAACGTTTTTATAATTAGAGTTCCGCTGTACAAACTTTTTTAAGTAACCTTGGCATACGGCCCCTCAACACATAGGCAACTCGAGCAGCATATGATGGAGATTGCCTCAATTTGATTTAACTTCAGTAGTGCTGTGACAGCTGGATCTGTTGTACAACCTTCGGTATACGCAATGTATTTAACTTTAATATTAATGCAACTCTTTTGAAAAATGTTATTTAAAAAAAAAGTGTTTGTTTTGAGTAGTTCCATATGCTCTAAAAAATATGACAACCTAGGAATCACCCTGTATATTCCTTCTGGGGTAGACACTTCCAAATTGTAAGTAGATATACTCGTATTTATGCTTTAATAGTTATGTCAAGAATTAGCAATTATTTTCCAGTTCACCTAAAATAGTAGTGCAGTTAATAAAACAGTAGTTTAAAATTATTTATTATGGGTTTTTTACTCAGTTCAAGAGTTATATGTTTGTGTCTGTTTTTTATTTTATGTTATAAATTTGAATTTACCGTCTGGATACGGTTGGATTTGTTTTTTTTTGTGAAATGATGGAGTGTATCATTCTTAGAAAGCATTTTATAAAAATCATCAAGGGTTTTGTCGTTGTTTCACTTACTCTAAGTATATACCCTCTAATTTTGACCACCAGTGGCGACCCGTGAAATTTGAAAGGCTCGTATTTTCATATGGAGGGACGGGGACCCACATCATATTTTAGGGGTGATTGCTAAACCTATAGGTAGAAGGCTATAATATAAATGAAAAAAAATGTCTACCTCCCCAGCAGATTTTGGAAGCAGGTTGCGAAATGTTTCATCAATTGAAAACAAAATCATTTTATTTTTGTATTTTTTGCATTATAGCCCTCTGTTTATGTCTAGTAATCACCCCCCTTAAATATGGTATGGGTCCCATCCCTCCTTAAGGCCCCCATACACGATAAAATTGGCTTGACAAACATGGCTTGTCAAACGTGCTTGTCGTGCAAATTTGTTCATGTTTGATGGTTTGAAGGTTTGAAAGCATGTTTGAAGGTTTTCAGGCTCTGTTAGAAAATGTGTTCGCCAACACATTTTGACAAGCAAATTTGATCGTGTCAGTCCTTCAAACGATCAAAAAAAGTTAGTTTTTCTGTGATCCAGACAGCAGATTTCTGTGTTTCACATAGTCTTCTGCCTGTGATTTGACTCCCCTGTCTCTGTTCAAGCTCCAACAGTCAGCGAGTAGTGCTCTCATCAGAACTATGGACCCCAGGTCGTGGACCAAGATTTTTGTGAGTGAGTTCATAGAACGATATCGATCATTTCCTGAACTCTGGCATGTGAAATGTAAAGAGTTCAGTAATTACGACCAACTCAACTCAACAAGCAACTACTTGAAACTGAAGCTTGTTGGACAGAAGTTCAAAAATCAAGCTTGAACGTTCAAACGTCAAACCAAGTTTGACAAGTCATGTTTGTCAGAGCAATTTGGTCGTGTGTGGGGGCCTTTATAAAAATACGTGCATTTCAAATTTCACCGGGTGCCACCGATTGACCACCTATTTTAAAAACACACTGTATGTTTTTTTTTGCTGGTAAGGGGCTATTGTGTAGTACTCAAGTATTCTACTAAGTCTCTACTCTAGTACTAAGCATTCAATATTAAGATTACTAAGAAGACAATTTAACATATTCAGTTACATAATAATCATTTTTGTCTTAGAAATGTGTTGGTTAAATTTTTGGAGCACAATCAAGTTACCTAGGAATATTTATTATCTCCTCTATAATAAAATACTTTTCAGAGAACTGGATTATGACGTGGCATAAATAAGCTTTATTTAATTGACGTCCTCGATCGACACCCAATGAAACGCGCGAAATAAAATGGAAACCCCAGAACGATTTTCAGATTTATTAAATCATAAAATTACTATTTCATAACGCAAACATAAACCAGCGCTTTACGATTTCAAATTACAGAAATTAGCAACCGTTTAAACGAGGTGCCGTTTTAGAGCGCGATTTTTCATCAGCGCTAGCCGTGAATTAGCGTAATTAAATATACAAAGTATCCGCCACGGGAGAAAGCGAAACACACAGGCTCCAATAAATGTCACAAAATATTTATTATCGGTAATTTGTAATTTTTCTCGTGGATTTGATTGCTACAGGTATTTATTGTTCGGGCTCACCTACCTAGAAAACCGGGCTCTTTTTCGTATTAGCATTACAAGCGCACGTACTGTTACAAAACCCATCGCCAATAAAGATCCATTCTTCCAATAATAAGAAGCGTAAATTGGGCAACAACCTTATTACGCCATAAGGTTCGAGATTTGCCCGACAGATGGCGCGCGCGACGATGTATTAAAAAATATTTACACACGATGTCGAACGCGCTATTGGTCGTGTTTTGTTTATTTAACGGGTGCCCGTCTTCGTTTATTTCACCGTAGTATTTATCGAGCTACCGAAAAAGGTAGTTGTTAATGAAAACAAAACATCGGTTCGTGAAATCTGAGCAATTCAATAAATACAGCATTAAAAATGTGAAAGGTAACACACCACGTCTTAAATTCCAGTTCGAGATATTTGTTTTTGAGTGTTTGTTCAAAGAATCGGAGAAGAAAGGAGCCAATATTGAGCAACCAGGTCATTGTTAAAGTTGGCATTTTTCAGTTTATTGGACAAATATCAAAAATATGTAAATCCGAAGGAGCAAGGTCTGGAGGATAAAGTGGATGTAGAATCACTGGGGAAAAAAGCGAAAGAAATTTTCGTAGAACAGGGTAGTAAGTAGAAAATTGATTAGTACTTTGAAAAGGACTTCAAAAATTAGCAGTTTGATAAAATTGACGGTAAAACAGTCGAATGAAGGTTAATCAATAATAAATTTTCGTGGTAACAATGAAATAGGAAATAACATACCATGGCACTTTTTTGTCCCAGTGGATCTTTGGGTCGTTTACGAAAAATATGAAACTGTAAGAAGTTGAAAATTTAAGTGAAAAATGCTTTATATAGATCAATAAGTTTTTTCTATATAACTAGTTTATCTTATGTAGACAAGAATAAATAATAGGTATGTTTGATGAAACATGTTTTTGTTTAAACCGTGAGGCACACATAAATGTTCTCATTCTTCTGTGACAACATAAGCACATAATTTAACACACAAGGAAAAAGTGGACCATTATAGAATATATACATATAATGCGTCATAATTTGTTTTCGTGCAATAGCTCGGAGATGTACAAAGACGTCGCAAGTAGTAATATCGCATGATCTTGGTGGAAACTCATGGCCGACACAGTTTCTGCTGCAGTGGTTGAGAAAAGCTGGTTAAGAAACGGTGTTAAAACTTTCCTCCTATGCCTTGGTCCAATGAGAGTACTAATGGAAAAATTTTTGTTCTACTAATAGTACACTAAACACTTATTTTCTGTGGATGTAGAGGGGCTTCGACAAAAAAAAATCGGCTTCACCGAACTTCACATTCTACAAAAGAAGTACAGGTTTTCAGAAGAACAGATATTTCAGTTAATTGCGAAACACGAATGGATGTTTTCTACAAACTTGGGAGTTGGTTTTCTTGGTCAGCCACTTCCTTCTTCTCTTCCTACATTTTCTGTTTCACGAGAAAACATTCACACAACATCGCACTGTAGACCGGAAAGTATTATAATCGAACATCTATCATGGAACTGATTGAGAAACTCTTCTAAACAATCATCCGGTCAATATTTCCATTCGCCTTCTACTTGTCTCCCGTTTTTGAAGTACGATTCAGGTTTAGCTTTTGTGTTCATGAGAAAACATATTGTTCGCTTAGGAATTATTCCAAGTATTACGTATAAATTCTACTTGTACAATAATGAAAACGAAATAAAGACAGGAAGATGGACGACTATCAGTTGACACTTACAGTGAGAGTACAAAAAAGCACCCGCAACAAGAAACGACATGCCTCATATCCACAATCCATAAACCACTTAACTTTCTTTCTTTTCTTGAACGCACGATAGAATGAATATAAAACAGTGAATTTGAGTATAAGCGATTTTTTATTGCCAAGTTGGCCAACACAGAATGCCTACACTTTTTGTAGTCCACAACTTTATATACATACATATATTTGTTATACAACTTTTTAATTGCTTCGACAGAGATTTTACAGATCAAGATCGCCCGGAAATTTCACTCAGGCATGTGGATTAACAGTCCGATCGCCTTCAAAAAAAAAAAAAAAAAAAAAATTAACAGGCGCAGTAAAACAAATTTCGTGGATTTCGTCTCGATGTTGTCCGGCTTGTTACACGGCGAAAATATTTTTATTACACGAATCGCCGGATCGACCGCGATGGTTTATTACCGCGGAGCCGAAATGTCTTAAACAAACCGTCAGATTTTACCTGAGATTTAATTAATTACCGGTTTAGTGTCGTCGTAAAACACGGGGGCTCGTTCGGTATCGAAATTTTATGCACTTTTTATTGCACTATTACGGTTACGATTTTTTATTATGAATGCGCAGCTATGCGTCTACATTCGTGATAGTTAGAGATGGTTAACACCGCTTACCTCAGGTGCGCAACGGTACAGGGGTCCGGGCGGACCCAAAGCAGCGATGATATTGTACACGTAAGCCTGGACTCACACTGTATGTACACAATAGTAATGACCCGAACCTATTAATGTAAATACAAGCTCTTACTCTACTCGTAGGTTGATTCGTGGTTATTTTGTCGTGTGTCTGAATAATTCGGACGTTTCTGCATCCAGTGTCCAAGTTAATCGTATGCGTTGCTGATCACATTAAACTTGGTGAAAAGCGAGATAAATATTTATCTCATATTAAGGTTATTCTTATTATTCTTATGATTATCGTTATTTTTATGTATGGTGCACCCCCAATCTTAGGATCACGCACCGCCACTGCTTTTCACCAAGTTTCATGTGATCTATTAATTTGAAAACTTACCTAATTTTCTTTGTAAATGAGCTCAATTCTGCGATTTTTACATTGTGCAAATTTTTCAATTACTTTGTTGTTAAAATTTTCGATATTTGTAATAAAGTCTTTTTCAATGGAGAGCATAGCCAAAGCCGACAGTCTTTCCTGGCACATGGTGTTGCGCAAAAATGTCTTTATTCGTTTTAAATAGAAATTTTCCACAAAAACGAATACAGTTAATAATAATGTTTAAAACATACCTGTTTTTTGAAACCGCTTCATTGTGTGCTGCCACTGCTCGTCGATGAGCAGAATCGAGCATTGTCGCAATATTTGCAGTGCCTAGCATGGCTAAATTCAAAACGTTATTCATGTGTCCAGCAGAATTTGCATGTTTTTTTTTTATTTTCTCGTTTATGTGATTTAAATCCGTTACTCCAGTTTTGGTCCAAGGTGTTTCTCCGCCAAACAAAACACTGCGTTCAATACATCGCACCCACTTAACCACAAATGTTTTTTAAATAAGTCATTATTAAATGTTCTTACAAATCGTTTACTTTTTTCCTTTCACGGCTAATTTTAAATTAATTTGTGGAGTGGGCCTACCTAGAGTTTTAATTTGCACTTTTTCCTCCAAACTCAAGCTAGAGAATGGAGATTTTAATAAGTTTTGAATATAATTCATTATTCCAAACTAGATTGTAACCGAGTTTATATTTATAAAACGTGAGCGATAAAACAGCAATCGCAATGTACGAAAACAGTTCACAAACTAACCGATCGATAACTCTAGTGCGCTCTTAAACTCCGCACATCATATCTATAGGATTCGCCCACTACGCGTAATAATTGTGGAGGGGCAAGCAGTAACAATACGCGTTCGCTTTTTCGTATTGCACGGAAGCATGATCGTCGTGCCGCTTTTTCGTATTGTGCGTGTCGACTCCCGCGCCGCGATCGGAAACCAGTGGCGTTGGAGATAGAGACCTAGCGTCTAGTGGATTCGTAACGCTGCGGCCAAATAATATTCAGATGGTATTAACGCTAGGGATGCGGCAAGGCGATAAATTAAGAATGCATCCATTAATTACTAAATAAAATTATTAATGCTAAATTGTTGGTAGTGCGCGCGCACCAGCGCACCTTATAGCCCACCGCCACTGGTGAAAAGGCCTCAAAGTTGCGCTATAGTGGAGGCTTAAGGGGTAACACCACTGTGACAGCCTTAAAAAAAACGCTTTTTTGAAGAATTATTTTCGCATTGAAGAAAAGGTAGTAAGAGAAAACGCTTTAAGTGTGTTATTGGTCATATATTGAAGTAAAAAAAAAATTCTTTTCATCCATGAATATTGCAAAATGGCGGCGCTAAAGTTATTTTCCGCAGACACGTTGTCGTCGAGGCGCTTCGTGGCAGCAGCAGAACTGGTGAAAATGTCGATTTGGAACAAAAAAAATCCTCTTAATCTACATGAGGATAGCTAGTGAAACACGTATGGAATTTTAAAAATTTTGATATTTGTGTAATTGGTATGTTTTTGAAGAAAAAACGTCAATTTGTTGACGAAAAAAGAGCAATTTTTTGTTTATAAAAAATTGTTTAAATTAACTTGTCGAAAAATACGTAAGTGCTTAATTTTTAAAATGTTTTTTTAAAGATGAAGTTAAAATTTCAAACGAAAATATTGAAAATTGTTGGAGTTATGCTGCGTGCCGTTTTGAAAAATCGTATTTTGAGAAAAACGCATTTAAAGTTTTAAAATGAGCTGTTGACATGAAAAAATGAAACATTCGACTGTTTAAATTTTTTTACCGTTAATCTGCGATCCCGTGACCATAAAGCTACCCTTCCACGTTCAAATAGTTCTCCTCGTCTCCTTTTTTCGAAGACTTAAAGCTGGAGTAAAAATTTCCATTTCCAGAATTTTCATAATTTGTAAAATGCTCTTCATACCAATCTTCATACTCTTTGAACATTGTTTGTAAGATTTCATCTTGTATTATTTTTGAAACACCCTTGAAAACAGCTTTTTCCAAATGGTCTTTTAGAGCAACGTCCAATTGCTACATTATGTCGTCTTACTATGTGGTTATGTCTCTTGATTCTTAAGGTGTGAAATAGTAATCAGTGTTGTCTCATCATGTCACTGTTGTCATGTTGGCTTTTTTTCGATAACTCTTTGGCGGTTGCGCAACCTGCAAACTTTAGCACCAGCCACCGTTGAGTATAGGTAATTCGTCAGCACTTGGAATAATGACTATGATGATCCATATCATTGCCATATAGATTAACTTCCAATAATATCAAAGATAAATGCTTTCAAACATGGGTCTGTTAGACTCATGTTTTTTTTTTTTTTTTTTTTTTTGGGGGGGGGGGGGGGGGGGGGGGGGGGGGGGGTGGGGGGGGGGTTGGTTTTTTTGGGTTTTTTTTTCCCCCCGGGGGGGATTTTCCCCGGGGGGTGGGGGGGGGGGGGGGGGGGGGTAAAGGGGGGGGATTCTTAAAAACCCCTTTGGATCGGGATCCGGTTACCAGGATCAGTTCAAATTTATTGCAATAGAATTAAAAGAGAAGTTAACCATATAAAAGCCAAACGCGGAATGAGGAAGGACAGCATTTTTTGCTTATCAAAAAATACACAATTTATACAAAAGCTGTCCATTAGGTAGCAAATTATATCATTCACTATCGATTTTTGTCACAAAATAGTGAAATATCACGGACTGACAAAAGCCGATTTGCATTTCTGCTTCTAAAATCATAAAGTGCCACGTTTTATTGGTAGATTTTGGTAGAATTGATTTAAATTTGAAGTTCTGTAAGGCGATTATATAAAATCTATTCTTTTAAGTTACATAAATTGAAAGATGAACTCTACAAAAGCCATTGAATGTAACAGATGGTGTATATCAACCATGGGTGGTCTACAAAAATGGAATTTTTATTTATATAAGTCACTGAATTACGACGCAAACAATTTTAACCGACGAAATTCGATAGCATAATTTCATATAATGTAAAATAACTAAAATGCAAATTTATAGTTCAACTACTGGTTCCCAAATCTTTATTCAAGTGGCTTTGTTTTAACTGTTATCCAGTCGATCGATAAATCCATCTTTATCGTTCGATTGACACAATATAAAACGTACAATTTAAAACTCTTATTAAAATTTCGATTAAACGTCACTAACTCGAAATAGCATTGAAGAGCAATATATTATTTTGTATATTATGTTTTTTATTTTCAATATAATTTAATTATGAATGCTTTTGTTGAATTGTTTATCACTGGCTTCACGAACAGTCCAAATCTCTTTTTATGGCCGGATTTAATGAACTATATGCGAACGTTATTGAAGCAAATGAGAAGCGCAAACTTATTAGCGAAAACTTTCGCGAAATTTTCAGTTGTTGACCGTGTCAATATTGCAACAATTTCAAGTAAGCGCAGTTTCAAGTAATACGTGGGTTTCTACTCGGGGAGATAAATATGTGTTCAAGTCATTAGGACATTAACACCGCTCTCTAAAAGTATAATAATAATAATCCCGTCTAGACGACGATTCAGGGAGCATTTGATTGAGAGCAAAATAGAGCACCATTGATATTTATTTGATCCTGATTTCATAGAGGGTTAGAAAACTGGGGTGTCTGAAGGGAAAGTCATTTTTGAAATGTACCCGTTATCATTCGAAGTGTGTGAATTAAGTAATGAACTAGCAACGTAGCCCCCGATCTAGCAACACTGCGGAGACGGGACTTGGAAGTGCGGTAGGTTAACATGTAATGCACCTTCAGTACAAGTTTGAACTTGTTAGAGTCATTTGTTTGTTTCTTGTGACTGTTTTCGTAAACCGGGTTTTTAGTGCGTTTTAAAAATGAGTGACATTAATTTTGATCAACGGTGTGTTATCAGGTTTACGGAGACAGTGTTTTTTCAAGAGCCCAGGTTTTTCGGTGGTTTAAGGCATTCTCAGAAGGAAGAGAGTCGATTGAAGATGGACCACGCAGCGGAAGGCACTCATCTTCAAAAACCGATGAAAATGTCAATAGAATACGGGATCTTGTGCGTTCAGATCGTCGGTTGACGACAAGAATGATTGGGGAAGAGTTAAGTTTGAACCACACCACTGTTCATCAGATTTTAACTGACGAATTGGGGATGAGCAAAATCTGCGCAAATATGGTTCCAAAAAACCTTTCGCAGGAACAAAAAGACATCAGGAGAGAAATGCGTCTTGACTTTTTAGAATCGATTGAAAATGATCCTTATTTTATGGAACGTGTTTGAGTACGACCCGGAAACCAAGCGCCAAATGGTACATGGAATGGTACACTACAAGCAATCTAATTAGATTTTTTGATAGCCAGGTAATTGTCCCCAAAGAGTTTGTGTCTCCAGGCCAAATAGTAAATCAACACTTTTACAGAGCGGTTCCTGAAAAAACTTTGAAAAAGAATCATGCGTGTGAGACCAAATATCAAGAACAACTGGATGGTGCACACGCCTTGTCACACAGCCATTTCAGGAAAGGAGTTTGTAGCCAGTAAAAACATTCCTGTGGCTCCTCAGCATCCTTATTCGCCTGACTTGAGTCCTTGTGACTTTTTTCTCTTCCCAAGATTGAAAAATCACCTTAAGGAAATCAGTTTGGGATGATTATAACCGACCAGCTGAAGGCTATTCTAGTATACGTGTCCCAGCACTGCTATGAGGAATGGAAGAACCGTCTCCAGCGTTGTATGGCTTCCCAAGGAAGTTATTTTGAAGGAGACAATACTGAATAGTAATTCTATTCGAATAAAAAAAAAAATCAGCCTCATTACTTAATTTACACACCTCGTATTTAATTCAAGAAATCATCACTATTCTCTTATTTAATTTGGATGTTTGCAGTACACAACTTATATAACTAATAAAACTCTTGACATCTGGAACGCAAAAAGTACACAGCTAATACAAATCTGAACTGACACGACGTTCTATTTTTGGTTACTTAATGTCATCGGGATCTTTCTCTAGACGTTACTGTTCCGTGCTTTATTCAAAACAAGGACGAACACTAATCGTCAATTTGGGCCTGGAAGTAGCGCAATTTTTCCACCTTACCATATAATAAAACCAACATTAGGGCTAATGGAATACGATTGTCGCCTAGTTACCGGTGATTGTATAAAATATGTAATAAAAACGTTTGATTTATTAGCCTATCAGACGCGAACGACACACGAAATTGCACTAATTGTAAATACGTGTAACGGTAATCGGTAATAGACGAATGCTTACACGAGAATCGTCGGAAATTATAGGAACTTACGCTAATTTGTCATTCCATTAATTATTGCAACATTTTTAATTGTTTGTGCTACCGACATACTGAGACAATTAGTTTTTTTTTGCAATGTTATGTTGTTTAGGAAGCATTCACCTCAAAGCATATCTCTCCAGTTGCCAATTTTGAATTGTAGATCAATTTGTCACGGAAAGCAACGAAATTTTCAAATGCTTGACCACAGAAGGATGATTATTTCTAGGAACAGAATCGGTACTTGAATTTTAAACAGAGGTTAAGACTAGAGCACTGAAATGTGCATCTGGATTTACCCAATCAAAAGTGGTTTTCACATCCATATAAGATATAAGGAGAAATTATAGGAGTTAAATATTGGAGGAGTGCTAAGTATAACGAACCTAAATACTCAAACTAGACTATATACTGGACATTGTAGACTTAACATCATCTGTATGGGTTGAGTTCAGTTGAAAATGCTGAACGCCGTCTAGTCTGTGTTTGGATGAATTGAGCAAATATCAGTTCTTGAAATTGGGTGGACTGGACAGACCATTATTGATATTTTGTGATGACCTTCCTTAGTTGTCAGTTCATGAGCTTTCTATGAAAAAAACTCTTTCGATTATCCTATTTGTCGGAATTATTGGTGTTTTTTTTTAATTTGTCATTGAATTAAAAAATCAAAATACATTTAGTTAATGCGCCCACTAGTAACGACGAGTTCCAATTTTCTATTTACTTATTTATTACTATGTATCGATTCCCTACATTGTTGACCTCGAAAATTTTGAGAGGCCGTACCCAGTTTTGTCATCATATAATATATAGTACCAAATACATATTTCATGTACTGTTAGCTATTCTTATAGAAATTCGAGTTAACAGAGAAAAATTGAGGGTATACAATATTCATGATTCACATACCTTTGTAGGTAACCTGCTTTTATGCTATTCCATAGATTTACAGTTTGAAAAGATACAAGATAGTGAGGAATCGTTGAAATAGATGAATTTTAGATGAAGGCACGACACGCATATGTATTTTTTGGTTTTATTTTATGTACCAATTTGACGGTGCGGTCTTATTTGAAATGGCAGACTTATAAAGTCTGCTTATTAAAAATGAAAGACCAGCCAAATGGAAATTATCCTTTTTTGTCAGCAATTGACATCCATCTTGACAATTCAAAATTATAAATTATAAGTTAAGATTACAGTGTAATATTGTCATTAAATAGAATTATATATACATTCAGATACGCTGTTTTATTCAGGAGATTGAAAAAAAGTTCTTAAAAGTGTTATAGATGTTTTCCCCATGTAACAAACTACATACTCCAATAATAAACTACAGAATTAGCCTGCTTGACTCAGTTTACCGCAACAATAAAAAAACACTTACAGATAATACAGTGACCGGTAAAATCGTTAAAACATCTGGAAAAATGTTTGTTATGGGTACGTTAAAACATCTAGGTACGTCTAGGTACGACAAAACCTAGAAATCGATGACTATATAACTATATATGTATCAGAATAATTACCATTCTGTTAATATGGAGACATCCAAAAAAAACGTCATCAACTCTATGAACGAGAGAGATGGAAATAGCGGTCATGTCTAAGCTTATCGGTTATGTCAAACTTTTGACAAGTGACTGTCACAATTTGTAAAATAAACAATGTCATATGAAGTGACAGTCTTGAAAAGTAAATAAGGTTATAAATTCGATTAAGAATAGAAATACGTATTTTTTTTCTCGGCCAACTTTGATGACGTTTTTTTTTGATGCCTCTATATATGTAGCTGGTTTTAAAGATTGATTTTGATTTTTTTCAGATATTAGGCTATCTTCAAATATTTTTGTCATTTCATAATCATATAATAATTTTTCAAACATGAAGTGGTTGAAATTAATGAAATTAGAAGTTCCCACACATTTTTTCAAATAACATTTTCCACATGTTGGCAACTAATCCGTTTTTGAGGAAATTAGCATTAATTCTATTGGTTCGTCACAAGAAAATAAGTCGATTCTTCCTTTGTTGTTCGTCGTCAGCTATTAAAATTAAAAAAAACTGATGAGACCTTATAAGGTCGAAATCTGGATCTGCGATTTATGTCGACGAATGTGAAGGGGAAGTATTCTCACTCTACTTTTGATTTATGACTTGTAAATTTAATAACAGGTAGTCAAATATGTAGAAGGAACTGCCACAAGCAATTACTAATAATAAAAATCTGTTGCGATCGTTTTGCTGGTCACTGTATACATATCTTCTCGGACTGTACGCGCCTTAACGACTTGTGTTTATTCAAGATCACTTTAAGTGGCATCCGTGAACCTGTGAATTTAATTTGACATTAACTGCTCTTCCAAATAAGCCGGTCTTGGGAAAAGTGTGTTATGAAAATAACTTAATTTGTGCAATGCATTAACACGTATAGAAATTAGTCATGTTCTTATTCTTCATATTGGAACGGGCCTGCGGGCTCTTGTAAAAAACAAACAAGCGTAGAAAGTAAAAATTTCGAATTCCCACACGGCGATCGCGAGCTGCAGGATATGTGATCTTGAGGTCTGGGCACCGCGTTCTACGAATGACGGATTTTATCCAGAGTTTCCGCGAAATATTCGAAATGAATTGATGTTCTCATTAGCTGATACGTTTCATTGGAACGATGATAAGTCCAGAGTTTCATCTTTGCGAGAATAATAAATGAGTAACCACGAACTAGTTATTTTTTATCGCTGTGTGATTATCTAATCTTGGCTTGGGTTTTTACTTTCGGAGACTGTGGCGCAGCTAAGGGGGTGGGGTACGGATAAATGTACAATAAATCAGTGGCGACTGGTGAAACTTTAGGTACATCAATTTGTAAGAAATATGTCGAATACAAACTTTTAGCCACTTAACACTTATTTTAGTATACATTAGACATACCATTACTTGGGTGTCTCGTCTAGTTGTTTTTATCTCGTAGGTGCGCTACTCTTTTCAGAAATTCGACCCAAACTGACGGTAATAACGTAAGCGAATAAAATTCCACGAATTTACATTTTTATGCTAATTCATCCTCGTAAATAGAACACGATAAATGTATGCAATATTGTGATTGATAAGCCCAACGTATTGTCAACAATAGTGCAATAGTTGTTAATGGTTATGAACAACTGAACTGGAGTTCCAATGAAACGACAAGGCAGGTTTTCCGATGAAAATTACTCCAAGGTTGCCCGCTCGGGCTCCTTGCGCTCGCATTAATTCAGTTACATAAACTATCAAGAGCTTTCTGTCAACCATGGAGATTTATATTTTTCTTAGGAAAAGAGGATTAATAGTAACGTTCTCGAATTTTTTAATGTTTTAATCAACGAAATCATGTATGCGAAATACAACGAATGAGGCATTTTATAAACCTACTTATCGTAGAAAAAGCATAAATCGACTAGATATCTGTTTTTAATGTGGACCACTATCGACTTTACGATACGACTTCGCGCAGCGGGGACCAAAAGGTCAAACAAAAATACACATTGTTGCAACGATGTGTTACAGAGTTGTTTTTTGCTTCACCTTTGTGTCCCGTGGCGTGAGTGTTGTATAAAATAGTTACTTGAGTGGTATATGGGAACGGAATTGCAAAAACAGGACATGGTCGCCTGTTTTATAGACTCCATGCGTTTAAAATCAGATTGCGGGTGTTTTATTGGTATTACCGTTCTCTGTGCAGCCAAACAATATTTGACACATTTTTAAAAAAATAATAAAAGGCCAGTTATATTATTTTTGCATCGTTTACTTGTATACTGAAAATAATATGTTCCAAATATCCAAAATCTAAAATCCAAAATCTAAAAATCAGAAAAACTAACCTGAAAATATATATTCTAACCTCAAAATGCCAGAGGGTCTTTTAAACATACAATCAGGTTCAACATTTTACCATACGAGGTGTGTAAATTAAGTAATGAGTCCGTCCGATCTAGCAGCACTGCGGAGACGGGAAGGTAGGTTAACATGTAATGCACCTTCAGTACAAGTTTGAAATTGTTAGAGTCATTTGTTTGTTCTTTGTGACTGTTTTCGTAAACGGTTTTTTTTCTAGTGCGTTTTAAAAGTTAAGTGACATCAGGTTTTGCTTCCCACTTGGACACAGCGCAACGGATACTTTTGCAAAACTTCAACACGCCTACGGAGACAGTGTTTTTTCAAGAGCTCAGGTTTTTTGGTGGTTTAAGGCATTCTCAGAAGGAAGAGAGTTAATTGAAGATAAACCACGCAGTGGAAGGCCTTCATCTTCAAGTCTTCAAGACACGATGAAATTGTCGACAGAATACGGGATCTTGTTCGTTCAGATCGTCGGTTGACGACAAGAATGATCGGGGAAGAGTTAAATTTGGATCACACCACTCTTCATCAGATTTTGACTAACGAATTGGGAATCAGAAAGATCTGTGCAAAGATGATTCCAAAAAACCTTTCGAAGGAACAAAAGTACATTAGGAGAGAAATATGTCTTGAAAATGCATGTTGATTTGCTTTTTTGATAGCCAGGGAATTGGCCACAAAGAGTTTGTGCCCCCAGGCCAAACAGTAAATCAACACTTTTACAGAGAGGTCCTTGAAAAACTTCGAAAAAGGGTCATGCGTGTGAGAGCAAACATCAAGAACAACTGGATGTTGCATCACGGCAATGCGCTTTGTCACACAGCCATTTCAGTAAACGTGTTTTTAGTCCGTAAAAACTTTCCTGTGGCTCCTTAGCCTCCTTATTCGCCTGACTTGAACCCTTGTGACTCTTTTCTCTTCCCGAGATTGAAAAATCACCTCAATGGACGTCATTTTGGGACCACAAAAAAAAAAAAAACCCAAAAAAAAAAACAAGGGGGGGGGGGGAGCCCCACACCCGAAGGGGAAGGAAAAAAAAAACCCCCCCGCCGGGGGGGGGGGGGGAGGGAAAAGAGGGGGAGAAAAAAAAAAAAAAAAAAAAAATTTTATTCGAAAAGAATTTTTATCAAAATTAAGTTGCTGTATTATATTAAGGAATGAGATTTTTGTTTCTGTTTGTGTCAAAATTGTACTTGAGTTTTATGTTTTAGTTATATTTGGGATAAATTTAAGTTTATTTTTATTTTGTTTATTTTTCGTAATACTAAAATTCTTATTAAATCCAGGTGTTTTTATTGACTATATATAAGAGGGGATGTATGTAATTAAATTTATATATTCTTGTCTTTTACATTTAGTGGATTTTCAGGATTTTAAATGTGGATCTGACGGAAAACAATAATATTTAGAGGTTCACAATATTCAATATTCGCAAAACGGATTTGCAAATTCGTTCGGATTATCAAGGTGTCCGGACTATGACATGGCCGTTCGGTCTAGCCTGTGTTCAGCGCTGGGTAAAGCTTCGTTTACAAATATAAATGTTAAAAACATAATTAATGGTAGTATATTAAACATTTTATCGTTATCATTAAAATATTAACGAATCAGTCTGCCAACAATATATCCACAGGTAGTAGATCTAATTCCCGAACCAGTCATCTAGTCTTAACGCAAATCCGCGCGGAACCTAATTTATCGTCAATGGGGCGCAAATCGGGGCGGCGGGGGGCACGCATAAGTCCCGCTTCGCAGAAGTAATGGTGCGCTGTAAATCACGTCGAATTGTGACCGTCGTGGATCTGGTTAAGGCCCCGGCGATAGGAATGATTTACATAATTGAAAATCGGACACTTCTACCTCTGCACACCTGACTCTCAACGCTAATAATCTCCCGACAATTGTCCAGGCCGGACTTAATCTGCAATAAATACGGATTCCATGGCCTGCTATCCCCGCTGATGCTCACAATGTTTATACAAAGTTTCCTCGACCAATTTAAGCTGGGACAGGTAGAGCTTTGCGAATTATATGTAAGAGATAGTCTGGTGGCTCGAAACACTAATGTAGGTGACTCATCAAAGGCTAATTTTGATCGTGATGTGTTACATTATAATATTTTGATTGATGTAGTACAAGATCCCGTGATTATTGTTTTTATTCGCACAAAAAAAGTTAAGAGGAATGAGAAATACGAACATTTCATCGCATTGTATTTCTCATTACATAAAGGACGATAGGACCCAAATAGACTGACGGTCCCACTTAAAAACAGGTCCTCGAATGCTCTTTCGCGCTATGCCGACATACTTCTAATGATTCCGGTTCGATTCCCGATTTTTCCCGACGTTATGACCCCTCGTCCGACTTTCAGAATATCATATGACTTGTTAATATTGAGGAGAATCCGTAAGAGACGAGAAAATTGGAGCGTCATTGGGTCAGAGATAGAAAGGTAAATTATAAACTGGAACAAACAAATACCTAATTATGAAACTGTTTGCTTTTCGTATTAAGAGCAAGAACAATATTATTACCGATACTTTTAGCGTGTGCTGCTGTTTGCCTTAGTGATTGAATCTAAGACGTCCAATTAGATGAAACCAAAGATAATATTAATATGATTTTTCTAAAGTTGATAATTACACGTACTAACAGCTTGTGTGAGGTTGTTGGAGATAATTTGGAATATAAGGACATTCAAAATGGTTTAGATTACTTCTTCTGTCACTACACTACTTCTGTCTTAGAAGAAGTGAATGAAGTTGCTTGAAACTGTCTGCAAAATACTTAGAAGATACAGGTATATTTTTTGCGAGACGATGCCTATTTACCGATATAAGAAGATGTCTTTTTTTGTAATATGAATGAATATGAATGAATGAAAATTAATTTTTAACTCGACATAGAAATAATGCAATCAATGATATATTTGGTCTCCTGGAAACAAGCACAGATGCAAAAGTATTTAAAATGTGTGTATTTGTCGTATTTCTTTTGTATTTAAAATAATTCTATAAAAATCATATTTATTTATTTTATAATTAAAACACTTTAAACAACATAACTGTTTGGAACAACTGACTGTCTTCTGAACCAACTTTCACAATTTAAATCGCCCATCACTATTATTAACTTTGTTTTCCATTGGACATTTAAAAGAACTTACTAAATTAGTAAAACTATTAAATGCTTACTAACGATGTTGATACAACTTGCATACATGATAGTGTAACATGCGAGTTCTTTTGCAAACTATTGTTAATTATGGAATTGCATTTAATTTTCTGATAGGCCACAAGATTTATAAACCTGTTATCTACGTAGCTTTTTTCATGACTATACCATGTACATTTCGCTGTTTATTTGCAAGTGAGCATGATTTCGTTACATGTAATTGAAATTTAAATATATAATTTTTAATTTCTTGGATTTAGATATCCAAGAAACTAATTTTAAAATTTAAAATTTAAAATATAAAAATTTTAAAATTTCTTTCCATTGAATTGTAAAACATAAAAATATGGCATCCCTTTTAATACCTCCGCCCCTGGTTTCATTCTGCAAACGGCTTGAGTACAGTCCTCGGTATTTCAGCGATAACTAGAGATCGGAGGTCTCTCGAATGCTAATATAAAATAATTGGTTGTTTTCATTAACATTGCTTTTTGCCCGTCTGTAGTCTTTCTTAACGATACTGTAATTTTACTTATCGGTCGTGTTACATCTCGATTACGGCTAATTTTGTCCGTTGTAAAGCTGTCTTTATACGGGCAGGATAATTATAGCAATATTGAGTCGAAGTAATAAAAATATAACGGAGAAGAAACCACATTTTACACTGAAAAAAAAATGGAAGAGAATTCAGTGCTTTCTACTCTTTAAAATAGTGTTTATGAGGGTTTATGGTATTTTTAAATTCTTTTGCGGAGAATTTTTTATATAAGAAATATTTCCAGCTGTGTACCACGTTGCAGCCATATACTTCATAATCTTGGGTTTATAATGAATGAGAAAAAAAACTTAAATAAGTGAAATAATAAATTATATCAAATCTAGACTGAATATTTGTCACGTTTTTAAAAATTTGCCGAAGGCGCCGAGGCAAATACGCCTTTTACTATATTTTTAAACATTTATTTGAGAGTGTTACTAATATAAAAAATACTTTTTTCACTCCCAGTTATGGGCTTTACATACATTTTACCCAATTTGCCTTACTTAACTATATAAAAAAGGCAACTAATATATTACCTAAATAACCTACACATTAAAATTAAACTAAATAAATTTCACTCACCTGTGATGTTAATCCCAATCAAATCTAATGTAATCTAATTTACAGGATATTCAGTATACAATGTAATACAAGAGGGTGTCCAGCAATTAATATGAAACGTAATAGCGGAGATTTCTTCATTCAATTCTAAACGATTTGAATGTATATATTTTTACTTTATGATGCCATCTACCATCTAGACTAAGCAACTATGATTATATTATATGTTGGTAAGTTAGCCTAAACCGTTTAATTTTGGGCTAAGAATTATCTGCCACGTCGTACTCTTGTACGTTGCTCTGTACGTAAGTTTTTGCTCTTTCCTTATTTTTGAAGACATAAATGTCAGTTTTGAATAGGTAAACTATTAACGAGCAACTTTTATTTATTAAGCCAACTATATAAGAATTAAAAAGATTTTAACGGTTCGTCTATTTTTAAAAGATGATGCGCCGTTATATAAGTGTTTTTGCTGTTAAAAAGATATATGCCTGATATTTGTTTACTGCTCTTTATACCATTTAAAGTAGTCAAAACCCGTTACTAGCTTATTTGTGAGGAAATGTTTAATCTTCGGCAATGTTACCGCAAATATTTGTTTTTTTTTATTTTTCGGTTTATTTTTCATAATATATGTTTATTAAATTATTTAGGTTGCTCAATGAACTAAACCAATATAAAATTACTTTATAGTGTTTTCCTTGTTGAATATTTTGTACTTGTAAGTAATACTATTGTAAGTGACGATTTGGTCAGTTTTTATATTTATTTTTATCGGTGACATACAGGCAGCAAGTCTGGAATAATGCTTATGCCTTTTAAACCATCTGTTCTCTAGGAAACTCAAAATACAAATTGCTTGAATTTTTGTTTAATTTTATGTTTTGGTGATCTTCATTTCTCAATATCTTCAATTACTTTCCGGATGTGGGAGTTATTTTTGTTTTACAATGGTATTTATTTCATATATTTTAGAATCAGAGCACTATTCTGCATACGACTATTCTGAATTTTGCTGAGGTTTCATAACAAATATTTCGAAAAAATTCAGTTTTTTAGTAATTTGGTTAATTTGGTCTTCTACCAATAATTTAATAATAGATGGACAGCCGCCAGTATAATAAACTAGTATTTATGATGAAGATTACCTTGCCTCCATCATATTAATTGCATATTTATATTGTTCAAAGTGTCTACCACATTTGCTAAATAAAAGTTAAAATTGGTCCATAAAAGATCTCTTTATATTCACAAACACCTGATTCTCCTCGTTACACCAATAATTCGAGTTCAAAATTCGTATTTAGATTTGAACGTAATCCCATGAAAACAAATCACAGGGAGTTAAATCAAGTGGCTGGTCCAGTCACCTAATTTGATCCCCTGTGGTTTTTTTCCTTTGTAACTAATGTTTCTGGTGGTAAAATAAACGAAAATAATAAGAAGTTTTTGAAACTTAGCTCCAAAATTGAATTAACTTGGTTTTGGAATTAAATTTCTCAAATAGTGCCAGGAAAATTGACTATGGACAAGAAAACAACGGGTACCGTTTTGCGGCAAGACCATTATACAAAAAAAGTCTGTAAAAATACATTTTGTACAAGGAATTACATATTATAATGGAATTTTCCATAACACAACAACACAACGCAGGTTGTGGCCAACGCTATGTTATCTATTTCTACAGATATTTCTTTCTCTGCAATATTTTACCCTACATTTAACTGCCCGCGTTCGAGTAGACATTTATTGGACCATTCCCGGTATTCTCCCTCGCAAATTGGCCGTGCAGAATAAGGGAAATGGCGACTGACTTCGGCGCACCACGTTGCGGTTAGCCTGTCGACCGCACTCGCTACCGGTATAGAAAAGGATTAGGCCCTGGGCGGGTAACCTGGGGTGAGTAAGTGGGCGTGTAATTCCCCGTGAAATTACCCATAACTACCGGATTTCGACTCCCCGACTAGCCCCCATTGTAATGAGGTTTTGAAGAGATGCGGATTAGCTATTCCTCGGAATCGATAAGGTCTCAAGACCATAACTCTGGGGTCTACGAACTGATCTGCATTTTGCCAAAAGTCGAAAAGTTGGTGACTAATAAATTATCCGCATTTAAAATTTGTTACAGGCGCAGTAAAGTGTTAAAAAGTTTCAGCCGGGTCCACCCTCGAAAGGCCAATAAACTCTATTTTATTATTTGAATTCCCAGCAACACTCTTGCAATCACCAAATTGAAAGGAAATATATGTCTAACTGTAATTCTATGAAATGGAAGTGTATAACTTTTTAAGGTAACCATGTTGACAAGTTTACATGAGAAATATGACCAAAACAACTAGTGCCTTCATGAGAAATAAACTTAAGTGGGTCCCTGCATTCAATCACTTACATACATTGATCTAATCAGTCAAGGTAAACTTAAAAAAATAATTTAGCATATGAGGTGAAGCTTAGTCAAGGAGTACGGAAAGTACACCAATACCTGTAGTTTATCACACTTTTGTTGCCTTTGACGACATAAACTTACATTTGATCAATATTTACTCGTTTTGGATTCTGCCCAAAATTATTCGGTATTCGACTGAAGCTGATATCAAGAATTGAGCATATAATGAAGTATTTGGAAGACATCTTGAAAGTTGTTCTGGGAAATTAGTAACATCTCTTGAATAGTCTAAAGAAAGATGTGTAAATTAATTCTTATTTCTTCTTCAGACTTCTGAATATTTTGACCATGGTGACAGACATAAAGTTAATCGCTCAAATCTGTCAGGAGATGATTTAAAAAATTGGTGAATTATGAATGACCAAAAGTTGATATATTTGAATGATGTCTTTATTGGCCTAAAATTTGCAGTTGGACAATATCTGCTTGTTTTGGATTCAACCTGAACCATTTGGGATTCAATTATAAGTAGTATTTATGAATGGAGCATGTATTGAAGTATTTGCTTGGGCTACTTCTGGGGTCTTCTCAAACTTTGGACGTCTTTGATGATCTAATACTTGCATTTGGTCAATATCTCCTCGTTATGGATTCAACTTAAACTATTTGTCATTCGACTCAATGTGATATTTATGAATGGTGCACTTAAGGCAGTATTTGAGACATCTTAAAATTTTACCTGGGAACTTCTATTTGGATAATTGTGTTTCATCTTTTGATGAATAATTTCAATTGGAACCTAGATGTTCAATTGGAACCTAGATGTGAAGACGAATTAAGGAGATAATAGAAATCGACCTAAACTACTTTAACAAAAGAACTACATTAACAAAAAAAAATCGTTAGTGCTAAAGACTAGTACTACCTGTATTCACTGGGTTAATACGAAGAAATTACGATGGAATACCTAGGTTAACGGAATTTGGCTTACCCTACGAAGTGGCCGTCTTTTCAGTAGACCGGCGATGAAGGCAAAGGAAAAGTTACGAGTACGTTTCCTCATAGCGAATCAAAACGTCTGGAAGTTAGTGTTAAACATTAAAATCATGTTAGAAATTGTTTTATTTTTTTAAGTCTTGGACTTAAAAAATATTAAACTTCTAAAAATATAAAATGGTAAATAAAAAATTATAAAAATATATGAAAACGAGTACATGTTCGGTTTATCGTTGGGGCCAAAATTTGTCACGAAGTTCTTGTTTGACTACAATTTTCAGTTGAGAATTACACAGATCTACAAAAATAATTATGCTCCCTGGAAGGTTTAGTTCCTGAACTGAACCTATCAAATCCGAAGTATTTTTTTTGTGCTGAAACCGAATTTTTAACTCTCTACCGCGTAGATTCTCAGTAAATCCTGGTATTTTGTCGTAAAAATACACGTTTATACGAAATATCTTTTTTTTTGATCATTACTTAACCGGACATGTCATTTCCGAAGTATTTTTAAGCGCTGAATACGATTCCGTTATCAAAATTTGTGCTAGACCCTTCCATTGTCTATAGAATGAGAATTCTGGGTGAAAAACAGACTAAAAATGGAAGATTTTTTTTTCAAGAACATGACCAGAACATGTGATTTCCGAAGTCTTCTTACACGCTGAATACGATCCCGGTTTTAAAATTTGTGCTAAAATTCATGATAATGACACAAAACTTATTTTGAAAGGTTGAAATGGTTTTACAACAATTAATATAGTAATAAAATTATCCTGGGTAATATTATAAAGATTTAAAGACTCGATTGCTTCTGAAAATATATTTATTGTTGCTGTGAGCTTGCTTTGACAATCTACTTGCTAATGCAGGTTTTTTGGAACCAGCTACTTCGGGCCTTGATCAGAAGGTACAACATAGATAAGAAAGTCGGAATCCTTACGATCCAGTAAATATTTCTGAAGTAATATTCCATTTATAGGAAATTTTCCAGAGACGAAATGGTCGTAAAAATACTTCGGAAATGATATGTCTGGTCATACGTTCTTGAAAAACACAAATTCTTCCATTTGGGGCTGTTTTTCACCCTAAATTCTCATTGTATAGGAAATGGAAGGGTCTACCACATATTTTGACAACGGGATCGTATTTAGCGCTTAAAGATACTTCGGAAATGGCATGTCTAGTTAAGAAATTATCAGTGTTTCAATTTTTTTTTTGAAATTGAAAAAAAGAAACGGGATTTACTGAGAATCTACGCGGTAGAAAGTTTTCTGAGTTAAAAATTCGGTTTCAGCACAAAAAATACTTCGGATTTGATAGGTTTAGTTCCTGCAGCAGAATTTTTTTTTTGTAGACCTGCGTTAGTGACAATGTTTGAAATTACATGGACGTACACGAGTTCATTGATTTTTTACACTGCGGCGTATTTTTAGATTTGTTTGGCAAGTATTAACCTATAAAACTGGTGCGTTGAACGCCAGGTAGACTGTTTATGTTTTTAACTAGTGAAGGAAACCGATTTTGACACGACACGGTCAATTTGGGTCTGTTCCGCAGAATGACTTTTGTTTTTAAAAACTAGGTAACAAGTATTTACACTAGACAATTACATATTGTAACGGTTGAGTGTTATAAAATTGTATTAAAAACGAAACATAATTTAAAAGTATCCGGTGACCTTATATTTCCATGATTTTAATACATTTTTCTTGACTCAACATTGCATCAAAAAGACGAGTGTGTTTACATTAGCAAAAAGGACTCTTTTGTCACGTACAGGTAACGATTCGTTTATTAGACGATTATAAGCAAATTTTACGCTGATTAAAAAATGCGGTCGTTGTTATGGTAATGTGTAACAATTTTTAACAAGCATTAAATTATGATGTTTTTTATTATCTTCGGTTTCGCACGATTATCTTCATTTTGAAGCAAACATTATTAAAAATGTCAACCCTAAAAAAGAGCTTGTGTGTTATATATTTTACTTTTTCAGGTAGGTTGCTGTCGCGACCTAAATAACATATTCCATGAATTTATTAAATCGAAAAACGTATTTATAAAAAAAATCCTTTTTTAGCAAACGTTTGTCTATCTTCTTAACACACAATTTAGTTCTAAATCCGTCCAATTACGCTATCTATAAAGCCAATATTTGCCGTGCCTAGTGTTTTCGTCTGTTACAACCACTAATTACAGTTCTATTTATAAATTCAGAATACGGTGAGTCAAATTATAAACTTAAGGTTAATTGTGCGTGTTTTTACGCAGTTTTTTTTAAAGATACCTCTGACTTTTACTTAATTCGAAATGATTTATTCGCTGCTCTTACACAAGACCAAAAAATTGTTAGTAAAATTAATAAAACGTAAGCAGAAAAGGACAAAATAAATTGTAGTTGGTAAATATGTGATGATATGTTTTTTTTTGTTTTTGTCGTCATATGTGACGATATGTTTAATTGTAGTATTTTTTATCACTGCATAGCTATTTTTAGAATTGTTCCAAAACTCATTACTTACTAATAGTGCTTTCGTTCTAGTGCAAATGTATTATTTTTCTATATATATGATGATTTAAAAGCATAATTTAAAAGTATCGTTAGAACCGTAATTGGAAAGGTGTAATGAATTAATTTTCATTAACATTGTTGATAATTAATGTGTAGTCCTGTACGTATGATTCCCGTAGGATAAAGTATGCACTGCGCTGTTGTGCAGTATATACAGGAGACAAGAAATCACCCAGAAAAAAGTTTTGCATAAAATTCGGATATGGACAATTAAAAAAAACTAACAAAATGTACCACTAACACGGATATTTATTAGCAACATATTCGTATTAAATTGTTAGCAGATGTTTTTAGCATTGGCGTTTGCCATATTGATACAATTCCAAATTAACACAATGTTGTTTTGACATTATGAAAGCAAACACAAAACTGAAAGAACGAAAAAGGAGACATAAAACTAGTACGTATATAAAAATATAGCAAATTCAGCAGGAAAAAAATATAGTTTACAACATTACAGGAATTTCATGTAAACACATTTAGCAGTTTGTTCTGGATATTTCTGGTCACCCTGTAGCGCAACGTCATATGAAGTATGTAAATATTAAAAACTGTGACTCTGGATAGGTCAAAATACAATATTATAGCAAGAATTATAACAATTTTCTTTCTATTTAAATTCCTGCTGAAATGGATAAGTACACATTTTCATACCGTTAACCTTTGGTATGTGAAATGTACACAACATAACCTATTTTACTTCTTATTGTTGCGAATTTTATTAAAAGTAAAGAAAGAACATGTGCACTTACTTATCTAACAATGATATCAATCGATAATAAAATGGTAATCGACCTATAAAAATTGCATTAGTAATTGCACATTAATGATTTTTAATATATCCCGACTAGATGCATATATATAAATACATTTTATTGGAATATATTATAACAAGCATTTCCTAGACGATTTTATAAACGTATTTAATTGAAACTAACTCAATTAAAAACTCCAAGGAAAAAATCGATAAACGAATTCTTGATCTGTTATATATCGTATAATTTCAAGGGTTCAGTTTTAGTTTAGTGGACGAAAAATATACATACTTATACATACATATTTAAATAATTTAATAACTGTAATGTGTTTATAATCATATTTATATATCAATAATGTACCTAAACGAAATTAAATATCGATCAGAATTATTTTTCTTATTAGGTATCTTCTTTTTTATAAAAATAACTGTAAAAATTCACTCAAGTAGTAATATTTTGCTATATGATTGTTTATCAGCTCTGTGGTCATATGTACAACTTTTGTCATGAGGTTAACGTTAGAAAAATAAGTTGCAATATATTGCTTACTCGTTCAGGATAAAAAAAATTAACTTCAGCTTAGCAAAACATACCGAAAAACTCGATTTACAATTCACATATGAAAAGTCCACTGTCAGTTGAAATGAAATTTTGGCAACACAAAACTAAACAACAAACTGCTGTGTGCCTTTTAGAAATACTCATTTTGGATTTCCCTCTATTAACCAGTTATTTTATCCGATCCCGTAATTAGAGCCTTGTTTTCATGCTTTATCATTAATTTTAAGCAAAACTATTAAGCGATCAAAGGCTGACTGTGTCAGTACATTGAAATTGGAGCAAAAGCAGAAGAAACAATTTGAAGATTTGGGTTTTAAGCAGATATATAATTACTTTCATTATCCTTGCAGTAACTTTGTTTACTGACAAGTCCTTGTATCTGCTTTTATAGTGACATGATTAAAAGTAAGGTGTCATGTTTTCCTGTTTTTTTTTTACATTCGTAGAATAGATGAAAACTTGCAGTACATTGTTTTGCTCAATTTGCGGTGTAATCGAACAGTGTCCTGTCCCCTAAAACCGCGCAAATCGCTCAACCTCCCGGGTTCGTCGCTTAACCGCCTACCGCGGTCTCCCGGTGGGTTACGGTCCTAACCGCGCGTCGAGATCTCCGATCAAAAAAACCAAATCCACCTACCTTAGCGCCGTGACAGCTACGTAAACCACAAGAGGGTCCTTGCAAGGTCCTTTCGCACACTCGTCACTATTGCACTCCGGACGGTAGACGTCGACGCACTCGGCAAATCGCGACCGCACTTTCACTGGTGCTAATTTCGAAATCCGGGCGATGTTTGCCTTATCACTTGACACTGTCAGGCCGCGGTGGGTGCGGTGGTGCTGGCGCGCGGTGCCTGTCAGCTGATGCGTCGGCAAACGTCAGCCTCTGCTGGTTGTCTGTCTGTGATGCTTCGGCGAGGATCAGGCGAGCAATGACTACGGGAACACCTCCGAGCCGGGATGCCTGCTCGGGAGGGGACTCGCAGATACGCTTCTACCTGTTGAAGACGGCGGAGCGGCGTGGTGGGGCCGGCTGGGAGGGGTAAATTATTGATATTCGAATTAGTGTCGTTCGGATAGTGTCTCGGTTTTTATGTTGTGACTCCGAGTCATTGGTGTGAATCTGGGGGTGGGGTGGGCCGTGCGGTCGCAGAGAGCAGGCCGGCGGGCGATTTTTGTGCCCGTCGGGTTCAGTCGATGTCTCGAGAGGCTTTGCGACGCGTGAAGTCCAGCATGCGCCAGTCCGTCCAGCTTAACGGCCATTCGCGCAACAGGTTGGAAGCTGAGTTGGAAAATACACTTAAAAAACAACTGAGATACTGAATAAAATAGTTATATCTGATATTAGACGATAAAGTAATGTTTAACCAATTTTATTAACTGCATAACAACAATAACAAATAAATTGTTATTCACTAGTGACTCATTTTTTTGAATTAATATACCTATGTAACTTTCGACACGCTGATATCTCCTAAGAAATCTGATATAACCGTTTTCAAGCTGTTTCAACATTTTTATAAAATCTTAAATGCAATAAAACTTGGACAAAGATGTTTGGTTTTAGATTCCACTATAAACGGGGTCCGTCAATAATGTTTAATGTAACCTAGCAATGGCTAATAACAAGCGTCAATATAAATTGGACAGACCACTTAGTTAAACGCTTTGTCAAAAATATCCTAGTAAGTAAATACAAAATTCAATTAAAAAATTACAATATAAAACCTAACGATTCAAAAGGGTAGCGTTAGTATTTCCTAACGCACAGCATAATAGAATGGCACATTTTATTTTATTTTTTTTGTAACTATATACATAGCTTAATACGCTCCCTTGTAACAGGAAAAAACATTATTTGTATTAATACTCTCGAAAATAACAATATTTAAATTTTCCATATCTGTGAGGAATTTGACGATCTTCTCCTCTATTAGTTTTTGGTTTGTTGGATTTTAGGTCCGGGAATAAACCATAACTTACTATTTGATGTTTGCATTGATTAAGCCCTGAACAAGGAGAAATAAATCTCCGAAAATGCAAAAATTATAAAAGAACTTTATAAATAATAGCGTTATAAATTTTAAATTAACAATTCAAGCAAAATAATTTATATTTGATATACCCCTACGTAGAAATGATACAGGCCGTTATGACATAGATAGGAATGTATAATGATAGTAAATTTAAAAGATGTTTAAATTAAAACACGTCTTAGTTTTTTTTTTAATATAAACAATTGGCCGCCATACAAAAATATTGTATGTTATTTTTTGTGTAAATCCCTTTATTGACTGTAAAAAATCATCTGCAATAATATCTTTTAATATCTTGAAATATGTTTAGAAAACAAATGCTAACTAAACTCAAAATGATTAGGTAGATATTAATGACAAGGCGAATCAGTATCAATACATGGTGATACATGTATACAAAAAGAATAAAAAACACTATAGTTTTGTATTTACATTACACTGCTCAGTCTTTATGTAAATTTTATTCAGTCATTTTACTATGCATTAGTGCGTAAAACATAATATATATAGTCATTTTTTCTATGCATTAGTGCGTAAAACAATTTTTTACGCACTAATACTTTTTATATGTTATTGTAATTCAATCTGCTTGCTATCTGCTGTAGGTTATTGTAATCAATATTCAGTTGGTTGCCTATAGAGTTAATAATAATTCCTCAAAAACTAAAAAAAGTTAAATCACAATAATATGACATTTATGATACAAAACGATATATTTAGAACTGCGGGACTTTGTTACTGTTTTAACATAAAGTGTAAAATATCTTTGTTACTAATTATACAGTCTACAATCTATACAGTCCCCTTTGTTTAGAATAGAACGGAATATAACTTTATTTCTCACTTCGCAATATAAATAGAAGTTAATTTTTGATATACTATGCTGTAACTGGTCACAAAAATTGCTTATATCGAGTTAAATATTTTCAGAAATTTCTGTGGTTAGTTTCTACAAACATTGTCATTATTTTAATAATTAAAGCTTAAATAAACATAAAATGAGGATGATAAACTACATAATGTCCGAGTGGAGTATGGAAAACTAATTAACCTGGTATACTTGTAACATAAGGATTATAGACCATCATAATTGGAATTAAGTGTATCACGCTGTGTGGTATGCGTACCATTTTGATACAGCAATTCGTTAAGTTGTAAATATAATTTGATGAGATTTCACACGCACTAAGCTGATTTTATACAGGAAATGCATTACAAAAAACTAATAAACCTTTGTAAGGCTGAATAATAAGAAATTAAATTTTTCAATTTTTCTCACGTACACAGATCGACATTTCCAAGTTTTAGTCTGTTTTTTTTTCCAAGTGTAGCTTGTCTAATAACCTGACACATTGTATAATAGAAGCATATCTTCATTCAAGATTCTTCGGGTCATCGTAATTTCTGGAATTTCCCAATGTTATTGTTGTTGACAATGTTATTTGTCTATTCTCGCGAGAGGAGAAAGTAAACTAGTGTTTTCAATGATCTGTAAAATGAGATATTCAAACGATTATTGGTGATAAAACTCGTGCTCTATGGTGGTAAAACTCGTGCTAATCATCATCAATCATCAGATTCCTGTATTGTAGATGCTACAGTAATATTTGCTTTTCCATATTTCTGTAAATATTGTTTCCAAGAAATAGAAAATTCTTTTGGAAAGCTTACAAGCTTAGTGCTTACATTTTAGATTTTTTTTTAAAGGACGCGATGAGACTATAAGATGTATATATATAAAAAAAATGAAATTCGTAAATAATGAGACTGGCAATGTAACGCCCCATCTAGTAACACTGCGGAGACGGGACTTGGTAGGTTAACATGTAATGCACCTTCAGTACAAGTTTGAACTTACATTAGTCATTTGTTTTCGTAAACAGTTTTTTTTCTAGTGCGTTTTAAAAATGTGTGACATTAATTTTGAGCAACGGTGTGCTATCAGGTTTTGCTTCAGACTTGGACACAGCGCAACGGATACTTTTGCAAAACTTTAACACGCCTACGGAGACAGTGATTTTTCAAGAGCCCAGGTTTTTTCGGTGGTTTAAGGCATTCGCAGAAGGAAGAGGTCGATTGAAGATGAACCACGCAGCGAAAGGCCGTCATCTTCAAGAACCGATGAAAATGCCGATAGAATACGGGATCTTGTGCGTTCAGATCGTCAGTTGACGACAAGAATGAACGAGAGTTAATTCACAGAGTTGAATCACACCACTGTTCATCAGATTTTGATTAACGAATTGGGAATGAGAAAAATTTGCGCAAAAATGGTTCCAAAAAAACCTTTCGCAAGTACAAAAGGACACATAAGAGAAAGGTGTCTTGACTTTTTGGAATCAACTGAAAATGATCAACTGAAATGATGAAGACTTGGGTGTTTGAGTACGACCCGGAAACCGATGCGCAAACATGAGATGACGTCATAAAAATAAATCGTATCTTGATGGGAAGTTTTCAACATTTAAACTAATTAAATTATCTTGAAAAAATTGTCTCAAAATCTAGTGCCATCTGATTAAAAATACTCTGGTTATAGTTCTAAATTATCAATCATTTAGAAATTATCAAAATTATCAATTTCCAGAATCATCTATGGTTAATAATAATTAACAGCTATTCTATGCCTCATTTAATTATAAAAAATAACAATAATTAATTATCAAAAGTAACAATATTATAGTATTAAAAATGGTTTAAGACATTATCCATTAACGATATTATTAAGGTTCGTTTGCAAGTCCATAATAGAAACTTTCTTTTCTTCTCCGAACAAAATTGATGGAAATAAATGATATGCATGAAGGTAATACCTACTCGAATTTAAATTACCCTGTGCATATATTTAGAAATTATTAACATTATATATTTACCGATTGGCAATGAATTAACGACTTGTTTGTAAAGAAAAAAAATGTCCTTTCCAGCGTAATTGATCAAATATGTAGTTTGGCATACTCTAGACTATGCCGCATAGTAAAAAGTCATTTGAGACAAACAAAAAGTGTGTTTGTCTTGGGCAACATCTAATAATTTGCGAAAATCAATAGCGTGCAGTCCAAGGAAAGCAAACTAAATGATGGCTATTTTTTTCTCATATTTATTTAAGAAATGCGATACTATGCCACAACTGTGAACTTTGCTAGAAATATTAAGTCGTGATATTTGCAGTAGGCTCTATTTTATAACATATTTATTTATTAATTTATATATATGTAGGAATAATTAGTACACTATGTAGGCTTTTTTATTTCGCGATGACCACTTTACGTCACTTTAGCCAAACATCGAATAATAGAGGGTAGGTAAAATTTTAGAAATATTTTAGAGATAATTCGTTTTGTAAAAAAAATTACAAACGCTATTTATATTTCCAGATAGACTGCATATACCGTGTTGATTGGGATTTAGAAGAAACCATTAAAATGTATTTAATTTAGATTCTTATTCCACTTCAATATAATTGTTCAAAGTATCTATTCTAAAAAATATAATGTGTCATCCTCCACAATGACAGTAAGTACTACCTTTGAGATAAAGATATGATGATACTTACCTGAATATAAAATGGGTTTCTCTTTATAAATGCTCAATAAAATAACGTTTTATTGATGTTCCCTAAGGGAGATTTCAACGTGCCGTAAGCACAGAAACGTCTGTAGAAAGTCTATTTGGAAAAATGTATAGGCTTATTTTTTGTAACTTAAACATGTATTTATTCTAATCGTGTTTTATTTTTCAACTTGAAAAAGGCCGTTTTCGCGATTTTTTGAGTCTAAAGACCAATTATATAATTGTAAGAGGATCTGAGAGCTGGTAGTTGACCGCGCACTCCAAACGGTTGAGCCTGCATACTTTTTGAACCTACAACAAGTTTTTGAAAACGCAATTTTACTTTTTTGGCGTTATCTCTTCCCCGCAAAGGTAAAACAGTACCTACCTATGTGAAAAATATCGATTTTCAGTTTTTTCGCCAAACCTGTAGTTTTTCCTACTCTCATTCGTGAATTAAAGACATTTTATTATTTCGCCGACTTTATAGTCACACTTCTCAGCGTAAACGCTGGGAAACATTCACCTATTCCTTCCTACTGCAGACAGTGATGGCTTGATATCCCATCCCCGCCTCCAGCAGAAATTAGGCTCAAGCGAGGGAAGGAAATTCATCCTGTCCCAAAACCTTTCTAACAATGTGACATGTTTGTAATACAACTGCCTTCTGGCCATTTCTAATTATAATATAAGACAGTCCTAATGCCGCGATGTTCTTGTTGAATCTGGTCGTCATAATTCCCTCTGCCGATATCACTAGGGGGTAAATCTCCACCTTCTCCAATTTCCATAGGCGCTTCAGCTCGATTGATCGTATTTCGCGATCTTCTCCCGTTCAGTCTTCTGAATGTTATGGGTAAACGGTACTGCGATGTCTATGATGATCCCTCTTCGTTGTTCCTTGTTGATCAGCACAATATCTGGTCGGCTGAAGTCCACTGTTCGGTCGGTGATGATTAGCCTATCACAGTACATCACTGTAACTTCCGATTCCAGTACAGCTTCCGGTGTATATTTGTAGTATGGCGGAGCCGTCGCTAACAGGCCATACTTGAGTGCCACATTTTATTATTATTATTATTATTACTTTTAGTTTCTTTGTATCGTTTTTAGTTAGGTGTATAAAGCGCTGGTAAAATATTATATAAGCCGTTCAACTTAATTTAATTCAATGGCAGAACAGTATAAACAACAAAGTCTACTAGGGTTGAATAGTGTATATCTTCTTAAACTTCGATTTTAATGAGTCTCAAATTTCTATCGTGAGAAATGTATGCCCGCATATCCTATTTCTCCATGTTTCCGCTTTTAAGCAATTTTATGTCTTACTGAGGTAAAATTAACGAAAAAATCTGCGCAAGAATGGTTACAAAAAATCTTTCGCAAAAACAAAATGACATCAGGAGAGAAAGGTGTCTTGACTTTTCGGAATCGATTGAAAATGATCCCCATTTTATGGAACGTGTCATATCTGGTGATGAGACTTGGGTGTTTGAGTACGACTCGGAAACCAACCACCAAAGCATGGAATGGCACACTTCAAGCTCTCCAACACCCAAAAAACAAGAATGAGCAAGTCGAAGATCAAATCGTCGCTCTCCACACGAAGTGACGTAACTGACAAAAATTGCCAAATTGATATATTCGCACAATCGGTATATATATCGCGTATGTACCTTCGACCTCACGAAGTGGCGTAACAGAATTCTGTAAGTTTGTACAGGCGTCTGTTGGGTAGACGACGTATCTTCTAAAATTCCAATTAGTTCCTCACAAAGTGGGAGTAAATTAGTTCTTATTAATTTAATATGTATTTGTTAGGAAAACGATATTTTATTTATTTGTCTTTAAGAGATCCTTTGTTTATTAATCTAAACAAATATTTTTTTATTATTTCCGAATCCAAAGGATTTTTTATTAAAATACATTAAATCAGTTTGTTTTAGTTTGAAAAAAATCTTTTATCATGTACTTATATGTGTTTTGCAATAAAGAAAACGTATTTTAAAGACTTTTTTATTATTAATAAATTCAAGTTCATACGAGGTGACGTATCTATAATATATATTTTTTCTCTGGAATATGACAATTATTTTGTGTTTTACTGAACATGAATTGTAGCTTAAACATTAAAGAACATTATACAAAAAGTGTATTACCTAAATTTTGTTTATATTACTTTAATTGTTATTCGAACATTGCGAATTTTCTTTTATCGGCTCCCCTGTAAAATTAGCCAAATGTCAGTTACGCCACTTCGTGTGGAGAGCGAGGAAATGCATGCTGATTTTCTTTTTTGATAGTCAGGGAATTGTCCACAAAAAGTTTGTGTCTCCAGGCCAAACAGTAAATCAACACTTTTATAGAGAGATTCTTGAAAAACTTCGAAAAAGGGTCATGCGTGTGAGACCAAACATCAAGAACAACTGGATGTTGCATCACGACAATTGACCTTGTCACACATCCATTTCAGTAAACGAGTTTTTAGCCAGTAAAAATATTCCTGTGGCTCCTCAGCCTCTTTATTCGTGGTGAGTATTTGCGACTTTTTTCTCTTCTCGAGATTGAAAAATCACCTCAAGGAGCGTGATTTTTGGACCATAGAAAACATTCAAACGACTGTAACCGACCAGCTGAAGGATATTCCAGTAAATGAGTTCCAGCACTGCTATGAGGAATGGAAGAACCGTCTGCAGCGCTATGTGGCTTTCCAAGGAAGTTATTTTGAAGGAGACAGTATTGAATTGTAATTCAATTCGAAAAAAAAAATCAGTATCATACTTAATTTACACCACTCGTATATTATGTTACCTTTGCAGGATCTATCCACACAATCGACGTATCGCTTTCAACTTGAATTAGACGCAGAATTCTACAAGCTGTAATCCTATCAGAAGCAAGAAAAATCAATAAAGTGGTATAAGAATGATCAGAACTTAAGCTCTGATTGGTTTTGAAAAGCTTAAAAAAATGGGCGTACGAACCCTTTAGTTGCAGTCTGTATGTACGTAGGTGTGGACCGGGCTTTAAGAACGGCGGGCAACTTTACCGTCTTCGACGGAGCGATGCACCCAGAAGGAGACATAAACGCGACACAAAGGCAGACGCGCCTCGCATCTCACCGGGCAAAAAGTGTAACAAATCACTTTATAGCATATTGAAAATATGAAAGTAAAATGGAAATAACGATTATTGTATTATCTCCTATAATTGCGGTGGCGCCGCCGTCGGGCGGCCCGTCTCGCGAGAGCCTAACCTAGGCGCGGATATAAAGTCGGCGGCGCGATTTGCATATTAATCGCGCGCGCGGAATATTACTTTTTAAAAATGTCTAATTAGATAGTTTTTCTGCTTTGTTATTGCCGCGCTCGGCGGCATTGTTCGAACGCCGTTGACAGGGAGCGAGAGGCGGGTTCATTATTGGACGGCGGGCAAAAAGTAATGGCCAATTTGGCGCGATGAACGCGCGTCAAGTGTCATAAAATCGTGACCGTACGGCGGCCCGCGGCTGTAGAATACGTCGGCCTAGATTCGCTAGGGTGAAATATTACGAGGATGCGTTCACTTTTTCTACTTTGTCGGAAATCTTTCTTTGTTTGGTAGAGGATGGTAGATATGACATGAGGACCATATTGAAACAAATTTTGAAATCCTGAATTTTGAAATTCTGACATCGGAATCGGATTAGCGACCCCGAAAACCCCTGGTTTACAAAGTTTGAGGCAGAATAATCGAAAAATTTGAAATTTGAGTCGAGATGGTGGCCATATTGGATCCGCCATATTGAATTTTGAAATTCTGACATCAGGATCGTGATCAGCGACCCCAAAAACCCCTGACGTATTAATAATTTTTCAAAATTCTTCTTTTCCGTCAATGATCCTTTGATATCCTTATATTCCTGATATCACCCTTTGAATTTTGCCAAATCTAGTTCACCATAGTTTTCCATATCTAACCTCAAAAATGAGAAAATTAAATTGTTCTCATTGCGTTTCCTTCAAGTACACGTCTCGAGTGCACGTTTCTATTTGTTTTAGAGTGGAATAAAGGACGATAACATAGCTGAAATTGCGAATTAAAGAAAAAGAATCATGAAAAAATCGCGTTTTTAATAGTTTTTGTTAAAAATTGCAGGTTACATCAATTTTTTTGCAAATTTTAACGATTCCATTCGAAAGAGCGGCCTCGAAAACATAGGAATACATGGTTTTAGTTATTTTTTGCTTTATTTTTTCTATCAGTAATATGAGCCTCTAAGTTCATGTCTCTTGACAGTGCACTTGGGCGTTAAAGGGTTAACACAGTAAACCGAGGCGAGAATTTAAGAGGAGATTCTAGTGTAGAATGTAAAAAATATGCATAAACGCCAAAATTTTTCAAAACCACCTAACTACTGTGCATTAAAATTAATTCCTATTTTGTGTTACTATTTCCAGGTATTTAACGTTGCCTTGTTTTTTTTTTTTGAAAATTCTTAAGTAAATAATTAAGTGTTTGACATCAAACTGTTGGTAACAAAATGCAGTTTAGTCACGGTGTGTGCGGATTTCATAGCCTTTTACGTTAGCTCGATGGAGCGGTTGAACGCCGAGTTCAAAATAATTTTATGTATCGTCAGTGACTAACTCGTGATTTCGTGTAGTGTGTTTACATATTATAAGATTTTTGTGATTAGTGATTTGCACTAATGGCATAGTCGTTACCATTTATGAATAGACTGGAAAAGTTGATTGAACATTAGGACGCTTTTACAATAGACGGATCACATATTTTATGTATTCCTTGTAATCGTCATATATTTTCGTACACGTCGAGACTGCGAAAGACATTTAGACTAGAATATCCATCAACAAAATATTACTGGTACTGTTATAAGAGATTAATTTTGGTTTGATTTGCATAATGTTTAGCGTATGTATGTGTAGCTTTTCATGGAACGTGGTCGACAATATTCACTTATCGATTTTCTATTGCTTAGTAGTCACACAATAAAACAAAAATATATTTACAGAAGACATATCAACGTGTCATGGGAAATATCAAAGAAGACACACGCAATAAATTTCTGTACCTGACAGTGAACGAAACAGCAGATTTTTACGGTAATAAGATCGTTAATGTTCTGTTAAAATTTTAGGCGTTTCAGATATTTCGCCTCCGATGTTGATAGTTAGTAAACGGGTTTTGTAAATAATGGCTATAAGTATAGAATTAGTAGTAACACGTGCATTGTCTTTTGTAGATGTAAAAAATAATAATGTACTGATGCTAGTGACAACAAATAACTGTTAGTGGCACAAACAACTGTGCGAAATGCGTGCGTGGTGTGTTGTCCTGTGTAAACGTGAACTATTTTGAATTTGCACCTTTAACTTCAGTAGATGTGGAACGATAATTTTTCTTCTACAACCATATGCACACGCCAAATCGCTCACGTTTAACGAGAATAAATGCAGAAAGACTACTGGTCGTGGCAAAGTACACTCAAGCAATGAAGACAGTCATGAGACAGTACAATATTAACACATTTTTACTCCTGTCTTTGTGGTATCTCATATGTCCTTCCGTCAATGACATGACGGATTACGAGTCTCACCCTGAAAAATTGAGCACATAAAAAATTCCCTTTCTCTCTATTTAAACGCTTAAAAAATGAAAACTGTGAACAATAACAAGATAAATTAATTTTTCCACATCTACTTGACTTAGACTAAAATATTTTGATTAATTTTAAGCACTTTAGATCAAAAGATATAAATAAAAAAATACGTGGCATGATGTGTCAAAAAGTGACAATTAGCGTATCATTGTGCTCAGAATGACATTTAGAATTAAACCAGGTGAAAGTAAATATGACATGTCATTAAAGATTCGCAAGAAGGGGTCATTTCTGTTTAAATCAGAAGCGAATAAAAATCGCCTCGATGAATTCCGGAAAGATACCAGCACCGTCGGGGCGAGTGTAGAAATTCGAAGGTCGTTCTGAATTCATCGGTGAGAACTATATAAACCCGCAGTAGCGGCAGGAACAAGATTAGTCTAAAATAAATACGTGCGATTCGCGTTTTGTAAAACCTACTCATATATATCGAATAATAAATTATTGTACCTATACATAGATTAAGATTAGTGTTATTTAGTAGTTTAATTTGTAATTGTGTTTTTTTTTTAAATACATTGTATTTTAAAAGTGCGTGTCTAGCTTTTCACACCTAAACGAACCCCCGAGTTGGACAAAAACATTACAATAATATTTATAGAATTCTAAAATTTCATTATTTTATCTCTGAAAACAACAAAGTTATATTGGTGAGCGGACTTTTGAGAATCATCCGGTATATATAATGGTATACAAGCTTAAAAAATGCTGCTCGGTTTTGTACTGATTCGCTACTCATCAGTAAGGTGCATTTTAAATTGTTTGGGCAAAAAATGCGGTGGCACTAAATAGCTCTTCATACATGTCTAGATCTGAATTATAAGAACTGTGCCAAATATTTTTTATCGTCAACCATCAATGAGCTGTTTCGAGAAATATCGGAGTTTATATAAAAACACCGCTGACGAATTCGATCCAACCATTCCGTCCTGAGAATTTATGTTGACTGTCTATAAAATCGTTTAAAGACCATTATCTTAATACTGACACGATCCGGCGTTGTTCGGTCCCCGCATATCGAAACCTACACACAATAAAATTTGTAATCGGTAGAAGAATAAACATAAGGCAAGTACACATTCGACCGGATTAATATGTGGGAAAGTTCGTACCGGTGATTCTAGAAACAAGCCCGATTACCGCGTATCTGTTTTAAATTTCAAATCTCCATTGATGTTTCCCAATATTTCTGACATTATAAAATTTCAAAATGTTATATTTATTTAAATAATTTACATGCATAATTCGGTGGCATAGGTTGTAAACAGCGTTCGACAAAATTTGACCTCAAAGCTTTACCAACTCAGATGTATGCTTTTGATACAGGATATTTTCCAGAATCAGAATTTCCAACAAGAATTTCCTCCATCCTGTGACATAACATCATGTTATTTCTTTTTGTGGCCGTCCTTAAAGAACACAATGTTCAAAGTTCCTTTTAACAATCTTGATCGAGTTGTGTCTGTTAATTCCTAAAATGGCGATTTAATCAATGACGTAAAATCAGAGTCAGCCCATTGATGTAGGCGTTCCGCAGGAGTCTATGTTAGGCCCTGTGCTATTTTCTTTATAAGGAACTATTCAAAAAAAGTCATCAAATCTGGCTATGAACGAGAGAGATGGAAATAGCAGTTATGTCGACGCTCGAAGCTTTGTTGTTGTCAAACTTTAATTAAGAATAGAAATATATATTTTTTTGCTTGGACAACTTTGATGATTTTTTTGTTCTCGGCTCGTTATATTAATAAGTCTGCACTAATAATTCTGTTGCGTATGCAGATGATGTTGCTTTAATTATATCAGCCATGGATACAACCCATCTGAATGAATGCTTCGAAGAAACTTTAATTTAATGTTAGTAATTATTTCAAACAGCATAATTTATATTTCAGCGCCTCAAAAGTCCCTCAAAAGTCTCTAAATGACAGGGGCCTAAAATTTACTATTAATTGCCTCTTTACACGAAAAATTGAATTTTTTCTACTAATATGTAAAAACCTCCTGAAATTATTTTTGTTCAAATGTTTTTGATGATTTTTTTCTAACTAATTTCTTTTTAAACCTATAATTTGTACAAAATGTTGTCATCGTATTATGTGAACAAATAAATAAATGAAGTTCAAGAAAGAATTTTGGAAAATATACGAGGTGTGTAAATTAAGTAATGATACTGGCAACGTAGCGTCTGATCTAGCAACACTGCGGAGACGGGAAGGGCGACAGGTTAACATGTAATGCACCTTCAATATAAGTTCAAACTTGTTAGTCATTTGTTTGTTCTTTGTGACTATTTTCTTAAGTCATTTTTTTGTAGTGCGTTTTAAAAATGAGTGATATTAATTTTGAGGTAGCAGGTTTGCTTCAGACTTGGATACTTTTGCAAAACTTCAACATGTCTACTGAGACAGCGTTTTTTCAAGAGCCTAAGTTTTTCAGAGGTTTAAGGCATTCTGAAAAGGAAGAGAGTCGATTGAAGATGAACCACGTAGTGGAAGGCCTTCATCTTCAAGAACTGATGAAAATGTCGATAGAATACGGGATCTTGTGCTTTCAGATCGTCGGTTGACAACAAGAATGATCGGAGAAGAGTTAAATTTGAATCCAAACATCAAGTACTGGATGTTGCGTCATGACAATGCGCCTTGTCACATAGCTATTTCAGTAAACGAGTTTTTAGCCAGCAAAAACATTCATGTGGCTCCACAGCCTCCTTATTAGCCGAGTCCTTGTAACTTTTTTCTCTTCCTGGGATTGAAAAATCACCTCAAGAGACGTCATTTTGGGACCATAGAAAACATTCAAACGACTGTAACCGACCAGCTGAGGGCTATTTCAGTATATGAGTGCCGGCACTGTTATGAGGGATGGAAGAACCGTCTCCAGCGTTGTTGTGACTTCCCAAGGAAGTTATTTGAAGGAGACGATATTGAATTGTAATTCTATTCGAATAAATAAAATAGTCTCATTACTTAATTTACACACCTCGTAGAACCTGCTAGAAAATGTTTTTGGTTCTGTTTGGAAAAGGTATCAGGAATGTTTAGAACAACATGAGGACCACTTTGATCGATTTTAGTAATAAATGGATTATTTTGAAATGTGTTTCCAACTAAAATGCTTTTTTTTAAACATTTCTTCCTCATATTAAAGACAAAAGAAAGAAAAATGGAATTGCTGGGATTTGAACTCATACCTTCAGATTCTAAGGAAAACAATCACACCAAATTGATTATAGCTCAAGTTTTCGAAAATTTGTTTATATGTCAGTCGTCTTAGGAAAATGCTAAAGCTTACGGTTTTTTCCACAGCCAACTTGAGGTCAAACTTATTTGAGCGCTCGATATTTATATTGGCTCATTGTTTGGTGTGTTGTTATGCGCAAGCCTGGATATCATAATTAATAAGATATATTAAATTACTAAAAACCACAAGAGTTACATATGTTAATTCCGTTTTATTTTTCCTTCAAAAGTAGGTTCGCAAACAATAGATCTCACACGTAAAATGTTGCATGCGTATGTGTTTCAGTTTGCGGCGCAATTAACACGGTAATTAAAAATTTTAATTTCAGTTAATAATGTCGTGATAATTAAAAAAAATATGTTAAACTAATTCGTTGTGTAAATAGCGAACGGTGGATTTAGGAACGCGCTCTGTGGCCATCGGTCGCAGCATACTTGCGCGTGAACTCGTGGTTTTTACTACGTTTACCGAGTGTTCACGTACATACAAATCAAAGTAAATATTCAAATACAAACGAAAATTCGTATCCTTGTTTGCACAAGGAGTAATTCTAGTTTTAATACACACCGAGTTTGAACTTTACACGGGTTGGGTTGACAGAACCTAGTTTAGACCCGACCGTTTGTATGTATGCAAATTTTTATTTTAATCGAACTTCTGTGTATACAGGGTTGGAACGCCCAAGATTTCAAAGCAGAGCATTAAAAGATAGAAAAGAATAAACTCTTCGAGTAAAGGGAACTGTTGGATCCATAGTTGCCAGACTGATATGTCATTTTAAAACTTTTATGAGCGTTATTCTCTGTCTTTCGTGATAGGGTAGCAATAAAATATGTAGGCGGGACGCCCAGACCATAAATTATAATGTGCACGTGTGAATTGAATTATTGTATCGTTATTGGTCTACGGAAAATAAGCACTTGAGTATTCCTGTGCGTACGCAATATCCCGTGTTAAATGTTTTGGTTGGTATTTTAGGCGATTCCATCGTTGGGCCATTTTTTTATAAACGGTTCCTTAAATGCCAACAAATATTTAAGAAATAAAACAAACTGTTTACGGACATGAATATGAAAGACCACGAAATTTAAATGATTTACGGGCCAGAATTGTACAAGTCCCAAATAATATTTCCCATGAAGTGTTAGAAAGTTAGAACGCGTAAGAACTGAGTTTTACGATAGACTAGGTTTTTGCGAAGCACAAAGGGGCGACATTTTTGAACCACTTATTCAATGGGCATTTTTTTCTTTCTTTCGTCTTATAACCGGGTTGATTTATGTTTTTATTTTTTTTATTTTTTTATAGAACTTTATTTTCTTACAGACCGGTTAGTTAAGGAAATTTCGTTTCATACAGCTAAGTCGATGTACACATCCATAGTTGCGAAAAAGTACTGAGTTGCATTCAAATTCGGCGATAGGCGTGTAGGTAATACCCCACTCCAAATGATATTACGCGCAGGTCTCATACGTTTCTAATATGTACACAAGCGTGAAACACTGGTGCATCTAACTGTCTTTGTATGTCCTTACTGGCGTCTTTTAACTTATTCTCTTCTACAAATTTTACATAGGGGGGGGGGGTTTTGGAGTTTTTTGGGGGGGGGGGGGGGGGGGGGGGGGGTGGGGGGGGGGGGAAAAAGGGGGGGGGGGGGGGGGGGGAAAAAAAAACAATTTTTTTTGGTGGTTTGTGTGTTGTTTTTTTTTTTTTTTTTTTTTTTTTTTTTTTTAAAAAAAAAAAATTTTTTTTTTTTTTTAAAAAAAAAAAGAAAGAAATTTTTTTTTTTTTTTTTTTTTTTTTTTTTTGGGGGTGTTAAAAAAAAAAAAAGTTTTTTTTTTTTTCCCAAAAAAAAAAAATTTTTTTTTTTTTTTTTTTTTTTTTTTTTTTGAAGATTTTTTTTTTTTTTTTTTTTTTTTTTTTTTAAATATTTTTTTATGTTGGGGGGGAGGGGGAAAGGGGAAAAAGGGTTGGAAAAAAAAAAAAAAAAAGAATTTTTTTTTGCCGGTTTTTTGATAAAGAATCAAACCAAAATTCATCTTTTCTAACCATACAAGGTATATTTTTTGACGGATATTCGAATCTAAATGTCTTTTACACTCTCGGCGATCACGAAATATGTAAGTATATCGACGATTGCAAGGAATGCATATAAGAATACATATGCGATCCGGCTATTGTAAAATCTTTTTTAAGTCTATTCACAAATGGTAACGACTGTGCAATTAGTTCAGAAATCCACACAAAATCAGGTAACAGGTAACATATAAATACAGTACCTCCATGAATTCACGAGTGACTAACTCGCGACAAAAAATAATTGTTTGCAATGCGGCGTTCGATCCGTTTACACCGCCGGTAGATCGCTATCGGAATTGCTCGCCATCTTGCAGAGAAAGTGTATTACGGAGTCCTGGGTTCCCGCGAAGACTTCGTTCGGGATAACATTCTACGCACGGACAGTGGCGTGGGTATACAGGGGAAAGAAATATGCGCTTAAAAAGTACGGTTTATACTTTAATTATCATAGAGTTGTGTAGTGCCGGCTCTGCGTGACATCATACTTTCCCGTACCTTAGTCATTACTTTAGTACGTAATACTTGGAATAGTTCCTACGCGAATATCTTTTCTCAAGAACACAAAACCTTTATGTTCGAATCGTACCTCAGGAATGGGTGAAAATTAGTAGGCGACTAGAAATATTCAATGAAAGATGAGTTCCGCAATGAGTACCATGATACATATATTGTTACATTACTTTCTAGTCTGCAATGTGACGTTCTGGGAGTGTTTTTCGAGAAACATGAAGCGTAGGACGAAAAGAAGGAAGTGGCTGACCAAGAAAACGCACTCCTCAGTTAGTAAAAAACATCCGACAAATTGTGGTAAAAGCTTCAGAATAACTGCAGTTCTCGAAGCTTTTACAGCCACAGCTGCAAAAGGACAGAGCACAAGTTAAGGTTTAGTCTACTGCGGCCAAGGGCAAAGCTACTGTTGGTGAACTGTAAACAATATTAATGAAGAGCGCTCTAATATTTTTTTTTTATGAAGCCTGGTTTTATCTGAATAGGTACGTAAACTCTTAAAATATGAGAATGTAGGATCAGTGATCGGAAATTTAAAAACTTAATTTTTCAAATTAATATTCCTGATTTAGTGCGCCTCCAAGCTAGAATTACAGAATTTTTTTTTGTTATTATTATTTGCGTAATTGCAATCTACTCTACAATATCAATACAGAGTAATAAGTAAATGTGATAAGTATAACTTTCAGTGTAAAAGTATAAAATAAGTGTAACTTGAGTGGAATCCTGCCCATTAGCAGTTCACCGTACTATTGTCTCACTAGATCCTCTGGCCAGTTTCTTCAGTCTTCTTCCTGCATGTTGTTGGTTGGATAGTTCCCTAATTAGGTAGTTTTGACGATTTGTGATGCGATTTCGGTAACTTGTGGCATATGGTTTTATCACATCTTTAATTAAAGTTATTCTTAAATCTTCGCGAAGTGTTTCAATATAAATGTACTGGCGCGGAGATATTCAGCAATATGTACAAAACAAATAATGTAGGTTTTGCCATTTTGCCGATGAATAAAAATAAGGCTCAACTTTTTTTAATACCGGATTGGCTAGTTCAATTTTCGACTTAATTTGAATTGTTTTCCGGAAGAGTGCAAATAATCCCATACACCAAATATTTTAATTTTTAATTCCATCAATGGATTCACTTTTTCAAGGATGTTTTGATAGAAATACCATCTCTTAACACCTTCAAAATATTAAAAAAATTGTAATTTTTCGTAATGTAATGGCGTTACCTTGGTCGCATCGCATGTTGTAATAGGTCCAACAAAGTCGGCAACTATCATCGTCATTTACCATTAGGAATTCCAGACCCGGATTTCGATCTTATTGTCTCATGAACACGCTGAATATTGATGAATGGGGAATCATTCGCGCCCATAAAAAATACGAGTTATACGAGTATAATTTTCGGCGAAAACCCTGTATACAAAACCATTTCAGCACCGATTGAGTCCTAGACCCAGCTTTTGTTACGTCTTATTCGTCCGAAGGCGCACTTTTACTTAAAAGACTCAATGTTGCAAAAAACTGTTCTAATAACTTTATACAACTCTGAATACCCGCACTTGCCGCCAATTTGTGACGTTTTAGCGGACTGTTTCAAGGCATAATCTACAGCGTAAACATTTCGGCTCCCAATTTGGTTTATAGCGACCTTAAAAGTTCAACAATAGGAGCGCGTCCCTACACATTTCCAGGAATAACATAAAAATTATGCGAACCTTCTTCGGAAACAGATGTAGCGCAGGACGACTTTTATGCGCTTGTAGATTTTTACGGAGATAATTTTTTAGTTTATTTGCTGTTATTGTTACCCCCTGACGAAAGTTCAGATATATCGGTGCATATTGAAAGGGAAATTTATGGTGTAGTCACGTTGCGATTACAAGATGTGTCGTAACGATTTTTAAAACGCGTTAAGAATTGTGATGAAATGGAAATTATAGAAAGGGAATCTGCAGCTTCTGTGCAAAAAAAAGCTAAATTGTTTTATCAACTTTGTCAGGATTTTTTTTCTTTGCCAAGGCGTGATAACCTTGAAGGCAATATCAGAATAATAATAATTTCGTGATTTCGGCGAAACTGTTCAAGATATCTTCTTCTATGAAGCATTTTATAGAAAGTTTTTGATAAGGTCATTTTAACCTCTTCAGACTCCAAGCAATATTATGTCAGTATTTTACAAATGTTTGTAAATAATTTTAAAATATAGTTGTCAATTGATATCCAAATAAAACAACGGTGGCACAATTTTCAAATATATGAAAGGTATTTCAAATTTATGAAAGGGAAAAATGCTGGTAACATATATTGGATACATTGGGACTTATACTGATGACAGGACGAACATTGTACAATAATAAGATCAAAAGCCTTGAAATCGACACATTGACCGTTTTTCCTCTTTCGCATTTAGTTCAGTTTTTACAAAATATTTTTTTAGTTACACTCTCCAACTTTGAACATCTGATCTATATATATTTTACGACTATTTCATCGATTTGTTCATATATGTTACCGATGTCGATGTGTATAGTGTATGGATACTGTAAGCTATTTTCGTTTTAAGAAGGTTTTAACAAAAAAATCCGGTTGTATACACATATGACACAAGGGGTTTGAAGAAAGAGGATAATGCAAATGAAATTTTAAACTGCTTAAAATTACTATCATGTGTTTGTATTTTGAGACACACATTTCCAAACACGCATTTAAAAATTTGGTGTTGTAATATTAATGGAAAAAACTGTTACAGAATAGCTGGCGATAGTGCAATAATCAGAAAATCAATGTTATGTTTTAGAATCAGTGAGTAAGGCTAACATTTTAAACAAAAAACTGGATACATCCGAGTTGTGTAAATTAAGTAGAGACTGGCAACGTAGCGCCCGATTTAGGGGCACTGCGGGGACGGGACTTGGAAGGGCGGTAGGTTAACATCTAATGCACATTCAGTACAAGTTTGAACTTGTTAGAGTGACTTTGTGAGTGTTTGCGTAAACTGTTTTTTCTCGTGCGTTTTAAAAATGAGTGACATTAATTTTGAGCAACGGTGTACTTGGTATCAGGTTTTGCTTCAGACTTGGACACAGCGTAATGGATACTGTTGCAAATCTTCAACACGCCTACGGAGACAGTGTTGTTTCAAGAACCCAGGTTTTACGGTGGTTTAAGGCATTCTCAGAAGTAAGAGAGTCGATTGAAGATGCACCATGCAGCGGAAGGCCTTCATCTTCAAGAACCGATGAAAATGTCGATAGAATACGGGATCTTGTGCGTTCAGATCGTCGGTTGATGACAAGAACCGGTCGGTTGAGAACAAGTGCCTCCAGGCCAAACAGTAAATCAACACTTTTACAGATAAGTTCTTGAAAAACCATAAAAGGGTTACACGTGTCCATAAAAAAAACATAAAAGGGTCACACCAAACATCAGGAACAACTGGATGTTGCATCACGACAGTGCGCCTTGTCACACAGCCAGTTTTTAACCATTTTTTTTAACCATTTCTGTGGCTCCTCAGCCTCCTTATTCGACTGACTTGAGTCCTTGTGACTTTTTTCTCATCCCGAGATTGAAAAATCACCTCAACGGATGACATTTTGGGACCATAGAAAACATTCAAACGGCTGTTACCGTCCAGCTGAAAGTTATTCCAGTATGAGTTCCACGCACTGCTATGTGGAATAAAGAACCGTCTCCAGCGTTGTGTGGCTTCCCAAGGAAGTTATTTTGAAGGAGACAATACTGAATTGTAATTCTATTCGAATAAAAAAAATTAAAACAATCAGTCTCATTACTTAATTTACACACCTCGTATATACAGCAGTGGTCAAACCAGCAATAAAAAATACAAAACCGAACATAAAATTGTGATACAGTACAGTACAGTATTCTAAGTAAAGAAAATTAATCAATATCTATGGGGAATTTGGCGACCTTCTTCTTTATAACTTTTGTATTGTTGGATTTTTGAGTCTGGGAATAAACAACAACTATCCGAAACGTTTTCAAAAATCAAATATCTGTTTTTTATTTCTCAACCTAAAATTTAACAAAATCAAAGTTATAAATCAATATCTCACCCGTGGAGTATCTTGAGGTGTTTCTAATTTACAGCATGCGTACTTTGTACAAATTGTAAAAACGCCGGCAAAAACGTTTTAGACGTTTGGTAATACTACATACAACTAACATTTATTTCAATATTTCCTATGTGTACACATTTCCATAATTCCTATTTCGCCTCCTGACACTGTGTCCGACATTTCGACAAATCGATTCTGTCCACTCTATTTAAGTGAACTTAGATAATTAATTTGACGTGGTATTTCTTAACAGAACGCAAAAAAATTCGGTTGATTTGCATAAACGATTTAGCCGTTAGCTAACACAAAAGGAATTTCCTTGCTTCTAACAAAATATTTACCGACCTTGAAATTTCGCATTGCGCTTACTATCTAGATCACAGAGTTGCCGCGCGGTTAAAATGTAGGTTGGATTCGGCACACGGCAGGTCAAGCGGAATTTCGGAATATCGGTATTGTTCTGTTTGTTTATTGCTATAAGATCGACCGGATGAAATGCTGATAGTATTTCATTTTATAATTTACTTTTTATATTTATGCAACTTGTCAACAAATAAATTAATAATAAGTTTTTTTTAAAACAAGCTTTTATTTAAATGATCTAAAAAGAAGAAAATAAACTTTAAATTGAATCAAACCCATCAATTTATTACATTACACAATTTATATGATATAAAAGCTTGTCACGAGATTTATTTGTGTAGATGTATTTACCTATTTTATAAAATACATACTTTTTTCTCTTAGATTTTCTTATGTCAAGATCAAGTTACATTATTATTACATTCTTGTTTATCTACACAAGTAAATCTCGTGACAGCCATTTCAGTAATCGAGTTTCTAGCCAGTAAAAACATTCATGTAGCTCCTCAGCCGCCTTATTCGCCTGAATTGAGCTCTTGTGACTTTTTTCTCTTCCAGAGGTTGAGAAATAACCTCAAGTATCGTCATTTTGGGACCATAGAAAACGTTCAAACGGCTGAATAACCGACCAGCTGAAGGCGATTCCAGTATATGAGTTCCAGTACTGCTACAAGGAATGGAAGAACCGTCTCCAGCGCTGTGCGGCTTCCCAATTAAGTAGTCCCGGAAGTAATTTTGAAGGAGACAATACTGCATTGTAACTGAATTCGAACAAAGAAAAATTAAAAAAAATCAGTCTCATTACTTAATTTACACACCTCGTACGTTGTATTTAAAATAAATAACTATCTTAATAAGTCAAAGTTGTACAAGTTTGCTCTCAATTTCAGCACCCTGTAGATTCTGCCGTATATATAGGATTCTTAACAGTAATCAGCTCAACCTTTCACACCTACGTGGTAAAAAAATTAACTATATAATTTTGATTGTTTTTTTCCCTGGTGGTTTACAGTTTTAATTTTTTACGGATCATTTTAGAGATAAACACACATGATTAAAGTGGTATATAAAATATAGCGTGTTACATATTTAAAATAATGAAGTTAATATCCATTTCTACTATGTCCAGATGTCTCAGAAAGTCGCCATTATTTTAGATATGTACAGCATCCTCGAAAACCCCGCATATACAAAGGACCCGGCAATAATCTTATGGAAATTGGGTTTCGGTCACATCGTCTGAATTTTGGATATGTTTTAGGTTTCGTCATCCCAAGCAAAAGTCTCAATGGGCACAAAGCTCGAAAATCAATACTTTGGCTGCTACCGAGATTGAAAGCTCCAAAACTCCACCATTGATTTATTTATTCGTGCAGTCTTTATAGATTTTTAAATAGCTTACTTTTTCGATTTTAATGTCTAGGTTTATGCATTTGAGGTTGATGAATTCAAATCCGATGTCAAATTGTCCAAATTGACACTTGACAGCTGTCAATTAGCTGTCAAAGTGCCTTAACAAAGTGCAAATCTTATTTTTATATTATGAGTTTATGCTGTTTAGGTAACTCAGTTCATATATGATGTGAATACAACAATTCGACAATTGGCAGCTGTCAACATTTGAATTTTAATGTAATCTATTTTATTAACTGCTTTAGAATTTTTGCTGCTCAGATAATAGTTATTTGATAAAGTAATAAATTATGTTGATAAAGTAACAAAAAACAGATTTCGGCTACATTGTTTGATTTGTGGTATTGCGTTAGTACCTCGTGTTAAAGCATAAAATAGATCACGAAAATGACATTGTAAAATATGAAATAGTTATTTAATAATTATCAACTGTCAATACGGACAATCAGTGATCTTAAAAACAGAGTTATAATAAAAACTTAAGTTTTTTTATTTTCTTACCACTATTTGACAGTATGTTGACAGCTGTCAACTGGAAACTATGTCTATAAGTCATCAGAACTGATTTCAGCACCCTGAAAATCAGTAAGTCATAACAAAAATTGAAGATTTTATTTTCTGATCTCTATTTGATAACTAGTTAACAGCTGCCAACTGTTAATTTCGTAAAACTAACATCATATTTGAATTCAGCGACGTAAAAAACATAGTTATAACAAAAACTGGCGATTTTTGTTTTATAACTGCTATTTGACAGCCTGTTGACAGCCCAATTGTCGAATTATTGTATACACATCATGTATGAACTGAGTTACCTAAAAAACATAAAGTCATAACAAAAAAAATAAGATTTGCACTGTGTTATTGCACTTTGACAGCTAGCTGACAGCTTGTTGACAGCTGCCAATTGTCGAATTATTGTATTCACATCATACATGAACTGAGTTACATAAACAGCATAAACTCATAATATAAAAATAAGATTTGCACATTTTTAAGGTAATTTGACAGATAATTGACAGCTGCCACGTGTCAATTTGGACAATTTGACATCGGATTTGAATTTAGCAACCTCAAAAACGTAAACTTAATTAAAATCAAAAAAAATAAGTTATTTAAAAATCAATAAAGACTGCACGAATAAATAAATCTGTGGTAGAGCTTTGGAGCTTTCAAGCTCCGTAGCAGCCAAAGTATTGATTTTCGAGATTTGTGCCCATTGAGACTTTTGCTTGGGATGACGAAACCAAATGACCAAAATTCAGACGATTTGACCGAAACCCAATTTCCATAAGATTATTACGGGGTCCTTTTGAGCTCCATATCGTTTATACTTCTCCCAAAACGTGTATTTTGGGACATTTCGATGTGCCATATTTTGGTATCTTCGAAGATTATGATAATACTTATATATAGTAGATAGTAGATATAGATAGTAAATTCTAAAAACCACAGAGGGACCCTTCTTGCATAAGGTAATGGAACACAATAAGCCTTTACGAGTTGCGTTTTACATATTATCAAACTAAGGAATGTGAAGCATTTTGCTCATTGCAAGTTCAAAGACCCGTAGACTTGTCGGCTTGAATGAACTACAAAAGACAATTAAAGAGAGTAAAAGCATTCCCAGCAATAAAACAACGGCCTCTGGCCGAAATTGGACCAAGGCGACACCCAAAACCTTTTAGCTACCTCGCGTGGTCTCGTATCCCAATTGATACGCTGTAAAAGTGTTTACTATACCTCCATTAGGCCCTTTGTATTCGGCCGCAAAACTATGCAGGTCCCATTTTAATTTTGTTACAACAGGATCTGCACCAAACGTGCTCTATATACATAGGTCCCGTCGGTGAATTCGAACCGTAATAATTACAAAAAAAGCTATATAGTTTACCAGACCCATATAGTTTACTACAGGAATCTATTGAGCTTAGCAAAAATTATCTATGAACAAAAATGTCTTAGAATTAGTCAAAGAATACCCACATATTACACACACAATACAGATTTTTTCAGAAGTTTTTTAGATGATTTTTTGAAATGACGAAAAATTGCAATTTTTCGCCATTTTTAAAAAACCAAAAATCATATCTAAAAATTCTGAAAAAATTTGTTAGATAATTTTTGCTACTCAATTTTTGAAAAAAAAAAATTAAAAAAAAAAAGGGTTTTTTCGATTTTTTTCCAACGAGTAAAGTTTTTTTTGAGCAAAAAATATGGATTGTCGCCAAAAAAATCATATTGAAGTTGAAAAATTGCTTGTTCCTGCGATTTTTGGCCGAAACGATAAATTTAAACCTTCTGAGCACTAAGAAAAAAAATCGCAGCGCTTTGCAACTTTGACGGTTTTTTGGTGACACAGGTTAAAAAATTACCGATGATATCCTTCGTTCATCCAAAATCACCCAAGAATTTGGATTTTTTTTTAATATCCTTTAATTTTTGTTACTAGTTTAGTTTACTGCAGACAATGTAAGTGTCGTTTAACGATCCACTTTCGGTTTCGAAAGAAACAACCATATTTCCGGTGTGCTGGAGCATGTGAAATGGCGTTTTTGTAAACACTGGATATTTCGTGTTTGTACTTAATTCGCGATTTCTCGTTCATGAAACTGAGAGTTATTGTGCAAATAATAATATATCGGCGTTTGTGAAACCGAATGAGAATTATCGACTCTTTTTTGCAGCGACACCTTGGCGACGCGACGGCGTGTTTTATTAAAATTTATGACACCAGTGTGTTTTAAGTAAAAAAAATCGTATAGAATGAATAGAAAAGAATTATTAGGCGCCAAGCGTAGTCCATATGCCCCAAGTGAGAAGAACAGTTAAAAACGTGGTCCATTTGTAAAATTAATAATCATATATACAGTGAATCAGACAAAGACAGACAACTGTGATTTATGTCATCCCAGATCACACTAAATCTTTACGAATCCAGCCATTCCATAATAAATGAGACAAAAAAATTATATGACAGAATAAAAATAATTTGTATTGACCAACATTTTAATAATGGAAACGAGCTTGTTAAAAATATTTTAATAAATCAACTATGTCGCCTAATTCATCTAGAACTGTTATAAAAATGTTGAAACACTTAAGGGCGCACTACCCAGGTGCACCGAAAAATTGAGCTTTTTTTGGGAAGTATGTTTTCGATACATATGTAATGGATCAAATTGAAATTTTGACACCTAATTCTATGGGTATTAATGTATACAAAGATAGTTTTCATTTACATTAAAGTTGTAAAACGGCGTCGTAGCTCCAGGTAACATGAAGCAGAATTTTTCTGGAAGATGAAATCAGCGTACACTGTAGCAGTCTTCGTACACCATTTAGAAACAAAAACATATTTTTTTCTTAATCTAAATTAGTTTTTCTTTGAAAGTACCCAAGTTTTTTTATTTTTTTTTTGAAAATTTGGAAATCAATTTTGTTTTTTTTTTAAATTTATTTCTTAAAAAATCGATCTTAAATTGTTTATTGCAAATCTAACTATTTATCAATCACAAAAATCGCGTGTACCACGATAGATAATCTATATAAGAAGCTACAATTAAAATTTAAGGTCTATCGGATAAAAACTGCGCTAGCTACGTTGTACGCCAATTTGAAAAACACAGTTTCGAGAAAAAGTTTGACGACGTATTTATCATATAAATAATACGGCTATTGTAGCGTCCTATTAGCTTATTATCTAAGATTGAATAACGACATCTATATACATTTCGAGAAAGTAGGTATAACTCATTTGTACCGACGAACACTACCAATAAAACTGTAATAATACAGCAGATTGGATTTTTCGAACGTTCTGGACCGCTGAGACGTGTTCGGAAAATAAGCTGTATTTTTTTTAAAAGCTTATCCTCCCAAAATTCTTTTTGAATGTCATTCTTAGATAGTTCATACATCAGAAAAAAAAATAAAAATAATGGGAGAAACATTTGCTGGGTAGTATAACCCCTTGAAATTATAAGGGAGCATAAATATTTTGTTACAAAGTATATGTTACAAATGTCCTGTTGTAGTATACAATATCTGGAATTTCAGATCAAATAAAATTTATGAATAACAAGTGCAATATTAGAGCCCTCCTTTGAAACAAAACGCTCTTAGATCCAAAATAACTAATACATGGTCAAATAATAAAAATGATAAAAATATAATTTATAAGATTCCTCATTAGTATCCATACCAAATATGAACTTAATATAATTTTGGATTCTTAATATTAAAAAAATAAAAACAAAAACGAATTTAAAAAAGTAGGTATGTTCCCTTGTAAAAATTTGGCACTCTTTATCTCAACAGGTGTACAGCATTGGACTGAGTATGTTTACTGTTTAGTTTAATCGACTTATTTTGACCTCCAATTCACTGGTATAATTTATGCTACTTCATTTGGCAACACCCTGTATATTACAATAGATATTTCGAAACATACGCTATATATGAAATTGTATGTCATAAATTACGTTTTTCTACGGCACAATCGAGAATTTAATATTACGATATCTGCATATTAATATTCCACAATGGTTTGTGTTATGATTGTAGTAATTATGTCAAAAAGTCTGTTAAGTAAGTCCACTCTGACATTAACTGAACTGTGAATAAATCGGTATATGTATTATATTATCGTTCGTATATGCTGCAGTACTTCCATTGCGGAACTGGTGAATATAATGATGACACAATTTTATGACGTGAAAACTCATAAAACTCTAGACTTCATTTAATATAATAATCTTGTGGTAAATGCGGTTAATACCTTAATTCCTTTTTCAATTATTGCACGAAGCGTAACTATTTTTACATTACGTCCCGAGTAGTTACACTGAGAAACAGGCGTCTGTAAATATCATTCGGAATTTTCAAATCAATTATACTAATTTACTGGGTTTGTTTCCCTAGCGACGCGACGTAATGAGTTATTCTGGGGGTGGTTGTGGTCGATCAAGCCAAATCTATTGTCGAAAAAGGTCGATCACGTCATGTGTTAAAAAATGTTTGCATTGTTGCAAACAGCTAGAAGCATTTTTATAGCATTTTTTATAGCATTTTCACGTTTTTACAGCTAACAAGATCTAAGAAATAAATAGGAACTTTGAGCATTAAATGGTACACCCTATATAGTTTTCAATAATTTTAATTTACAAGGTACATCCGAATAATTAATTCTTATTACAAACTATTACCAAAATGTAAGTTTTTATTTTTAAATCTAGTGCTGTGGATGGAGCAAAAAACAAAAAAAGCTGCATCCACAACACACTTGGAGAAGAAAAAAACTTAAGTTTTGATAACATTTTTTCATAATAATTGATTATTTTGTATCTAAAAATGACATGTAAATTAAAATTGTGGGAAAATATACAGGGTGTGTCATGAAAAGTTTTTCTATTTTTTCGCAGATCTAAGTAGTGGGTAATGGAAAAATACGAAAAATAGTGAGGGACTCCAAATTTTGACCCATTAACAACAGTGAAAATACATTTATATTTAAGGCTTTTTTAAGAACATTTGATTATAAGGCTTTTTTGGATTCCATCAATAATGAGTCTAGGTATGTCACAAGATCTCCACTGATAGATTTGTGTATTTTATCGAGGACGTGAGAAAATTAGTTTATCCGACATATCTGTAGCATCGGTAGTTGCCATTCGCTTGCTATCATCGACATCCTTCAAATCGGCAATTCAGGAACACCCTGTGTAACACCTCGTTTCGAATAGAAAGTCGTAACTTTACCGTGATTGAGTTATTAAGTATTTTAATCGTCTACGGCATTTTATTACTATATCGTTCTAAATAACAATAATTAAGACGATTTTTGTTATTAACTATGAACACGGCTAAAGGTTATAGTCTTAATTACCGAACCTTAACGACTTCGAGATATCCCACCAATGTGTACTAATAAAAAAATAAATAACATTGTTTATCACGCTATAATAAAGTCTTCAACATGGAGCGGTTTCGTTAATAATTTCGTGATACAAATTATTGTGTTTAGTAACATCGTAAAGTCGGGTACATTCCCGGCCAAAAGTCGATGTAAGACGACGAATGTTGTCGACGAAGAACAAACCACTCACAAAGAAAGACTAAAATTTTGAAAGGAATGATGGTTAGAATGATAGAAAAGAATGATAGATGAAAAGAAATAGCTAAAAGTTGTTAATACTATATGAAATTGAGCAAAAAAAACGTGTGGATATCCAAAACTCTATTTAAAAACGTAACAGGTAACTATGGACAATGGAATCATTGCTATAACTGTAGCACCTGCTACAGTTTTTGGACTACAAGAGTGAAAATGTTCAAACGGAAATACCAGTTTTGGACTATTTCATGTTTCCGTGCTTTAAACTTTGTAATTTTAAACGAAACACTCTGTATATTACCTATTGCACATTTGATCCTCATATTTTTTGAGTTGAATTATATTAAATAAATTTGACACGTTACTTTGTTAAACTTCTCTAATTTTCGAATTAAGCGACTCTAAAAAATTCTTATTGTCAACTTATTATAGAAACATATGATCATATGACAGATACGGCGACAGTTATTTGCTCGCATGTTACAATAAGTTATGCCATATGTAAAATGCTAATCTGAAAATGATGTAATCTCGACTTTATGTGCTCCACCAATGGGACATAATCCATTATATGTAGCAATATTGCAAATCAAATATGCAATAATATACAGGGTGTTCCATTTAAAATTCCAAAGCTAAAGGTGAAATTGGAAGTGAGCAAACATAATGAAATTTGTAAAATTGGCGGTTCCGTATGTACATACATATATGTATTGTCCACATCAGACATCAATTTTGTATTCTAAAAATTCTGACAGTTATAACTCGCTTAATGGTTTTGTTGACACCTGATAACTTAGTCTTGAAGGTCATATACGCTTTCAAATTATTTTGCATGATATTTTGCATTATTTATATTGCAGAATATATTACTGTTACACGCAACAATGTTTTTGTACCTACAATAATTTCAGTTTAATTTTGTGACTAATGTAGGTGCGTGACGAAAGCTTACCTCCTAATAACGAAAAAGTAATTAAAACAGAAGACTAACTTCTATATTCAAGTTTCAACTTTTAAAATTTAAAATCGGGCTATAAAATGCCCCACAGCAATTGCACAGATTTTCAACAATTCTAGTATTCAAAAATCTGTGGGATCTGTTAATAAACGAGAAATTAGTTTCAATAGAAAAATTAAACTTTTGGATTATTAAAATTATCCTTTTAGAAAAAAAATCTTTTTTGTATCGATTTAGAACTATGGAAATTTTGACTTTTAAATCATCAAATATAGTAATCAAGAGAGACGTGTAGTTTTGCCAATTCACAGGGCGTTACACTTTTTTTCAGAATATTTGGTCACGTTTTGGTCATTTTCAATTTGGCAACTTTTTCAAAAATCCGAAAATGGCTCCAAAAAATTCTGAAAAAAATTACACACCTCGATTGAAGAGTCCTAAACAAATTTCTCAAAAAATTTGGCCCAGTTTGGCCATTTTCCCGTTAGAAAGTTTCAAAAAATGGTCTTTCCTAAAATTTCACAATCGTTTCGAGACATCTAGGAAAAATACACGTGTTCTTGGCTCATACTCAATAAAGTCTGCGCCAAAATGGCTGTACCAAAATTGTCCATTTTTTCATTTCAATGTTCCAAAAATTGGCCGAAACCCAAAATTACAGAAAAGACCGAAAATTCTGGAAAAATTTGCCCTCTCCCTTAAATCATAACCAAGAGGTTTTGCAAAAATATTCCTGAACATGTTGGCGTTATTGTGTTTGGGGGGTTCAAAAAATGGCTAATCGGTAAAATTACCAAATCGTTTTCAAAAATTCTGAAATAAGGAGTGATTTGAATTATGTATACTTGACAAAGTATAATCGTACAAAAAAAGACGATTTTGAATTTTCAGGCGTGCTCTTTGGATGAATCTGGACACTTTTTGTTCTCTAAACTTTTGCCCCAAAGTTCTCCAGGTTTGAGTAAAAAAATTATGTTAAGTTTCCCCATCCAATGTGTCCTTTTGGCCGAGATATTGGACACCCCATGTTGGAATTAATTTTTTTATAAGTACATAACTTTTCAGTACAACTCTCGAATGCACGTTTTCCGTAGTTTTCTGTCGAAAGAAAATTTTTTTTCCAGTCAGAAATCATGTTACAAAAAAAATTTACCTGAAAAATCGTGCTCTTTTCAACTTAAATGGCCAAAAACAGGGGTAAGGTTAAACTTTTATGAATTTTTTCATAACAACTTAAACCTGTCATAGACACTACTATTAAAATTTCGTGAATAATTTCTTGCATCTCTTCTTGCATCTTGTTATTTCGATATTTATACAATTAAAGGAAGTTTGACATAATACAGGTAAAGGGCAAATAATAGTTTTATTCTAAATTTCTAATAAAATCAATAAACAATTACTTAGTAAAAATAATATTAGTTACATTTTAGGCCACAAATTTTTTAATAATTTCTTGAAATACGCCTTTATGGTTTTAACATACACCTCATGAATATTGTTACTTAACAAAAAAATGTTTTTCGAAGCCCTTTTGCCATCGACTGTACCGAGCAGCTAAACCAACTAATGATCCACTTCTCATACATCTCATTTGAACATATTAATTTTTAGCAAAATTAATTTTGGCGCTATTACTAGTTGTTGGTTCGATTTAACAACTATAATTTATATCGTTGATGTGACGGCTCCGAGCTATTTATGTGATCTAAATTAGCTCCGTTCATCGGCGTTGCCAAATCGATCCGTTTTAATTGATTCGTTTGTTAGCGGGGTTATTTATTGGATTAGCGTCGCTATAGCGAGAACTATGACCTCACGATAGTCGTACGTGTGTTTCAATGAATCGCCGGGATATGCCTATTTGTCGTTTAATTGTTGATTAAATAAATTTTATTAATTGCTACTTTTATGACCGATGCGTAGGCAGCGCAGGCACTAATTGCGTCGGTTGCGTATGACTTGCGGCGTTGCAAATATTTTCAGCAAAAAAAACGGTGTAATTGAGTGTCGGGTGGTGAAATTTTTGTAATTTCGTAAGGAAGCATGGGACCCACACCAAATTTTAGGGGGTAATTACTAGGCCAAAATACAATGCTGGACACAGCAAAAAAAACTTTAAACGAAACTTGCGAAATAATTTAAAAAAAAAATGCCCCCAAAAATTTTTTGAGATGAGCTGCAAAATATTTGCAATGTATTTTTTTAAAAGTTGTGATAATCTGAATTGGCATTTCACCCCAGAATTTCGTTTTTAAGATTTTACAATAGCTGTATCTGTAAGCAAAGCGAACATTTTTCAAAAACCATAAAAATATAAAGGTTTTATATTCAGTACACTATTTTTTCCCTACAATTTTTCTTACTCGAGTTTCGTTTGAAGTCTCCTTGATATTACATCCTTTTATATAGGTCTAGATTCATGCTTCATTACAAAAACAATAATTTCAAATTCCACGATCCGCTCCTGGTTAGTAGTGGTCAATATCCTATTTGCAGATTTGCATGTTCTCGAAGGGAATTAGAAATTTATGGTTTTCATGAAAGACATTGATGTTTGTCTGAAAAATGAAAGTTGAGGGTGTATGACGTCACATGAACAGTGAGAAATTACTTTCTTTGACATAATTTTGTAGTATTATAAGTTTAAATTCAGTCCTTTCAATTTTTTTTCGAAATTATTCGTTTCCGATTGTGTTTTTTTCAGAACAAACATTTTCAGAAAAAACAATGGTGTAATTTTGGAAGTGGTTACCATCCATTTGAAAAAGTTTTCACAGTGTAGTATAACTGTTGAATGTTCTATAGTGTTCTAGAAGTTAAAATTTGATATCCATATGAAAAATTAAAGCTGGCAGTTTGTGACATTTGATAACCATGACATGTCAAAATCTATTGTCTCGATCAGGCTGAATTTTTGCACATATCTTCAACACATTCACGACTGGAGTAAAATAAAGTTAATTAACGAATCAGAAAACAAGAAGCAGCAGTTTTAGTCAAAAAATATGATAAAAACATTTAATATTAAAACTGGTGCAAATTTTTAAAATACAATATTTTCTTATTTAATAGATTTTTATATTTTTATCTTGGTTCAGGCGAAAACCACATTTTATATATGTATTCAGTCATTAAAAAATGGTTTACTTATGTGCTTATACTTTTTCTGCAAAAAATTCTCAAAAACAGTGTTAATATTCTACGCTAGAATCCCTCCTGAGCAGTGGCGGTGCGTGATATTTCAGTTAACCATATCTTGAAAACGACCAGGGACCCACTTCACTTTTTAGGTGATGACTATACACCTCTTACAGAAAGGATTTATAGTGAAAAAAATCGTCAGCAAAGTTTGCGAAAAAATTTTCAAAAACACTGGAGCACTCCTGGGTTCTCAGTAACGCTCTGTGGGATATTTGCAGTATATTTTATTTCATAATCTAGAAACAAATATAAGGAGAGTTTTTCGATTTGTTGCAAAATATTTTTTTTTTCAAAAAGTTATGGCCATTTTAATTTTAATTGCATAGGAACATTTTGTTTCCCAAAATTAAAATGGCCATAACTTTTTGAAACAAAATATTTTGTAACAAATCAAAACTCTCCTAATTTGTTTCTAGATTATGAAAAAAAAACTGCCAAATATTCCACACTGAACTAGGGGCTCGGTTTTTGAAAATTTTCGCAACTCTCGTTTACTAAAGGGGTCTACCTAAAAGTGAGTGGGTCCATTTTAAGAATGGAAAACGACGCCTCCTGAGGCTAGTTCAGGAGTCCATTCTAGTAGACATTATCTGTCAACTGTTAGTTAAGGAGCACTAGGTAACAAAATTAGAGTTCATTTCACTTTCCTGGGTTGGCTGGTGAAATATGTAAACTATTGAAAGTGCGGTGCCGATTCCAATCCGATAATGATCAGGTGCGTTATTTATTATTGATAATAAAAGTGTAAAAACGGTTTATGCTGAAAACATCAGACCCTTTTTATGGCCTGTTCATTTCAATCTTTTGTTGGATATGTTGTCTTTAATGAGAGCTTTTGTATAGTTTCTTTGAAATATAGCAATAAATGATATGGGAAGAAATCAGACGGATTACTTTGGAACGAGGAATTGCCTATTTACCTGTAAATCTCATAGAAAATGTAGTCTTCAAATATGTTTATAATACCGACTGTGATTTCCGAAAGGGCTCGTCATTTTTATATTAGGACCAAACTAATTACAAAGGTATAAAGGATCTTGATATAAGTGCTGTAATAAAAATATATTTATTACTTATAGCTTATGGTTTTGGTAACCATAATATAATAAACCATTTACAATAATGAATTACAATACATGATTTTCATTAACTTTTGAAAAACTGTTTTTCTTACAATATCTTACAATATCTTTCAAAAACGTTAGGGTAATCCTTATTACTCCAACGCCCCAATAAAACATTGAATTAAAACAAACTGATTTTTAATATTCCATTATTTTATGTCAGTGTGTATAAAAAAATATTGACATACAGACACACAGAAAAATTAGTTTCGGGTACATTTGAAATAAAGGTGTTGCATTGTTGTCGCTTGTGAATACTAGAATGGTATGGCAATATAAACTTTGCAGAAAGGACATTTTTTGGCAGAACAAATAAAAATACTACGCATTTCGTTTTTTTGCTGCTGTTTTTATAGTGAATTTGTATTTGTTTCGGTTGCAGTTGCAAATGCAGTGTTCCCCAAAACAAACTGTTCTCATTTTTTTTTGGGAAGTGACTCATTCAGCGGGGTGTCACAACAGATTTGACCTACTACTGATTGAAATAAAAGCACTGAATTGATAAGTCGGATAAGTTCAATTAGCTGTGGTTAGAGTTTGTAAATCAATAACAGCTATTTTACATTTATGTATTATTTTTTTCCTATTTTTTAGGTCATCACTGTACAAAAATATTACACAAATATATATAATAAGCAATTAAAAAAAGTGTTGCGTTACGTTTACACAATTTTTTGTTATCAATGATACTGTACTGTTGTTATTTGTACTAAATTTGTACCGTGCAGTTATCGAAATTTGTGCGTGCAGAAAAAGTTTCGATAGGTAAAAAGAAAAATAATGTTTTATACAGTTTGCGCAAAAGGGTTTGTTTTTAGTATACTCTTAGCTTACTGTAACAGTTCTATTACGCTTTGGTAGCACTCCACTTTAAGATAACTTTGTTCATAAACAAAGCTGAATTTTGAAAGATTTTTCGCTTGCATTTGACTTCAGTTCTCTTAAAACTGAATCCCCTATACTGGTGCTGGCGAAATATAAAATAGTGGCGTCTGTGAGTCGGAAAAACCCTGAAAAAATGAACTGTATTTACCCGGATCGAGAGTATCTCCCTCCTCCGTTTTAGGGGATGCTGAACACGATGTCGGTGTCAGAATGTCTCTTTGGGATTGCGCAACCCCCCCAAAACGGCCAAAAACCACCCCCCTACATCATTTCCTTGTAAAAAACGTCTTTTCCCCCGTTTTTGAGGATGCTGAGCACGGTGGTGGTGTTGAAGATGGCTTCCGACCCTCACTAATCCCACCACCGATCAAAACTCCCCCCAGAAGGGGTGGTTTTTTTATTTTTTTTATATCAGCGACAAAACGTCTGTCCCCCTTTTTTCGAGGATGCTGAACACGGTGGTGGTGGTGTTCAATATCCCTTGCGACCCCCCCACCAACCCCTCCACCAGCCAAAACTCACCCCCGATATTTGTATTTTTTTTATATCAGCGTCAAAATGTCTGTCCCCCCATTTCCGAGGATGCTGAGCACGGTGGTGGTGTTGAAGAATATTTCCGACCCCCGCCAACCCCTCCACCGGTCAAAACTCACCCCCGAAAGGGTTTTTTATATCAGCGGCAAAACGTCTCTCCTCCCCGCTTTCGAGGATGCTGAACACGATGGTGGTGGACGATTTTTTTTTTTGAAATCCCTTCAGTCCCCAAATAAATAAATATATCACCCCTTTCGGGGGTGAGTTTTGGCTGGTGGAGGGGTTGGTGGGGGATCGCAAGGGATATTGAACACCACCACCGTGCTTAGCATCCTCGAAAACGGGGGAAAATACATTTTTTTACAAGGAAATGATGTAGGGGGGTGGTTTTTGGCCGTTTTGGGGTTTGCGCAATCCCAAAGAGACATTCTGACACCGGCATCGTGTTCAGCATCCTCGAAAACGGGGGGAGGAGGTACTCTCGATCCGGGTAAATCGAGATCAATGTTCGTCCGACTCACAGACGCCACTAAAAGGTTTACATTGAATTGCAATGCAATTTATATTAACTGACATGAAAAAATATATTAATGTCCTACATTTGATGCATGCTAGGAAATAGAATATAAGATGCCCTTGCAACGTAAGTAGTTCAATAAGAATATAGAAAACACCCTAACGATTTTTAATTTCCTGACCCATTTAAACTCCTAAAAAACGTTTTCTGTTCCAATGCACTTTATCTCAAATGTATGTTTTTTTATGCCCCGAAATGAAATTAATTTATGCATTTACTATAATTAATTTATTTGGTTCGCAAATAACTCGCAGAAAATAGAAAACAAAAACCCACGCAATATCATAGAAGGCTGCTGGCGGTCATTTAATTAATTTTTTCGCCAGTCGTAGTTGCATTTTAATATTTTTAATTGACTTAAAGCACGTGCGATTTCGCAGAAACTTCATTTCTCTCACGGATTAAATTTGTGCAATCATCTTTATAACTTGTATATCTTTAAATTCAAAAAGAAATACTACTTTCATGTACCTATATTTCCTTTATTAATAATTACAACTTTACGAAAGTATTGTTTTGTACACTAAGAGAAAAGATTACACCAGTTGTTTAAGGAATTTTAGGAGGTGGATTTAATTTTTAACTTTGGACTCCTGGCGGACACTTATTTTTTTTACGCAAAACACGAATTTTATCTAAGAAATTTTCTAACACTTTTTAGAATAATTTTAAGTTGGGTGTCATAAACTGAGTATTTTGGTATTTTAAGTACTTTAATAATGTAGGGTGAGTGACTTTATTTTTTATATATTTTGGCAACAGTAGGTAATCTTCTGTAGAGATAATAGTATTATAAAAATATTTCTTGTAATTTCCGTGACTCATTAAATCCTACAGTCTTGCAGACATTGAAAACTGAACAAAAGCGAAAACTACAACGAGCCAGATTACGTTCTACAAAGGTTGGAATCAATTGTTGTCTAAATAGTAGCAGATAGATATAATAAATAAACCTTCTTAATGTCTTTTGAAATGGTATTTAAAGAGTACTACCTGAAATATCTGATTCATTTCATTTTCATACATTTTTATTATCATTTTAAATCTAGTCGAGACACATTTTAAATATAGTCACGTACCCCATATATATCCACCCCTTTATTGCAAATAACAATAGCCAGTGGTTTGTTATGGTTTAAAGATGGATTTCCTTCAAATCCCCGAATTCAATGACCTTTTTTATGTACATTTAGATTTATATTTAATGCAATGCTATCTGTTACATATATCTCAATTAGTCTAGACATACAATTGGTTTTGTTAACTACATAAAAATGCATATTCTATTGGGATATTCAACAACATAGTGTAATTTCTGAAATCTTAGCCTATACATAGAAGTCACATTCTGTTTTTAAAATGTCTTTATAAAATAAGTACATATAAGTAAAATATGTCTTTATAAAATAAATACATATATGTACCTGTATGTACCTAAAATGGGTCTGTCAAAATAACTATATAAATAGACCGTTTAAGGAATAATGTTGATTTTGTTCTTCAAAAAAAATTAATTGTTTAAAAAATGTCATTTCCAGATTGTCTTTTGTTTTTGAGGTACCTATAACATTATCGGTCTCATTTTAAAATGACCCAAAATAATTTCAACGGATTCGAAAATATATTTTTTTTACGTACAGTATTTTTTATTATAATTAAAAAAAAATCTGTAAATAATTTTTGTTCCTAACTTCTCCAAATTTAAAAATGCAGACGAAGCATCTGAAGCACAATCTGAGGACATTGCAACAATTGAAGAGTGTAACTTTTAAAGGATTTAAGTGCCACTTTCTATTGTTTTTTTGTTTTTTACTCTGAACCGATCTGTGTGCCGTTTCCAATATTTCAGTAAAAGCGGTAAATGTCAAAAACGTATTTAATAGCTCAGCTACTCCTCACTAAATGAAACCACCTGTATGTTTCAATACTTGTTTAACATGAACTTATACAAAAAAAAATACATAGTTAGAATTTTCTCGTCATAATCGATATCAAGTATCCGATATCAATAAAATACATATGTTGATTATTATATAATTTTTCGTTGTAATAAAGCAACAAACCTGTTTTCTCTAATTACTTCTTTTGAGAATTTTGGCATTGGGACCCTTTAGAAGTTACACTCTGCAATTTTCAAAATGCTGCCTATTTAACTTGCATAGGATTGTAAAATCAAATTGTCGTTGAAATGTAAGTGCACTTATTTTCGCGTTTTTATACGATAAATCACCGTTTTCATCGAGAACCGTGGATATCACACGGCGCATAGTAATTAGGTGTTAATTAGAATACGAGATTAACTAGCCGGCTTTCCTAATAAGACCTCAACGCATGGCTAGACAGAGAAACCGGGACCTTTTTTTTCTGTTTGTTCATGTAACACAATCGAAGCGTTTGATCGAGCCGGTAGGCCTAAATCCATCGGATACGACGAACAGTGTCACAACGAGCGACGAAAAAGAGGTGGAGATTTGTAAGAGCGAATTAGTTAGTCACAGCATTGACATGAATTATTTTTTTTGGCCGGCGATTTAGGCGATCCCGCAGTTATGAAAATCGGCGGCGGCCGATAAAAAATCGCCCGGAGCCGCGCAAAAAAACCGGACTTTTTTTTGCAGAAAATCTAAACTACCAAAAGTAGGACTAAATTTGATTGTCAACGTTTTTTTGCTCGCGGGGTGGTCCTTTCTTTCCTCATCGATGGAACCTTGAAAACTGTAGTAACGAAACTATTGCATATTTTAACCACCGATTATTCAACGAAACGTTATTTCATTCGTATTTATTGGCAGTAATTAGGTTATGGATTTCTGAGCATTAAAAGAAAAGAGTAGGATATACTTAGTGCCAATTGAGCTATATATCGTAGAAATTGACGTGAAAGATGGAAAAGGCACTACAGGGTAGTCAGAAAGCCTGGAAACGCACATAAAATGAATAATAAAATATGTATGTATAAATAAAATGTCACATGACATATGTATGTTATGATTAGACGTTATTGCAATTGGTAGACAAGTTGATTTACTTGTTTTTTTCTTCACATGGTCACCTTCGTATTTTTTTTAATGAAATTAACAAAACAAATAAATTCAAAATACGATTTTTTTCAGCTTTTTCTGTTTGATTGCATTAAATATATGAATTAGATAAAAAATAGCTATTTGAGAACTAAAATTTACATAAAAGTACGTAAATATGAGACTAATCGCAATAAATTTATTGCAAACAAAATGCAAAAGTTATATGAAAAATAAGAAACGATGAATTTGACAATGAACACAACTTTATTATTGAATAACTTTTTGAAAGGCAGAATTTATCAAAAAAACATAAGAGACCTTTTTTGTAGAGCGTTCAATTTCCTACAAAAATTTACATTGCTTTTTGGTGCAGCTGTATTCATTTCAGAGAAAAAAATTAAATGCAAAAAATGCAAAAATCCCATTTAAATGGGAAATGTATCATGATTTAGGCACGGGTTAATATGAATATTAAGGGTTTATTTGGGTCTGATATTTTTTTTAGGCCACAAATTAAAGAATTAAGGGGCGTTTGTAAAAAAAAACTAACTTGGGAAATAACGGACACCCTACTGTACATAATTAAGAAGAAAACTATTTATTTAGTAGTAAATATTAAATTTAACTCTTTTAACTGTTTTATACGTTTTATAGAGGGTTTCGTCATCGCAGAAAGAAATAATTCACCATTTATTTTTGCATTCTGCGTTAAAGTAAAAAAAGTATTTTGTACCAGTTCACAGCGCAAAAATTGTAGGTCTGTTTTACTTTTTATGTGTTTTAGTTTTTTAGTAATGCAATGATAAAATATACCTATAGGTATACTATCGCTAGTAGTTAACAGTTTACTCATACGCTTTACCTTAAGTGAAAAAATATTTGTAATTTATATAACAAAAATAACCTTGTTCTACACCGCTAAGCAAATAGCGAATATTGAAAAAAATCCCTTTAACAGCAACCATTTCCTAATTGTAACTTGTACACTGAAGGTACACTGAATGATGTAGAGCACGTATATACGATTTAGGTAATTTTCCAGAGCTTAAGCAAGAAATCGAAAAAATGCGCATAACCTTAGACAAGGAAGTTATTGGGGTGTACTAGTGCGAGAAAAGTGTTTTGTAATACAGAGTGAGTCAGTTTTTAAAGCAGATACAAAGCGAAATAAATTATTCACAAGATGGACAAAAAGCAGGTTTAATTGTTTATTAATATTCAACTGAGTTCTTTTTTTAATATTAATTTGAGATAATTTACACTTGTTTTTTGTTCAATATGAGTATATTTATAGTAAACATATATGACAGGACGGATGTAAATGACATAATATTGCATTATTATTTAAGGAAAATATGATTGTTGAGGAAAATACAGACAGCTTAAATGTGACAAATATAGATCGAAATGATGTTGCAAATTTCAACTCAATGAAACAACCACATATATTTTCGATTAGGGGTATTCTAATTCAACGTAATCCAGCTTAAAAAAGACAAAGATGAGTGTTACCTGGAAGCGTCACTTAGCGTCACGATCTTGAAGCACTACTTTGCCTTGAAGCCTCCGAATCGACTGTCTTGAAGCGACACAATTGAAAATGAATGTTACCTTGAAGCGTCAATTAGCTTCACTATCTTGAAGCACTACTGTGACTCGAAGCTTCCGACCCGACGGCCTTGAAGCGACAAAACTGAAAATGGAGCTTAGCCGAAGTAAGACAAGAAACAGTCAGACAAAACAGTTCTGATATTAAAAACTTATTCACCCTGTATCGCTTCGAAAAAGTTAATCTAGATTCCGAATTAATATAGAGGCTATTTTTTGCCGTGTTTATTATGAAGCGTGAGTAGCCCGAAGGCTGTACAGCGATAAGCGTACTTGAATTTTGTAGGTGCTATGAATAATTTATTTTGTTTTAAATAAATATTACACGGATCATTGGAGTTTACAAAGTCAGCGATGCCGTTAATGGATCGGTACATTTATAGGTTCATAGATTGGATTGAAAAACTCCCTTTTCCGGAAAAGTAACGGTTTTCGATTTATTTTTGTTCAGTATTACTTGCCAAACTTAAAATATATAGTTCATTATAGTCTGTAAATAATTTGATATTTGCTATTAATTATCCCAAAATTGACTCTACAAAACAACCTCGGTATACTACAATACATAAATTGTTTATAAAAAAAAACATTAATCAAAATTGTGTCTTATTTTTTGAAGATATTCAGTCGACGTCCACCCATGCGATGTTGCCAAATCTCCTCAAAATTCCCTAACGAATGGAAATTCTCTAGATAGATGGACAGATAACGTCAATTAAGATAGTTTTAAAAATATTCAGGGGGAAAAAAAAAGAATGCAGCTGCAATACCTTACGGGAGGTTGAAACCGGGTGACACGAGTTTTTTGCTTCTACGAACAAGAAACCCGAATCTAACAACTTGCAGATATATGGCTTCGAACTATAGATGAAAACGGTCTTTATTTTAAAACTTAGTGTTAGTTCGTTTTTGTTAAATTATCATTTGAATTTTTAATGAAAAATCGGAAGAAACTTTTGGTTCACCCCAATAGAATGATTGATTGCGAATTGATTAAACCATTCAACTCAAAAAAAAATAGCAATTCCATTTTTTATGCGGAATAATTTTCATCAAATTTATATTGTATAATATGTTTTATCCCTTTTACAAGTCGATCTCTTTTACGAATCACTGCTAATATATTTTGAGTTTGTTTCAGTTAGTTTGCCTTGGTACTTCTGTTTAATATATTTTTAATGTGGTTCAAAAATTGTTCTTATCAATAGTACCTACCGTATTTTGATGATATTCTAAGGATTGATTTGTTATTACCAAGAGCATTCGTTAAAATTCTGTATGTGTTGTGTTTCTCATTAGAATGATTTGGAAGTATAAACACTGAATTTCCTTGCCGATCGAATGACCTTTATTAAAACAATTTGAAATTATGGCAAGTGAACGAATTCCATTGAAATGAGGCATAAAAAAGTCTCGTGGGAGGGTTAGACCGGCGTATCAAAAATATGTAACCCAAGTCAATAAGAAGAAAGAGAAAAAAACTCACATCAACAACATTTTTCATGTACAGATTCGTATATTGAGGAAGTGATTTCTTACCCTTGGATTTTTTTGGATACACGTTCTCGCTTATACGTTATGTGCCTGTTAATTGTTAGCGGTCATTGTTTAACGTTAATTGAAGTTTTTAATAACAACGATGACTTTTCAAAAAGTATCGGCAATTTCTCGAAATCGTATATGTTATGGGTAGAAGAAAAATTCCGTTTTAGCAAACGCGAATTTCAAAACGTCGCACTCGTTATTAAGGACGTCATTCGTCTGTAATTTTATCTCGTACACTAATAACTGAGAAATTTGAATATAATGGACAATTCACAAATTGTTACATAAAGGTCACCGTCGAAAATAAGAGTTCCATATCCGTGAACTCTTCACAGTAATTTAATTTCATGAAATAATTGTAATAATGGAATTACGGTAGCAAACAAAGTGTATTGTTTTCACTTTTAATTGGGTTCCCACATTTAGAGACCTGACATTGAACTAAATAAAATTGCGTTAGGACGCGTGCTGGCCATGGGCGCGCGGAAATTGATTTCTATAGGGTACAAAGTGTGGTAACGGTGTCCAACAGTTTAAGAAAGTATCCATCACAAAATTTCTTATTAATAATCAATTGTATTGTTTGTACCAATTGTATTAATTGTACCGATAAAGTATGGATATATTTTTTTTCAGTGTCTAATTTATTGTAGTATGAAGAGTTGAAGGCGTATCACAAACTATATATATATTCACTATATATATATACTGAAGAACATATAAAAAGTGTTTTGTTGGATTTATTTTATATACATTTTTTTTGTGTACATCTTGACCACATTTGGTAAAAAATGTAAGCATTACACATTTAATAAAAAAAAAAAAATAATTAACACTCTTTAGCTCTGCGACTTTTTGTGGCAAAATGTCTTGTGGCGCATTGTATACACGCTTTGTAAGTTCGTTCAATGTTGGTGGAGCCAATTTTGAAATAGTTTGATGCAATTTCATAAATGTTCTATAGGCGATAAATCTGGCAACCTTAAATGCCAGTTGAGTCTCACTGTACCAGAGTCTTCTAAAAACTGTTCGTAATCAGTAACATAACACCATCGTAACATAGAACAAAAGTAACCCGCACTTTTCGTATATTTTCTCGTCGGTTTTGTATATTAAGGGGTCTAAAATACCATTAGTCACTCACATGAGTAGAGTGACCAAAACCTCGACGTTTTGCACAACCTTGATCCTTAGACCATCTTCATTTTGAAGCTGTTTCCCCAATCTTCTCGCTATTTCATGAAAAGTAAAACTAGCATCTCTCACACCAATAACTCGCCCTTTGTCGAATTCGGATATTTTGTAAAACTACGTGGTGTCCAAACTCGAGCATTCTAAAACTTCTTTGAATTCGTATACTGAAACGTAAAGATGAATTAGCAGAATGGTTATCAATTTTTGAATTGAAGGCGAACTATTCAATAAATATATTTTCAGCTTGATAGAAGCCTCTATACTGTGTGTTGTAATGTTTTGTTCTCTGGTTTTCTAGGTACTGACAACCTCTCTCGACACGCCGCTGTTTGTGGTTAACGGTATGGATCGAGCTCGACCGTGAAGAAATGTAAAAACCATTGTTAGTCGTTAAAACCACTGAATTACATGCTTAATTATGTAGAGCATGAATATTAACGTTGTAATTTGATTACTCATTGATATAAGGAAACGCATTACATATTGCACATTATTTATAAATGCAATTCCAACACCTACGACTTTTGATTTATATACGCGATACGAGATATCGACGTGTTAATATATGAGATTATTCAGTCAATGCACCAAAAAAAAAAAAAGGACAACAACGAAGCAGTTCTGAACGGATAATAACAAATAGAAGTTGAATGGGTGTTAGGTAAGCTATTTTTATAATATCGTGAGCAAAATACTTAGTCAGTGAATAAATAAGCAATTTCCATAACAGACGAAATAGCCTAGAATAAGTCTGAAGGTGACAAAAAAAAGGAATAGAAATTTAACGGGTACAAAGAATACGACTAATTGTCGCTCATTTTGGACCTTCACCTTCGAAAGCTCTCACTTAAGTTAGCAAATAGGGAATAAAAAAAAATAGAAACAAAATGATTACAGTACGCACGTTATTAGTTATTACTATTTCGCAATCTATTACGTTTATTTAAAGTGACCTATTAAAAAAAGTAAAATGAGTTTTTGATAATGAATTGCTCCTCGTGTTCACCTTTAGATACCCTTGCTGTAAATAATAAAAAAAAAGTAAATAAATTCAATCAATGACTACTCTTCAAGTATAACAACGCACATATATTAGCATTTTCAAAATCAATTTTCACTTCACTTCAATTTGACAACAGATGTGAAAATACTGTTTAGACTTGGAAATAACAAAAAAAAATACTAATGACTACGGTATTAAGCAATTTTCTATGTTTTTATTTTTTAATTTCTCACAATGTTTTTAGAAAATTCTGAAAATTAGGACAGTAATCACTACAGCCCGTAGCTTAATAATAGATTCCAGGACCGGTTTTAACGCGACTGGAATATTGTTACAATGAGCCACCCAAAAAAAAAAACGTCATCAAATCTGGCTATGAACGAGAGAAATACAAGTAGCGGTAATGTCAAAGCTCAAAACGAAACGTTGTTGTCAAACTTTCGCCAAATGACTGTCACAATTGTAAAATAAATAATGGCTATCACTTAGGGTGCTTTTTTTTGGCGACTATTTTATTTTCACTTCCGTCTCGAAATTTTGTTGGAAATATCTAAAAAAATTCCCTTAAAATATGACCCCTTAATATTAATATTAAGTACTCGCCCTCAGCGTGTGAAAATTTCCCATTTAAAATACACGTAAACTAGAGTTTTTTTTTTTAAATCTCTATAACTCAGCGGATTTTTTGCCATTTCAACGTTTAAAAAAGCAAATTACTCTGGATTAAACTACCTATAAAAGTGCCCATTGCGACGTAATTGTAACTTACACCGATGAGACAGTACAGGTCACTCAACTCAATTGTTTCAGGAATTTTTGGATTTTTCGTTGTTATTTCATAAATGGCTGTAGCTACAGGAAAAATGGTAGGAGTACTTAATATTAATATTAAGGGCTCATATTTTAAGGGATTTTTTTTTAGGTATTTCCAACAAAATTTCGAGACGGGAGTAAAAAAAAATAGTCGCCAAAAAAAGCACCCTACTGTCACATAATGTAACAGCCTTGAAAATTAAATAAGGTTATAAATTTAAGATTAAGAACAGAAATACGTATTTTTTTTGCTCAGCCAACTTTGATGATGTTTTTTTTACAATTAGTTAACCTGTTTAACATTTTGGAACGCACTATAGTGATATCCTGGAACCTCCCCTGGTAAAAAACGGATCTATTATTAACTCCGAACTCTAGTAATCACTCCTTTACAACGATCTGTTATCTAAATTATTATATGTATATTGTCTTTCTAATGTCCTTTAAAATTACTGCAGTGTTGTGTCATTTTTATACACTGAGTATGTAACTGTATCGCAAGACTTGTTACAGTAAGGTTACACAAAGTAGAAGTTTAATTTCTTTCACAGCTAATTTCTTTGTTAGGAGGGTGGGGGGGAATGTTTAGTAAATTATTGGTAGTTTTACCATTATTCAATAGATTTATTTTATATGAAGTTGAAGCATTTATTAGATTGAAACTATCGCGTATGAGGAAATACTCTTATCAAACTATGCAAGATTTTATACTTTGCCATGCCCTATAATTGTTCCCAAAAAAAAGTTGTATTTAATTGTAACACTATTTTTGTATATCATTTTAAATATATTGGTTTCAGTATATGCACCATTTGAATGTCGTGCCATAGGGAACATTTTGGAGATAAGGAATGAACCGATATTTTTTTATTAAAATCCAGATACTATATCCTCCTCCTTGGAGGATAAATGGTAACAAATACTACAACAGTATAAATAAAGTTGGCATAGGCAACGCAGCATATATGCAACTCGTGTAACATGTGATGGGGGTTGCCTCAATATGATTTGATTGCAGGAGTCCTGTGACAGCTGGAGCTGTTGTACAACCTCCGTTACACGCAATACTTTGAGTAGTGTGATATAATTTCATAATAGGATATTAAACGTGTGAATGATACTAGTTATGTGTACTATACATATTATGCGTCCGCCTCTGTGACTAGTTTTGTTTCTGTCGTTCCAACCTTAGTTATAAGCGGCTTTACGACGACTGAAGCCAATAACATGAATGCAGTTAAGATGTTTTTTCAATATGTGTAAGATGTTTTGTATGATGTGGCGGAATCTAATCGAGGTTATAGGAATATTAAAGTAAATAAAGTTTTAATTTTTTCCCATGCCTAATGAATTACGGACAGTTAAAAAGAGAAAAAATATGTTTGAGTAAATATTTACACACGTGTCGGTTAGATGATATGGTAGGTACCTGTAAACAACCTGATATTAAATTAAAAAAAATATATAGGTTTAAGATATATTAAACATTAAGGTAAACAATATATACATAACGACATACTATTTGTTAATTCTCTCAATGAACTTTTGTGTTGATAGTAAATTCTCTTGCATTTTTGGAGAATTGAAAAAAAAGAAGAGCTATATCTAAAAAAAATTGATTATACACATTCACAAAATATGCGTCTCTATCACTTGATTAATTCTAAAAAATCAGTATTACTGTAACTATAATTTATTTATCAAGTACAGTTCTGTTTGTGAAAATGTGTATTGTAAAATACTTAAGTAACATGTAGGAGGATCATCTGTCTAATTTCTATAAATATACATATATTAAAGTTTATTCGATAGTAACAATTATCTTCTGATTTATAGGTGGTTCGAGGCAACCTTTGACTTCACTTTCTTCTCTACAAGTAGCAGTGAGACCTGGTTATAAAACCGTAGTCCAAGAACGTCTAATAAAACGAAGTAGTAGTAGTATAATAATTTAATTTTTATTTATGCTTTCCAAAAACATATGTTTATAATTGTGAAATTATAGTTTTATAAAAAGTTCTTGATTGATAACTCTTTCGTTCTCAGTATATTTGGACTGATTAAGTACTGTGCTATAAAAATGGAACTATTTAGATTTTATTAATAATAATTGTAATTTTACTTTGTATTACATTCAAATGAAAAAGCCCATTTAACATAAACATAGGTATGTTGGCAGATTAATGCTGGATACTCACAAGATATATACCAGAAAGAGGAAGAGACGTAAACACCGTAAGTATATTGGACAAACAAAAACATCAATATTAATTAGATTTAAAGAACATTATCTTATTTAAATTGCAGAAGAACAGATAAATCGATCGAATTTCTAAGCGAATCTCAGAAATCCATAACGCTGTTTTATTTTTCCGTAATATTTCGAAGTCTACTACCGCCCCGTACGTCAAAACGTTTAACAAAAAGGTCGCAGTTTAATCTCGGTCCCAAAGAAGAGAACGTTAGCCGCGTCGGTGAATTTAATGTGCAATAATGGTCCATAATCCCGTGATGCACGTTTACGGCCGTTGTTGCTAACGCCATAATGTACACGAGTGCAGATGTAAATGCGCGTTTAGTCGAACTTATGGCTATTTCGGGCAACAAAACCGAGAGCTTTAGCTCGTTCCTCTGAGTTACTGTAGTGGAAAATTATACTAACTATTTGTGACTACGTAAAGGGTCATTTGGCTATATTAATTATCTTCGTTCTGCGAGGATTACGTTTCTATAAAGTTCGAGATATTAATAGATCAGGATGTATGCTTACAGTTTGCCTCTCCTGATTTGTGACATCCTCCATAAAACTTTTTACTTTTCTTCAATTGCCATTGGCCTAGGAACCATTTAAAGAGTTTAAACGGTACGTTTGGAAGTTAATAAGCGCACAACGCTTATTAATAACTTCCAAACATTAAAGTCATTACTTTTTTCAACATTTTTTCACTACTCAGCGTTTTCGCAATTCGCATTGAAGGCTCAATAGCCTTGAAACGCATCGTAGTGACATAGAAAACATAAATGATATTAATTCAAAAAAATCAATTGAATAACGAATACAAAACACCCTGTATACAAAATTTAGATCTAATGCTGATTGATATATTGAAGTTGTTCAAATGAGGAGTTGTTCAAATGAGGAGAAGTTTTGCAAAAACAACTAAGGACAACTTTAATTCAATAACGAACGAAACTTAAATTAAGGTTTTTAAATATGCTTGTTTTTTTTTAAGAAATACAAATCTAGTGCATGTTAAATTGTTGCAATCCATTCCAATTTCGTGAATCAATTAGCCTTTTATGATGAAGCAACGTTTGTCGTTTCTTGTCAACTGAAAACCCTCATTGGATGGAACGAATCCATACGCAGCATTCTCAAAGCAGAGGAGCAACTGGTCAGTCCGTTTTCCAGATCTATCGTCACTGGAATTTTTATTTTGCAGTCATGTCAAATGCCAAGTGTATAAAAATAATCTATTATTGTTAGAAAGACGAATAACTGAACAAATCAACCGTATTACAAGTGATACAGACTTCGTTGAGACATTTTGTTGATGGATTGACTCTCCCAAGTTGTAAATGGCACAAATTTTGAACTTTATTGTAGTCTAAATCAAATTTAAAGTTGTTTTCGGTAGTTTTTTTTTGTGTTGCACAACGTGTTCATTTTATGAAGGTAGTTTTTTATTCTGCATATGAAAATATAAACGTCTACTGAGTATTCCAGTAAAAAAAAGTTTCTCTAGTCTAAAACAATCAAAATGTCCCCATTAATTCGTTATTTTCCAGTATATACTCATATAAAATTAAAAAAAATGATATCTCAAATAACAAAGTTAATCAACGGTTCTGTGACTTTGTACTATCCTTGTATATAACTAAATTCAACTTACAATTGACTCGATGTTTCAGAAAAATTACATTGAAAAATATTATCTTCGTGATTTTCTACGAACACTTTCCTCTGTATGTCCTCTACTAATTCAATTTGAGAAATTACTTGGCGAAATAATCGTCTAGGACCATATTAATCTTCTCAGCTCAATCTCTGTAACATTGGTAATTACGCGAAAAAATAATCCACCATTATTGTTATTAGCGATGGTATTTGAACGAAAACTCATTTCTCGTATTTCTTGCAAGTGTTGCAAGAACTAGACAGCTTCTCATCAGAATTTAATTAAGTGTAATATTCGCTAAAACAAATACATCTTCGGCCTACCCACATCCAGGGAATTTTTCAATCATACTTGAGACAGTAATGAACTATAAAACGAAGATAGTTAAATTGTAATACTTTCAGCATCTCTCGTACACACTTATTAACAATAAAACGATTGCAGCGAAGAAGGTTACACTTACCTATATTATAAAATGTCAAATCAATTAAAAACAAATATAATACCAGAAATAATTAAATTAATATTACCATTACCCGTTAATTGCCATTATTCGAAGCGATACCTATGAGCTGTTAAAGCGTCAAATAAAGGTTAACTCTTAACTGTTCCACGCTGGACGTCTCGTAAATAAGGCGGTCGGCAAATTTTATGAATAATTAAATTATAAATTAGCAATTTAATGGGTAACAGCAACAATTATAGAGCGATTTGTTTACCGAATAGTTTACCCGCTTAAGTACTCAAATTTATACACACTGTTGCACAAAATCAAAGCGGTAGTATGACGCTGTACAGACTTTACAAGGCGTGTAAATTAAGTAATGAGAATGGCAACGTAGCGCCCGATCTAGCAACACTGCGGAGATGGGACTTGGAAGGGCCACTTTTTGACTGTTTCAGTAAACCTTTTCTTTTTAGTTTTTGTGTGTTTTAGTAAAGTGTCTTTGTGACTTTGTTTGTGGTTTTATTAAACCGTTTTTTTTTAGTAGTTTTAAAATTGAGTGACATTAATTTTGAGCAACGATGTGCTATCACGTTTTGCTTCAGACTTGGACACAGCGCAACGGATAATTTTGCAAAACTTTGACCGCATACCGAGATAGTGTTTTTTTAAGAACCTAGGTTCTTCGATGGTTTAAGGCATTCTCAGAAGGAAGAATAGTTGATTGAAGATGAACCACGCAGCAGAAGGCCTTCATCTTCAAGAATCGATGAAAATGTCATAGAATACGGAATCTTGTGCGTTCAGATCGTCGGTTGACGACAAGAATGATCGGGGAAGAGTTAAATTTGAATCACACCATTGTTCATCAGAATTTGACCAACGAATTGGGGATGAGAAGATGAGAAAAATCTGCGCAAAAATGGTTCCAAAAAACCTTTCGCAGGAATAAAAGGACATTAGGAGAGAAAGGTGTCTTGACTTTTTGGAATCGATTGAAAATGATCCCCATTTTATGGAACGTGTCATTGGTGATCAGACTTGGGTGTCTGTGTACGACCCGGAAACCAAGCGCCAAATCATGGAATGGCAGACTTCAAGCTCTCCAAGACCCAAAAAAACAAGAATGAGCAAGTCGAAGATGAAATGTATCCTGATTTGCTTTTTTGATAGCCAGGCAATTGTCCACAAAGAGTTTGTGCCTCCAGGTCAAACAGTAAATCAACAGTTTTACAGAGAGGTTCTTTAAAAACTTCGAAAAAGGGTCTTGCTTGTGAGACCAAACATCAAGAACAACTGAATGTTGCATCACGACAATGCGCCTTGTCGTACAACCATTTTAGTAAACGAGTTTTTAGCCAGTATTAGCCAAATATTCCTATGGCTCCTCAGCCTCCTTATTCTCTTGACTTGAGTCCTTGTGACTTTTTTCTCTTCCTGATATTGAAAAATCACCACAAGGGACATCATTTTGAGACCATAGAACTGACTGAACTGTAACCGACCAGCCGAAGGCTATTCCTGTGTGTTTTCCCTGTGTGGCTTCCCACGACGTCAAAAAAACGTTCGAAATGTCGGCATTTTAAAATAATAATTAAACTTGTCTGCGTTGTTCTGTCCGCCATTCCAATGATGTCTTATGACATAAATCAAGGACGTTAACATTATCAATGTCGTTTGGTCAATGGTCCCCAAAGAAAAATCATACACTTAGTATGATTTTTTGGGAGATTGGTCAATGGTCCCCCAAAAAAAATCATACACTTAGTAAGATGACCAAACGACCCAGCCAAGAAATATGAAATACATTACAATTAGCAATAAAAATTTAAAAGCGGGAATTTCAAAAAAAGTAAAGTACATCTATCAGCGGTAATTCCTGGTAATTCTGTAGCGGTACGAAAACCAAAACCACTTAGGAAACGAAGAGTCCCAACCTATTATCTTGCTTGCAGCAAGGCCGCTTCTCTAACATAAACTATCCAGTTTACATAACCAAACCAGCATTTTTTATAACACTTTATACACAAATCGTTCCGATATCTCGTTAGCAATTCAATCAGGCGGGGCCGTCTTGGCGCGTCAGTTTTTTCCGCATTTCGTCTAAAAATATCGCTTACAGCATCGTGCGCCACCTCGCGTTGCACTTCCACTTCCACGGGATCGATTACCATAACAAAACAGAATCGACGGCGGCAGATAATCATCCGAGCAGCCTTGGAAAATGCCGTCGAGAAGTGGAAAGACAATAAATTAGCGGAATGCGAGGATACGAGGGGTGCTCCGTTAATTGGTAGTAGGCCGTGGATGTCAACGAAAACAAGAAACTAATTGCATCGAATCAAATACTATTGATTTGTCAGTTTAGGAGTGGAATTTTGAATCGTTTGGTTAAAGTTACTTTTTTTTATTTTTGTTAATTACGTATTGAATTTATGCATCATGGAAATCAGTGCAATCAGCGAAAATTTGAGTAGGTCTACCTATAGAGAAATTTACCAAGAACTGATTATGTAAGTACTGGATTAACAGTTGATCAACAAATGATTTTGCACCAGCAGTTGTGTGTGGCGACGCGACAATTCGATATACACGGTGGAGACTTTAACTGGAATATATTCGCTAGCGGGGTGGTGAATGATTTTTCAAAAAAATTCCCGAGACACGTCAACTTTTAAATGTATTTACCTACATTTTTCAAGTAATGTGAAAAATATAGCCCTTCAGGGGGTGGCTGAAACCACCCTTAACATGATTTTTTTCAAATGCAACCCTATGGCTTGTGACCCCTCATTGTAAAGCTGGTGGAAAGAGGAATCCAACGCACTGATCAAATTTTAATTTTTAGTATGTTTGTAGCATACAATTAAAACGTAATTTTATAGTTTAATTTATTTTTAACGCAACAATTTCGTACTCAAAATGTGTGTTGTTTAGTTTTGGAATGTAAACCTTACTTTTCATATGTCCCCACAAAAAATTCCAAGCAATTTTTTGCCACAACTGATATTTGTTATTTTTTGCTAGTGTTTTTACACGGCCGCAAAGAGTAATTTAGTTTGTATGCTGTATTCAGAGTTTGAAACGGTGTTATTTTAAATTGGTGAAAATGTCTTATTTAACTGAATCACTAAAAATCGAAATTTTGATGATGATTGGATATGGTGATAGGGCGCGAACTCAATGCGAAGTTGTTCGCTTGTTTCGAGAAACGCATCCTGACTTGCCACCACTAAATCAAGGTACCATTAGTAAAATTGAGGCACAATATCGAGAGATGGGTCATGTCAGGAAAGTACCGAGTAAGAGGCAGGTTGTTGTTGATGACGACACGAAGTTGAATTTGTTGCTTGTTCTAGAAGAAAATCCAATCACTCCAGCCCGTCAACTGGCCCGTGATAGTAATCTTAATCACAAAACAGTTTTACAAATACTTAAATATGAGAAAAAACGCCCATATAAAATGCAAGCTGTTCAAGAGCTACTTGAAGATGATCCAGATCGACGAGTGGAATTTTGCGATTTATTGATGACTTGTATTGATCAAAACCAGTTATCTTTAGAGTGGATAGTTTTCTCTGACAGGCTACTTTTACATTAAATGGGCACGTAAATCGCCAAAATTGTCGTTACTGGGCTGAAGAGAACCCCCATTGGATAAGGGAACTTCATACTCAGCGCCCACAGAAAACTAATGTGTGGGTCGGAATAATACAAGATAGAATTGTATGACCATTGTTCTTTGATGACACTCTTAATGGAGCAAGAAACTTGCGTTTACTCCAGCACGAACTAATGCCAGTGCTATGTCATTTATTTCCAAACCCCTTAAACCCTAACTTGACCGACGAGAGGTTATGGTTTCAGCAAGATGGGGCCCCACCACACTATGATGCCATTGTTCGTCAGTATCTGGACAGAATATTTCCCGGTAGGTGGATTGGGAGGCGAGGTAATATCGAGTGGCCAGCAAGATCTCCAGATCTTACACCACTGGATTTCTTTTTGTGGGGACATCTTAAAAGTAGGGTTTACATTCAGAAACCCAACAACATAGCAGATCTGCAGGAAAGGATAAGAGAGGAAATCGGAAAAATAACACCGCAAATGTTGCATAATGTAAGGGGCGAAACCTACCACAGACTGGGATGCTGCCAACAAGTGAATGGTGCACATTTTGAACAATTGTTACGTTGAAAATAAATTTAATTTTTAAATTGTTTTAATTGTATGCAACCCTACAAACATACCAAAAATTAAAATTTGTTCAGTGCGTTGGATTCCTCTTTCCACCAGCTTTACAATGAGGACTCACAAGCCATAGGGTTGCATTTGAAAAAATCATGTCGAGGGTGGTTTCAGCCACCCCTGAAGGACTATATTTTTCATATTACTTGCAAAATGTAGGTAAATACATTTAAAAGTTAGGAATGAAGTGTCTCGGGAATTTTTTTGAAAAATCATTCACCACCCCGCTAGCGAATATATTCCAATTCCGAAAAGTAACTGTAACTGTAGAGTTGAGTCATATTTTTTAAGAGTCTGTAAAACTATTCTTTCGAATAATACGACTTCCAACTCTGACAGTTACAAGTGATGTTGAAGAATATAGAAAACGATACTTTGTTATCAATGTTTTCGAATTAACTAAAATGCGTTTAACCTTATATCAAGTAACATTTGTGTGCATTTTGTTGACAGTGTATGGTGGTATACTGCTGTTAATTGTACAGGGCGTTACCTTAAGTTACTATTTTGCATTTGAAAATGACCGAGACTTAGTACAAGGTTTTCAAACTGGCTTATTTAATAATAGCATCTGGTTATTACCAGTCTCTGTCGCGCCTATTGACTCAAACCAATGACACAGACATACACATTCATACAGTGATTTCCAGAAAATATGCATCGTATGGGAAAACTTTTTATTATTAGTGATACTTTACAGGCAATTTCAGGGTTGGTTTTTGCTTGTTTTTAATCCAAAATAGCACCTATTGGCGTCGGTGTAGGACGTCTCCGTATATGTTAAATTTGACATTTAAATGTTAGAATCTTTAAAAATGGCATTTTTTTGTGGAAGATATCTGAAAAAATCATTAGAAAAATTTGTTCAAAATGATATTTTAGATCTACAATCCGAGTTTCAATTCAACATTCACGTTTTTAGTTTATTTTTTATTTAAATCAAAAAATTTTGAAATTGGTGCTTTTTTACCAACCTTTAAATGCTCTAATATTTTTTTCTAGTGATATATGGTCTTTCTAAAATGGATCAAGTCGGAATATTAACGTTGTTTGATAGATTAAAACACATATTTGACTACACTCGTTGCTATTGTTCCACTAAATAGAGGTTAAGTTGGTGTAAGTGCAACTTCTGAGTCTTTGATTATTCTTGCACCATGCTGTGGAAATTACTATTTTTGCTCTTCAGCGTTCTTTTAATGAAAACATAGGGTCAGGTGGGGTAATTGTAAACGATTAATACAGTTTTAGATTTTAAACGAACAAAAAGAATATTCAAATATTTATTTCGAATTTTCAAATATTTCGAATATTTCAAACACGCGTACAATTCATTCAGAGAAGTATTAGAACATTTTTAGAGATATACACGTATCTAACACAGAAGAAACATTTTTGTAAAAACAAGATTACAATTACCCCCTTTATTCAGGGGTAAGTGTAAACATATTCGTTAAAAGCTACTGTGTGTATGTAAGGATATATATATCTCAGAGAGAAAAATGTAAACTTTAAAAGAAAAGAAATGTCTTACATTTCTATCCTTCTCAAAATTATAATTAAATACAATTATCCAACTATTTTTATCTTTTTACTTTCTTCAGCTTGTTGTATGATATCTTGAGGTTATTCATGTATTACTAAGTGGCTTCATATTAGGTAAAATTAATTATTTAGACAATAAAGTAAACGTGGATGATGATAACAGTGTCTAATTTACCGTTATTTTGACAATACGCAACAATTTGGATACCTTGCAACTTTGAAATTCAATTTTTTCACTTGACAGCTCTAATTGAAATGATGATACCTTTAGCGGGCAAATGAGTAAGTCTGAAGGTACACGTAGCTTCATCTATTACACGGTAGAAGCATTTATAACAGTAAACTATGTAAGTTTACAATTACCCCTTGTTTGCAATTACCCTTGTTTACATTTACCCCAAGTGACCCTAAATAATGACGCGCGTCACTGATTTGAACTCGTTTCCTCATCTTTATTCTTACGAATATACGATTATGCTTGACGACGTGTATGAAAACAATCCTCGGCCCAAGTGTACGTTATTTAGAAAGCCCGTCCTTTTTTTCGGAAGTGACAACTTATCGAACGCCCCCGGTATATCGCGAGATGGTGAGACGCGGATCCGTGATTGTGCGCGGAATAAGGCATAAATTAGCGCGATCGCGGGCGAATTCCTCGCTCACGTGACCGTCGCCGCGGCCAATCGGCGTCGACGTCCCGCGGCGTCGGGCGTGATCACCGCGTCACAAGTGCGACATCGCTTTTTACTTGCGCAAGTTTAATTACCTCTTCGATTTTGTCGGCGCGGGATGTCGCGCACGCATCCATCCGAAACCGATATTTATGCGCAAATGCCGGGGCTGTATTGCAACAGCGCCAGCGTCGCGGCAGGCCATCCGTGTAATCGATCCGGGGAGGCTTCGTTCTAGAGACGATAAAAACCAGTATTTTTCGGTAACAGGTATGACGCGTTCCTGTTCCAAGGGTATCGGTACCTATTCCAAATACCTGTTACAAAAGTATCTGTTACAGGCTATGTTTGTACGCATTATGTCATTCTGTATATGCATTTCGCACTTGCCTGATTGTTTATTTCAAATTATAAAGCGAATCAGGGCAAAGGTGCCTAATTGAGGTACAGAATGCCATAAAGGTGCCAAACATGTATACAGAATTCTCTTTCATTTTATGCGTAAATGAGATACAATTCGATACAATTAAACAAAAAAATTCGATACAGCACTGTTTTGTGTAATTCTATGTCTACAATGCGAATAAAATAAGTGGACAATGAATGCGGAATTTGAAGAATGTTTTGAGCTTGTGCGGAAGCGGAAGTGCGGATATGTTATAGAGAACTATGAACTACTGCTTGCGTGTAAAACGCTCTTCTGTCTTGTGCATTCTAATATTTTAAATACATATAACTGTAATTTTGCAAAATTAGCACTTGAGTCCCCTGTGCCCTGTTAAAAATGTATTTAGCATTGGCGCATGGGATAGATGAATATTCTTCTTTAGCATCAACAAATTGGAGGTTGAAAACAGCAAAGCAAGTAGCGTCGATTACACAGACCGACAAGATTTTATCCCAGAAACCAGAATATGTTTTTACAAAGATATTTGATGCGTTGAATCCGAATCCGAGGTCCAAATCTCCCACTGAACTGTTTGACTGAACACTGAAAATGTTTGAAATTCAATAGCAGGTCAATGTTTTCTTATGTAAAAAGAATCCAAGATCAGATTTCCAAAATTTTCCTCCAAAATATTCCTCGAAAAATTTTGAAAATCTGACCTTGAATTCTGAACGAGCAAGTCTTTTTATATTAGAAAACATTGACCTGTTATTGAATTTCAAACATTTTCAGTGTTTCCTAATAAAAAAATCAATCAACTATTTGATGTACACGTGGTCCTTACTGGGTTTTCAAATATAGAGAAATAAACAAACATAAAAATTTCAAAATGATTCAAAATATCTCAACGAAAAAAAAATATATTTGAGCAAACTCAACGGCATTTAAAAGGGCAAGGCTTTAAGATGCTGTTCATAGTTTTTTTGAGAAATAAAAATTGCGATGCTACATAATCTCAAATATAGGCCAAAATCATTAATTTTGCATTTTTAGGTTAGGATATCTCGAAAAATATCCAGGGCCAATTGAGAGATTCGGATTCAGCGCATCAAAAACCTTTGGGAAAATATATTCTGGTTTCTGGGTTAAAATCTTGTAGACCTGTGATTGCAGAGAAATTCACAAACTTAAAAATCTCAAAATGCCATATCGTAGCGAAAAAAAAGATATTTGAGTATTTCAGACGTTCAGCATTTCAGACGTTTTTTTATAAGATTTTTAAGATGTTGTTCATAGTTTTTTGAGAAAAAAAAATGCGATTCTACATAACCTCAAATATAGGCCAAAATCGCTTTTCTTTTGCACTTTTAGGTTAGGATATTTCCAAAACCAGAGCCAATTGAGAGATTTGGACCTCGGATTCGGATTCAGCGCATCAAAAACCTTCGGGAAAATATATTCTGGTTTCTGGGTTAGGGTCGGCCTAATTTTATCCGTTATTTGAGTGGGTATGTAAACATATTTGATGATGTTTCATCCACGTACATAGTGGGGTGCAAAAAATTGATGAAAACAGGCGGATTCCATTAGGAGATCCATTTTTGATATCTTTCGTTCTCTGTACAACTTGAAATAACCAATCAGGCAGCCCTAGGTGAAAAATACATATACAGAATGCCATATTGCTATCCGTACCGACAATACGTACATATAAAATATAAAGATACGAGATCGATTAAATTGACCGATCTAACCTAGGTGAAAAAAAAATCTACAGATTTCGTGGCCTCCAATGTCACCTGATTTAATCCCACACGATTTCTTGTGGAGTTGTCCACAAGAAATTTAAATGGAATACCCTTTAAAAAAATTAACTTTGGTACGTCGCCATTTTTTGGATCACGTATCTTTTCCAGTTTAAAAGTTTCCCGATTTCGTTTCCATCGGAAAAGTGGATACCCTGTATACGACATACTGCCTGGCAGTATAGTCTCTTTTTAGAGGCGGTTCCCATACAATATGAGTACATGGTATTTTCTAAAATGTTACAAACACTTAATGCAAAATATCATCATACCAAAACAGCCATTATGAGGCCTATAACTTCGAATGCACATAATATCAAATAATGCATTCTCTGCTAATATTTAATTATGGACCTTGAAGTTGTTGGTGGCCGACATAATGCCTGTTTTTAATTTCAGAAGCCGTTACGTTTTTATTTATAAGTATATATATTCGACTATTCGTAGTTTCTTCACCCGGCCGACTGCCAGATCGAAAACAAATATTTTTTTTCTGCCCCAAGCTATTTGGTTTGATTAATCGCGTATGCGCGATACAAACACCCACGGAGCTTCGAGAACAAGTGTTATTAATTTGAAATTCGCTTAATCTCACCCAGGTGTGATGTAGTATGCTAATAGCACTTGAACTGTATCATCGTAGGTTGGTTTATCTGCAGGATACAATTAGGAAGGTACATTACTGGCCGGCAAACGGATTAAGCAGATGAATAACAAAATTTATGATAACACCAGTGGCGGTGGGCTATAAGGTGCGCTGGCGCGCGCGCACTACCAACACTTTAGCATTAATAATTTTATTTAGTAATTAATGGATGCATTCTTAATTTATCGCCTTGCCGCATCCCTAGCGTTAATACCATCTGAATATTATTTGGCCGCAGCGTTACGAATCCACTAGACGCTAGGTCTCTATCGTCTAGTGCAATACGAAAAAGCGGCACGACGATCATGCTTCCGTGCAATACGAAAAAGCGAACGCGTATTGTTACTGCTTGCCCCTCCACAATTATTACGCGTAGTGGGGGGAATCCTATAGATATGATGTGCGGAGTTTAAGAGCGCACGAGAGTTATCGATCGGTTAGTTTGTGAATTGTTTTCGTACATTGCGATTGCTGTTTTATCGCTCACGTTTTATAAATATAAACTCGGTTACAATCTAGTTTGGAATAATGAATTATATTCAAAACTTATTAAAAACTCCATTCTCTAGCTTGAGTTTGGAGGAAAAAGTGCAAATTAAAACTCTAGGTAGCCCACTCCACAAATTAATTTAAAATTAGCCGTGAAAGGAAAAAGTAAACAATTTGTAAGAACATTTAATAATGACTTATTTAAAAAACATTTGTGGTTAAGTGGATGCGATGTATTGAACGCAATATTTTGTTTGGCGGAGAAACACCTTGGACCAAAACTGGAGTAACGGATTTAAATCACATAAACGAGAAAATAAAAAAAAACATGCAAATTCTGCTGGACACATGAATAATGTTTTGAATTTAGCCATGCTAGGCACTGCAAATATTGCGACAATGCTCGATTCTGCTCATCGACGAGCAGTGGCAGCATACAATGAAGCGGTTTCAAAAAACAGGTATGTTTTAAACATTATTATTAACTGTATTCGTTTTTGTGGAAAATTTCTATTTAAAACGAATAAAGACATTTTTGCGCAACACCATGTGCCAGGAAAGACTGTCGGCTTTGGCTATGCTCTCCATTGAAAAAGACTTTATTACAAATATCGAAAATTTTAACAACAAAGTAATTGAAAAATTTGCACAATGTAAAAATCGAAGAATTGAGCTCATTTACAAAGAAAATTAGGTATGTTTTCAAATTAATAGAGTTAATAGAATAACCCTAATATGAGATAAATATTTATCTCATATTAGGGATATTCTTATTATTCTTATGATTATCGTTATTTTTATGTATGGTGCACCCCCAATCTTAGGATCACGCACCGCCACTGGATAACACAGTTACATCTAAATGGTGCAAGGGAGGGGCAACGACAAAAATCGACATAAGCTCCCTGTTATAAACACTGGAATAATCTTTCTTCCATATCAATCGTCTCAGTTTATGGTTCGATAAATTATCTACATCCACATCAATATTTGATAAAATATATTAGATTAAATTGATTATTATTTGTACCATTGTATTACAGTGTTATTGATCTTCTCCTCCTCCGCCTCCTCTTCCCCCTTCTACTTCTTCTTCTTATACTTCTCTTTCTCCTTCTCCTTCTTCTTCATCTGATTTTTTCCGAGGTATTCCTAAACTTTATCATATACCATAACCAATCTTCTAGATATCAACAGTGATTTGATACATTATATTGAACCAAATTATTATTGCCCTATTCAATCACTCGCACAGATTTTGATAAGAAAATAGAAAAGGAAAATATAAAACAGAAAAGGAAAATACAAAAGAAGTGTTAAAAAAGTGAAGAGGCTCTTGACCTTGGTATTACACGCATTATTTGTACCATTGTATTACAGTTTGTTATTGATCTTCGTCTCGTCCTTCTCCTCGTCCCTTTCCTTTACTTCTTCTTCTTATACTTCTCTTTTTCCTTCTCCTTTTCCCCCTACTTCTTCTTCTCTTTTTCTTCTTCTTCTGATTTTTCACAAATACTCCAAAACTTTATCATATACCATAACCAATCTTCTAGACACCAACAGTGATTGAATACGTTGTACTGAACTAAATTATTATTGCCCCACTCAAAAACATCCGCACAGATTTTGATAAGAAAAAAGAAAAGGAAAAATATAAAACAGAAAAGGAAAATATAAAAGAGGTGTTAAAAAAGTGAAGAGACTCTTCACCTAGGTACTATACACGTAGGTCAGTCAGGATTAAGCACAAATTGCTCAACTCAAGGACACGTTTCGTATAACGTTCTATAGCACAACAATCTCAAAAAAATATATTTCTGTCTGTAAATACTGAGAACCAAGTGGCATACTTATTTTTATGGTATTATAGGAAGTTTAAAGTATTTCTATAAATACGAATAAATTTAAACTGTTTCTGAGATGATAGTAATTATGGTCTGATTTATCGAAGGTCCTGTCCAACTTTGACTCGACTCTCCTCTCTTCAAACGGCAGCAATACCCAATTATAAGATAATAAAATTTCTAAGACTGACTAAAATAACAAGGTACTGCGTAAAATATGTTTATGTTTCTACAATCGTCAGCATAGGTACACAATAAATCAGATTTTTTCATTTACACATTTATACGGCAATAAAAATATTCCCACTAACTTAATCAATTTATTAATTTATTGCCCATGGTATTTGGCTAACTTTTAGGTGCCTGGTTTATTTACATTGGTTGCGTACTATATAAATTTACTGTTAAACGGTGAATAGTAGGCAGCCTAGTTAATAAAATAGAAAATTTGAGTAATTTTCTATACGGAAATCCCGAACGCACTTTTGCTTAAACAAAGTTTTCGTTAACGACCCTGATTTTTAACATTCCGCTTAACAGTTGGTCAACAAGTTCAAAACAAAATTGATCCAAGAAGAGGTCCTTGTGGCCTTTGTGAGGCAACGTACTTATGTATATACCGGGTGATCGATTGAGAACCGACCCCCTCGATTGTCCGTTAATATTTACAATACATTTTGTTTGTTCTCTGTGACTGTTTTCGTAAACCGTTTTTTTTTCTAGCGCGTTTTAAAAATTAGTGACATAAATTTTGAGGTCTTCATCTTCAAGAACCGATGAAAATGTCGATAGAATACGGGATCTTGTGAGTTCAGATCGTCGGTTGACGACAAGAATGATCGGAGAAGAGTTAAATTTGAATCACACCACTGTTCATCAGATTTTGACTACCGAATTGGGGATGAGAAAAATCAGCGCAAAAATGGTTCCAGAAAAACCTTTCGCAGGAACAAAAGGATATCAGGAGAGGTATCTTAATTTTTTGGAATCGGTTGAAAATGATTCCCATTTTATTGAACGTGTCATTACTGGTGATGAGACTTGTGTTTGAGTACGACCCGGAAACCAAGCGCCAAATCATGGAATGTCACACGTCAAGCTCTCCAAGACCCAAAAAAGCTAGAATGAGCAAGTCGAAGGCCAAATATATGCTGATTTGCTCTTTTTGATAGAAAAGGAATTGTCCACAAAGAATTTGTGCCTCCAGGCCAAACAGTAAATCAACTCTTTTACAGAGAGGTTCTTGAAAAACTTCGAAAAAGGGTCAAGCGTGTGAGACCAAACATCAAGAACAGCTGGATGTGGCATCATGACAATGCGCCTTGTCACGCAGCCGTTTTAGTAAACGAGTTTTTATCCAGTACAAACATTCCAGTGGCTCCTCAGCCTCCTTATTCCCCTGACTTGAGTCCTTGTGACTTTTTTCTCTTTCCGAGATTGAAAAATTCCATTTTGGCCAACCTTACTTATGAAGTTTTTGCCCCATGACAATCAGGCCTTTTATTAGTCCTAACAGTTACCGCTAAAATATGCGTGTACCGTGCGCCATTAAGAAGTTAGGCATTTTTTCTTTGTCCATCATACAAAGGTGCTCCAAGGTGATATTACAAGGTCTCTATGCATGTACTATAGATACATATAGTCATAACTCCAGACCTCCCAAAGAGTTATGCATGTACCTAACGCAATGACAATATTATTACAAAACTCGTAAAAAATGAACGTCAGCTAAAATAAACCGTTCCTTCATGAGATGCTCGCTGGAAGAGACAAAAACACAGCGATTATGCAAAACAAACATAAATTTTTTTACGTGTGCAACAATTTATCTGCCTTCGAAACATGCCCATAAATATCAGCGGCGTTAATGCGTTCAAAAACGTAATAGATGTTAACATTTGAGCCTTTATAATCTATAGTTATTTACGATGTGACATAAATATAGTGTTAACAATTTAAATAAATTATTCTCGACTAGATTTTATATATTATCCCTATTATCGGTTTTTATTGGTCGATTTGATAAGTGGGTAATACAATGTGTTTTTATGGCGCGAGGTCATAAAGGCACTACTTACTTCATTTTATATTTGTTATAATTTATTTCTGTCGCGGTTATGAAACAGAAAGGCCTGATTCAAAAATTAATTAGCTATGTGTTCTCATACAGAATCTTTCGTTCATTCAAACGTGCAATATCCAGTTATAATAAGGTATTTTAGTCACCTGATATGCACGATATTTTTGTATAATATTAAAATGTTTTTATTACTATTATTATGTTTATTTCATTATTGTCAGTAAAAAATTGAATTCAAAATTGAATTCGGTAAAATATAAATCAATATTCACCTATTTACTAAAACTAATTAGATACCTAATTGATGTCAAAATAGACAAAACCGAGTACACAGTGGCAAACCGAGCAATATCCAAAATTAATATCTTAAGAAAAGTATTATAATCAGTGGCGGTGCGTGATATTTCAGTTAGCCATATCTTGAAAACGACGCATGGGACCCACTTCACTTTTTAGGTGATGACTATACACCTCTTACAGAAAGGATTTATAGTGAAAAAACCGTCAGCAAAGTTTGCGAAAAATTTTTCAAAAACACTGGAGCACTCCCTGGGTTCTCAGTAACGCTCTGTGGGATATTTGCAGTATATTTTTTTTTCATAATCTAGAAACAAATATAAGGAGACGTTTTTAGATTTCTTGCAAAATATTTTTTTTTTTCAAAAAAGTTATGGCCATTTTAATTTTAATTTTATAGGAACATTTTGTTTTCCAAAATTAAAATGGCCATAACTTCTTGAAACAAAAATATTTTGTAACAAATCGAAAAACGTCTCCTTATATTTGTTTCTAGATTATGAAAAAAAATATACTGCAAATATTCCACAGAGCGTTACTGAGAACCCAGGAGTGCTCCAGTGTTTTTGAAATTTTTTTCGCAAACTTTGCTGACGGTTTTTTCACTATAAATCCTTTCTGTAAGAGGTGTATAGTCATCACCTAAAAAAGTGAAGTGGGTCCCATGCGTCGTTTTCAAGATATGGCTAATTGAAATATCACGCACCGCCACTGATTATAATAAATATTTTTGATTGATTTGAATTTTATTTTCATAGATTCAATTTTCATTTTCAATTCACATTATGATATGAACTTAAAATAATTTAAAACTTATAGCAACATATAGCAACATACAGCACAGTTTTTTGAGTTTCCTGTAAAATATTACTCGATGGAAACTGCACACTTTGGATCTAGACGACTCAAATGTCTCAACGCCAATTAAAGTGGAACACCTAAAAATTTCGAAATTTTTGAAATCTGTTATATTGTGAATAATGAGTCCAAACCTTTTTTTTCCGTGGATTTGACATTTGACAACGTTTGTACGGAGTGTTTTGTTCAGTGATGTATTCTTCCCTAATTTTTGAATTATACATAGAGAGTAGTGAATACCCTGTATAGAATAATTTATTCTCAGAGTGGAAATACATTTTCCAGCAAAAAAGTCTTTTTTTGAATTTCGGAATCTGTCTTGGTTTTCGAGATGCACTAGTTGACATGATAACATTGGATTTCAACTAAGAAAGGAATATTAAACATTTCTTTGATCACAGTTGTTGGAGTGGAATATGTTAAGATAATCGAAAAGGGATAGTAATTTTAATGAGTGAAATACTGATGTCAAGAAGGTACTTATAGCATAACCAGTAGCAGTACCAATTATGAACATAATGTGTAATCAAGTAGGATTTGTAGATGGCAAAGGATATCCTTGCGGGGCATGGTATGATAACAGGATGGTATGGCGAGCAATCTCCTCAATGAAATCCAATCAAGTCCCATCAAGCATGTTTGGGATGCTCTAATAAATTGGTATGCAAGTAAGTTCATCAAAATTCTGATCACCTTGTTGAGGGTATAGAGAATACTTAGTTATAGGCGGTTTTTCCAAAAGGTGCCATCAATAATACTATTTTGAGTTTGCCTAGAAGAATGACTGCTATTATTAGAGTGAGATGTGGAGTTGTAGGAGTTTCTATTCTGTTTTTCGTTATGATTTACGTTTTTATCCCTTGCACCACTCTTTATCCAATACCTTTCACAACAATCATTCACAAAATGCAATAATGAGTTTCTTTCTAGAAAAAGTATCTTCAGTCTGAGAGTAAATTATTATATATACGATTTTATAATATAATATTTATATACATATACGATTATATACGATTTTTATATTATCAATCAACACATCGAAGAGTATTTTACACACCGTTTTGCTTTTTATGTTATAGTGAACAGTGCAAGGAACCATATGTGACAAAATGGTTTAATTCGGTCTGTAGCTGGTCAAAGTTGGAGCCTCAGAAATGCATAGTGCGATTTTCTTGGAAAATATGAATTTGGAGGCCTTTTTTGAGTTCCTAATTATTATTATAAATAGCATTGTAATTTTAAAGAGTTTGCTTCTCCTATTTTTTATTTCATCGAACATATACAAAGGTTTTTTGTTTAAATAGAAACGACTGGTTGATAGAGTAATTACGTAAACTTGTATGATATTTCGTAGCTATTTTTACAAACCTTTTTTATCTGCACAATAATTAATAGCTGCATCGTGGCAGTTAAAATTAATGAATTATTTGATAGGTACGAAAATTCACATGGTATATAATAAGTGTAATATAATGAGCGTTCTAATCATCGTGAACCCGCAACCTATAGCCCGGAATTCGTGTATAGCCCCGTCGCTATTGTTTCTCAATTTAGGGGCAACAGCTGCAGAACATGGGTGTCCCAAATTAATCAAACCTATAGTCGCACTTTCGATTTGTTATAAAAGGAACACGTCGTCGACGATGACAATCTCATTATAACTAAGTATGCGATGTGTCGATAATAAAAAATGTTGCTGAGACGGGGCAGAGGAGGGGAAATTTGATGATTTACTCGGTTCCTATTCGGGACGATTTGATTCACAGAGAAAAGTTTAGTTGTTTAGAAAGTGATCTCATAGCCATTTTACTGCTTTGTAAGTGGCTAATAATTAAAATAAACGAGTCTCGGTTCCTAGTCCAACGCTCTAGTGAAATACAGGGTGTTCGCAAAATATGTGGAGGTAGAACATGATAAACTGCACAATATGGATACAAATTGGTACTGATTTTGAGAAAATAATTTTTGAAAGCAGTAATCAGAATGAGTTGATCATAAGCACTAGACTGCTAACAAAAATGAAATTTGTGCGACCATGATATAATTTTGTTACCTGTTTTCTTCCTTCTCTAAATCCCTAAATGTTTCAAAATATAATTTTCAATCGAAATTGGAGAACCACGCGAACTAGATGTTTTCTCTATAAAGGCTTGTTAATACTGTATTATGGAAAAAAAATCTAATTTTCATTTTGAGTGTGTCACGGTAAAAAAAATATATATTTTTTACCATGGTCTATCTATTCATTAAATGTAATTTTGTATTAAATTGTTTTTTCATATTGCTGCACAAATTTCTTTCACATCAGTTATGTAGCCTTTCCAAGTCCTTTTGTAATATACAGCAATCTTGTAGGCATTCAATTTTATTATATAATTTACAATCATCCGCATACATAAGAATGTTAGACTGTAAGTCCAGGTAGATATCATTAATAAAAATAATAAACAATAGTGGTCCTAAGACTGATCCCTGGGGTACTCCTGAATTAGCAGTTATTTCGACAGACTTAAAGCCCTGATACTCAACTCTGTAAGCCGTCTGTTTAAGAAGTATGACTGAAGAAAACCTATTAAATTATTAGTTAGACCAAACTTAGATAGTTTATTCAGTAGAGTACCATGGCCAAGTCTGTCAAACGCCTTGGAGAGATCTGTGTAGATGACATCTACCTGTCCCCCCTTGTCTAATTCGTCCAATTACATCGTAATTTGATATAGATATTGATTCACATATATCAGCAGTTTTTGTTCTTAGACCTCTAGCATTTTGATAGAACATCGAAAATATGTTTGGATGATATGAGGATGGTACTGTGAGGTGTTCATAGCTAGAGCGCCAGTTTCCTCCCAAAATTGGTATTTCGGAGGATCTAGGTCAAATTCTGACAATGCCGTGATGTTCAGCGGGTCAAAATACGTCGTGTCTATCTAAATGATATGTCTAGTTCAACTTGTCATGGTTTCTAAGTTCGGCAGTCAGGGCACATTTCAAGAAATTACCGTGGTAGTCAAGGGGTTGAGGAGTAGATACGGAAAAAAAATACTCTTAAAGTCGTATTAATTGTGGTAAAACAGGCTTAATATGGTTGGAATTCTTATTGAGCCTTATTTTCGTTTTACGCCCCTAAAAGTCGTGGAGGCAGTTTTACCATACTTATCCGGCTAGACCTTTTATCTGGAGCAATCTCACTGGCTAATTGTTTCCCACTCGAAAAGTGGCTAATTTAATTTTAATACCGAGTTAATTGCCTCACCCGTCACGACCGGGCGGTGTCCGCTCCACCCCTCTCCTGCGGCCTAGCAGAAAAAAAAGAAGCGCGCACCGAACAATGCGCCGAGTTACAGAAATGCCTGCACGCATTTATTAATGAAAGAGTCCGAACGGAGCTCGCGTGTGAGCGAAAACGTATTATGATTTAATAACGAATGCAGGTAAAAAAATCGAAAAGGGGATAGAGCACAGAGCGCGCGTGGGCAGATACATAAAACTAACCTATAATTATACGTATAAGTGTTTTAATTGTGGACGAATAGAGGTGCGCGTCGTGTCGGTCCGCCAGATGGCCCGTTGCGGTGCCCAAGGAAGTCGAAGACGCGGTCTCTTCGTCTGGTCCGGCGCTGCTCCGGCTGCGGTAATGTGAGAGAGGGCAAGAGGTCAGCGAGAGTCAAGAGCCGTGTACACGCTAGGTGAAGAGTGCATACAGTGTGTGCCATCTCGGAAGGTCTTGGTGATGCGTACGTTATGGGTTTTGGAAACTAAAATGGGCAGAAAAACCACAGAAAGAGGGTAGTTCTAGGCAATTTTCGCCAGGAGAACGCTCGACAAGTCCGTTTTTTTAACCCTTATCTGGTGAGGTATCTGCGGGACCAATTGTGACAAATGGCGGGCTGTAATTCATCCGAATTTTGCTGGACCTACGCATCCTTTTCAGTGCATTCAAATAACATCAATAGGCACTTATTAGTGCAACAGAGAGGATATTTTGAGTTTGGTACTTATGTTAGTTTGTCAGTTCAGACTACAGTGTAATGACATACAGTAAGCGGCAGCCTAATGCGTACATAGGTGGATATTAAATACATATTAAAGATACTGATACATTTGTATGTCATAGTAGGCGAATTTACTACTAGTCTAGCCAGCACCAGGCACTCGCATCAAACCAATCACCGAAAAAGAAAACGCGCCTAACAATTTTACTCTGAGAAATAAAATTAAACTGTAAATCCTGTAATCAATTTTCATTAAATAATAAGACAATTTTTGCTGTATTTCCTTAAAAACTAAATTTTAATATCAAAAAAGAATCAGGAGAGTAGGTATCTTTAAACCTTTCATATCAAAGTTTACTTACTACTTAAGTTTCCGCCTTACCGTTAAGTTTAAAGTGACCTGGTACCGGCTAGACCTGGTTGTACTTTTTTTCAGCTTGTCGAAGAACTAAGTATTTTTTACACACATGTAAAACCATTGGCAAAGACAAATGATAATACGCACTTTTATATCAGGACTAGACCAGAATAAAATGGTATTTAATTTTAACTCAACGCCCTACCGACCACCTTTATCTTGGATTTTTTTCTCACCTCATATTTACACTACTGAACAAATTGCCCTTCAATTAGGTTTTATGTATTATCATATACCTTAAACATTTTAGTAAGTACTTTTGCGACTTTACTCTTTAAAAAGTTGGAAAAAAAGTTTCATTACACTACAGTTAGAAAGAAGAAACATAAAAACACTTACATGCACAGGGGCATTCGCCAACGTAGAGGACATGACTTAAAACTCCAAGAAAAAATAGAAGTGCATTAATAAGAAAAAAATATGTTACACCCTGTCCATCCAGAATTTTTAGAAAAACCAAATATCTACGTCTCCAATGTAAAACAACATATGTTTGGGCTTTCTAAGAAAAAAATATACAATTATTGTGTCGATGAGAACAAAGTGGGCACCTGTTTGCAAACTTCTCAAGTAAAAAAGTTATTTTCTTTTAAATTTCCTTTTTTAGTCTTTTTTAGTTCATAATGTCTAAGGCGTTTTTGTTGAATATGTGTTTTGAATGCATTTATAAATCATATTTACGGAAACCATACATTTGATTATAAACCATGATTGATATATACTTCCAAGGAGTGAAATAAATTAATTTTTGTCTATAGGTTTTTTATGTTGAATTTAGTTAAATTGTTACCTTGTATCATCCCCTTCCAAGATGATGTGACAGACCAAACTCACAGAAGGTGTTACTAATTGTAAGGTTCACCTCATCAGTTAAATCACACCACAGAGTTGACATTCTTCCTTATAAAAAATGTAGGACACGCCAACATTGTCAATTGCCACAAACGATAATAAATCTCAGTCAGTTTGGTGCTAAGGTTTGCAAAAATCATCAAAAAATGTCATTAATAATTGCGAAATAGTTTTTCTTAATCACATTATTTTTCTAGAAATATTTAAAAAACAAATACCGTTGCAACTGGCAAATAGATTGATTCCATTTGTCAATAATACTGACTAAAAATTTCCTCATTTAACCTCATTGTGCATAAAATGTTGTCATGATGATGATTTTGCAGATTTGCTTTTGAGCCTGAATAAGTTATAGCCAATAAAAAAAACTGCAGTTTTGTTTTTCTTTGGTTCCAAAATATTTAAAAAATCAAGACACCTCGACTGACAAATTGATAGCTTTTAATTTTCAACACCCATGTCTAAAACTGTCTCCATTCAATCTCATTCTGCAAGAATAACTTGTGATAATAATTTTGTCCATTTGTAAGCCCTTTGAAAACGAAGAAGGCGTAGCCAATTAAAAAAACGCATTTTTTAAATATTTAAATAATAAGAGTAGTGCAAACAAAATTGTGCAAACAAAGACAGTTACGATCAGAAAATTTAAGGGTTGCAATTAAAAACATGTTCTAAAATTTTCCCCATTTCCCTTTATCTACAGAAAAAAATTGCCATGACGGCTGATTTTGCGGCTTTGAAAAAAACAAAAATCCATCTGAACAAATGAATGTAACAAGTGAATACAACAAATATTTCATCGCAAAATATTTCCAAGGCAGCAACTCAAGCAAGTTTGTGGCTCTCCACTGGCGTTAGCAGTGTTTAAAATGTTCCATATTTAATCGTTTTTTTATCCCTTCTACCAGCGTATCGCCAAAACGGCACATACTGTATCGTGCGGCAACGCACACGACACACAGGCAACGTCTCGGCCTACTAGTTTATCACTCTTATCAAGGAAGCGACCGTTTCTCGGCGAAATCCACCTGACGATGATGACACTTGATCCCATTCGATGACTGTTGCATGCCTGCCATCTTTGCCTGTGTCGTGGGTAGCTCGGCCGCTCGTAAATGACGTCGTTTCTCCTGGTTATGATAATAATAATTGCGCGGCTTACCGACCGAGTTGGATCTGATTAGAGAGTAGAATATTTCATCCCGTTCGTTACATTTGTAATTATATATGGGGTACGTTCCGTCGCGTAGGAATATCTCGCGTTCCATAAGTCACTGCTCAGCTGACGTACCGCTAATTTGTTAGAATAGATGCGCTACAATGACGCACTATTTACTGTTGTCCCGTAACCAGCTTACCGGTTTGTGTCAAGATCCAAATTAGACGGAAATTTGAGAACTGTAATCATATCAGGGTTTAGATTAGGTTAGGTTAAATATATGTGAGTTGGTCAAATTATCTTAATCATTACTGCGATATCCTAGATGCCTATTGCTGCAGTCCCATTTTTTCACAGGGCTTTATCCAAGTTGACTCCACATTCTCGGTGGGTGCTCTCTTGCCTAACTATTAGCATTTTCCTTTCAGATAATTTAAAATATTACTCTTGTTAGGCTGATGTTTCCTCTTCTTCCAACCAGAATATTATCTCCTTTCAGAGACCAAATAGATCTGGTCTAGATATCAATTATTCTCTTTCGTCAGCAGTTAGTAGACTTATCTACTAACTACTATTATCTTGACAACCCTTCTAATTTGATTTAATAAGTCTTTAGACGATTGTCCGTTGAGGAACTGATTCACATGCGTTTGTCGTGTCGTGGAGTTCAAAACACCTTGGGCTAACGTATTTACCGTTTCATTATTCTTTTTATCCATTTATCGTTTTCATTATTTTTTTATGAGTTCTATGCCCTGTTACCGAAGTCAATATCATTCTGTTTTGATTAGCTGATCATCTGTTACGAAACATCGTATTAGAAAACATTAATTTTAGGTGCTAGATAATGAAAGATATCCAACTTATCTGAAAATTAAAGTTTCATATTTAGATTAAGCTTGTATCTAGAACACTTCAGATCTTTCTGAAACATCTCACCGTTTTACCGTTAAAATAGTAAGTAAACTCATAATTGGATACCAACTCGGTCAAGCAGAGGCCTGTGAATGCAGAGGCCTCAATGATTGAAATGCAGAAGAATCAAAGTGACCAAGGTCTTGGGTAGGGTAACACCTCGGTGACAACCAAGAGCTGCATGTAAGGTAGGTGAAAAATATATGAGATTTTCCGACTCAAATCCATGTTGATGAAAAAAGCTAAACATTTTTTCGTGAATTGATGTATGTTTAAAGTAACGATTTTACCAAATCAAAAATATAATATTAATGCTTTTCAAATCAGGTGGATTCACAATAAAAACTGAACAATTCTAATGTAAAATCAAAACATGATGTTGACTATGTAATAATATTGGCAGAACTGAAATGAGTATGTTTATTTGCCATTAATCATTAAATTATAATAACAAATGCCTTTTCCATGGGCATAACGGGTCGTGAAAAAAAGTCTGAATAGAGATAATCATAGGCGTTAATTTTTTTTTGTGGCCATTCGTCTTCAACGAAAGTTACTTTATGTAAATGTTTATTGAATATTGATCAAGATAAAGAAAGGAAAAGTTACCGTTGCCGTTATATGCATCCATCCACCGGGAAGACTTTACGAGAAGGCAAATTATTAGTTTTAAATAACATTATTTTCAGTAGACAATCGGACACCATTACGTTTCCTTACTTTATTTCATAATTACTGTCTACAATACGAATGTGTTTATCTATAAGCATATCTCATTAGATGTAAACGAATTTGTAAGAAGAAGGCAGATTAGTTTAATTGTATAGCGATAAGTGAAGTGTTGGTCTAAGGGAGTGGGTACAAAAATATTGGTAGGTATAAATTATATCATGTAAATTATATAGGTACAAATTATATCATCAAGTAAAATTAAGTAGTGATTTGTTAATAACTTTTACTTAATCAGAATAAGTTTTAACAACTTTTTTAAGGACCAGTTAAGGACCAACCAGTGTGAACATATTTGAATTTTATACAGTGCTATTTATAGAGTGTTTCTATCTAGTTTTAATACAAAATAATACATTTTTAAAACTAGACGGAAAAAATAGAATAAATTTGACAAAAAATTAAATATGAGAAAGTGTTTACTCATCATACAAAGTATATTGAATTTTCAAGAGAAGAACTGCTATTTGAGCTGATAATGCTTTATGTAAATTATGGAACGTTTCCACGGGAACCATTGAATGACCAGCTAGATTTCCAGACCTTACACCTCTCGACTATTTTTAATGGATTCATTTAAAAAGCCAAATCTATTTCAACAGTCTTCAGTAAATTATATGTAAAGTATAGTAAATTATGGCTTTCGCTTTTGTTTAATATTGTAATGTTTTCGTCCAACTCGGGTTCGTTTTAGTGTGAAAAATTAAACGCACTTTTAAAACACAATTCATTTTCGAAAAATACAATGACGAAATAAACTACTGACTAACACTAATACTAATTTACATATAACAATTTATATCCGAATTTATATAGGTGTACGTTTCACAAAACGCGAACCGCACGTATTTATTTTAAAGACTGACCCTTCGCTGCCCCAGAATGCTTTTATAGCACCCATTAGCCTTTACGCGGACATTCAGGTGGGACTCTCAGAATAAGCGGGCTCCTTCTATATTGGCCGTAGTGATGCTTCGCGATGAGATACTTGTTGGCACCCGCTATAATATCTTATGTTTTTGCAATAAAGATTACCTACAGTTACATTTGCAGATAAATGAAAAATGCGTTTGTGTTATATTCTGTCGGAAAAAAATGTTTCAGGATATTGTTATAAAAAAAAGTGGGTAATTACGTCATATCTCGAAGATAAAAGATAATCTAGAGATGCCATTTGTAGAAAAATAGGTTTTTTTGAAAAACAAAATCGATCTGTAAAATCATTTTTTTTGTAAAAACTTTTCCAAACAGAGATCGAATTTATTCCACAGTTTATTTATACGCTGTATATGTTTTCAATTTAAAAAATGACCTAGTTATTTTTCAGTCCTTCACTGCACCTGTTTCTTCGTTTCAAGCGAGATATTAAGAAAGAGAAAATAAATTTCGTTAATTATTTGAGAATTTGAAACGAATCGCAGTGCAACTTTTATAGCAATATAGCGGTTATTTTATTCGTGCAATAACATTAGATTACGAAATTATTCAAATATACATAAAAATTAGCTACTAATTAAATAATAATCAACTGTAAAACTTCCACTATATATGGCACACATCTTAAAAGAAGCCAGCAAATTAGAAACTATAATAACGTAGAACCATTACATGTCAAAGGCAGTGCCGTGCCTAAACCGAAGCTAAATCGATAAAGGTTTTAAACGTAAAAAATGATTTTTATAACAAAATATTCGATTGAGTCAATGCAGTTTGAATATTAGTATAAAATAACTACATTTTATTACATCCACCAATAGAATAAAAAATATAAGGATCTTCTTATTTAATTTTTGTAATCATAGTTTAATATTGGATTATTATATGAACATAAAACTTAACAACTTGACGAGTGTTTAGATTAAATATATAAAAAAAAAAATTGCATGTCATATTTTTTTATATTTGTAAAACTGTAGATTGAAGATACATATTTCATAATATTCCATTGATGCTCATTATACAGAGAGCGGCAGAACTAGTGCACAAATTCATTGTATTTACTTTTCATTTGGAAAGCCAATGTTGTGTGAAACTAAAAGATAAATACGTAGTCCTAGAAGTACCCGACCTAAGAAAGAAAACAACAAAAATTTAGGAAAATATATCCGTATTTATCTACATAGTCACCTCTTCATTGTTGGCAATTCTTTTTGGCAATATTTTACTACCGAGCCATTTTTCAAGTTTGGAAACAGAAAATAATCCGAAGGGGCTAAATCTGGCAAATAGGGTGCGTGAGGAAGCAATTCGAACTTTAACTCATTGATTTTGGCCATCGCGATAACGGATTTGTGAAATGGTGCATTGTCTTGATGAAACAAAACTGTCTTCTTCACCAAATGCGGCAATTTTTTCTTGATTTATCTTGAAAAAGTTTGAGTGATGATCAAACTTTTTTTTTTTTTGAAGATAATCAAAGAAAATTATGCCACGCACATCCCAAAAAACTGACGCCATCACCTTGCCTGCAGATGGAACTGTCTTCGCCTTCTTAGGAGTCGATTCTCCCCTTTCAGTCCATTCTTTTGACTGTTCCCTCGTCTCAGGTGTAAAGTGATTCATCCATGGTTATAAAACCACCTCGGCTTTATTGTTGTGAAACTTTGCCAAACACTCGATTGAAACATCCTTACCACGCTGTTTTTGTTCTAATGTGAGTAACCGCGGCACCCATGTTGCACATAGCTTTCTCATGTTCAAATGATCAATCAATATGCGATGTACAGCACTTTTTAAAGTACCTACCATGTCTGCTAGCTCGCGCACTTTCAGTCGACGGTCTTTCGATACCATTTACTTCTATGAAGTACTTCTGAGAACCATTTTCGTAGGTAGGATCAAGGGGGTAAAAATAGACATCCTAATCCGTAGCGTAAAAATGAGACACCCTCTCCTGACTTCTGTTATCATGTTAGGGTTAGCAACTATCTTGTATAATGAAGTAACACTCTTTCATAGAAATTGTGAATTATGATATCAGATGTTCAGTTATTTAGGTAACATCAGTGTATCCTCTTATAATTTCGAAAACAACCTCCCATTGTGATTTCATTGTTAATACATCAGGATAAATAATGTCTTATTTTTTACCCGAAGGTGTCTCATGTTTTCAATAACGGAGGTAAAAATGAGACTCACTTTTGCCCTCCTTGACCCCACTAAGCACCTATAACCAAGAGACTAATACATTATTTTTATTATAAAATTCGTACGAGTCGCCACTGTGAAGCAGTTTTTCCATAGATATTCCAACAATCAATTTAGTTTTATTACCGTTTTATTAATAAGTGATATTGCTTCTCTATAGCTTCATTATCTGCCTCTGTCACACGTGTAGCTTTACACATTATATAATTTAAGCGGAATCCGTAAGTGTATTCTTTCTTCCACATGTAAGTTTCTAAACTATTATCTTAACCTTATTCTACCGGGAATTTCAGTTTAAGACGTTGGTAATTTAAATATTTTATTGCATGTTGTTTTTACACTTGACGATGAGACTAATTTGATGGCTCTTTAAATATTGTGTTTAGAAATCGATGCAGGGCCGTAACGCGGATATTTTCTGGCGCGCACCTGATATATCATTCGCGCGCATGTGATCTACCTTCTATTGTTTCATTCCGCCGCCTCCCAAGACTTCCATAAAAGTGATGTGAATATTATTACGCTCATTACTTATAAAATTGAACACGTTATAAACTTGACAAGTTTGAACTGACGAAATTCATATTTAATTAAGAAAACGTGTGTTAATTATTGTTTGCAATGTTGTTCTTATACCTAATTGTACACTTTGAGAGGAAGAGAAGAAAATGCATTAAAATAAATTTAGACAATGAAATAACCAAATACAATGTTTTGTAACATATATACCTATATTTTCTAACGAACTAGGAGAATTTTATACTGATTTATTTATAAAAAATTACTTAGATTCAATACACGATTTGTGAAAGAAAGTAAAATTTTGTTTTCCAGTTTTTGTTTTGTTGTCCAATTAATGATGTCAATCGCTTGCTTGCAGCTTGTCTCACTCCCTCTTAATTAATTTTGTAAACATTATTAGGTTACCTAACACTGTGGAAAATGAATTAAAAAAGAGATCTACCGAATAAACTGACGTCTCTTATTTTAATTACTTTAAAGACAATTTTTTAACACATTTCTAGGGATGTTATTTTTGTTCTTGGCTTCTCTGCATGGGGTCTACAAGGTAAAAAAAGTTGAAACACACACACGCACAAGCGGATTTCTATAATTCTGGCTTTAAAAAAATGTTACTAAATTCTTTCACGGCGGTTTCAGGCCGTTTACTAACAAACAATAAAGTACATAATCGATTTCTGTTTAAAAGTGCGGTTCTGCACGCTTTTAAGACGCTGTTTCGAAAGCTGTTTTGCACCACACCTAGCACATCTTCTAAACTTAATTGTTAATTATTTCTAAAAGTTAAATTGTGCGTTAAGATTTAACTGAAACGTATTGACTCGGGGTATGCCTAAGTAATATGAATTACGTGTTAAACTAGAAACGACCAAACCCATTTCTAAGAACGCATTATAATTGAAATAGTTTTGTAATTAATTTCTGAAATGACGCCATATTTATTTACGTATTTACAGGTGGTGTTAAATAAACAACGTTTATATTTATGCTCCGTTTTTGTGCTAAAATGGGGTGAATATAGCCACGTACAAGCATACAATGTACCACTCCGTACTTACGTACAGTTCACATGCTCAGTAGCACCATCTCTCGTCCGTCTACAAAAGTTTTTGATTATAGGCAACTTATTTCAAGCAAGGTACTTCAAGCTGTCGTGAGATAAAACGAAAAATGTCCTCAAAGTATGTCCATAGAGTTTCACCAGTTCCAGATGAATTTAGACCAGTTTCATCAAGATCTGTGGCCAAGAGAAACAGGAAGTGTGAATAATTAGGAGACCAAAAGTTTGCACTGCACCAATATTTGAAGAAGTGAGGCAATTGTTAAAGAACGCCCACAAAACCCTATTCGGGGTTTAAGCCAGCAAGTAAATATATCTCACAGAACCAGAATACAGTCCCGAAACAAGACCTACATGTGTCCGCTTATCGTCTAAGCTCAGTCCAAGAATTGTGAAAAAGACCAGCCGCAGCTACTGCAATTTTCGAGTTGTTTATTGGTAGTTTGCAAACGTCTTTGAAGAAACCTTTTTTAAGAGACAAGGTTTTACCTCTCTGGTTATCTTTAATTGTCTACAAATGAGAATGTGGAGCTCTGAAAATGATCTGATCTGATTTGCATTCTCAGGAAATAGGCTGTGGGCCCCGAAAAGAAGTTAATTAGAGATTTTTTTGAAGGGACATTCGACGAGATACCGTAATACAATTTTAGAAAATTTTGTGAATGCTTTAGACGCTGAAGAGATGTGACAAGGCTACTGCCAGCAGGACGGCGCACCAATTCACGTAATTCTTGATAATTAATTTTTTTTGAAGAAATTTTCGAATTACTAGTCCAATTATCACCACATTAAAAATTTGTCACTTGCGAAAAAACCCCTTGCGAAAATTTAGAAGTCATTTGCCTAGAATTACAAATAAATTCCAGGAGATTAACAACTTCCCCTCAAGTGCTCACCAATGTTTTAATTTCTGTAAAAAAAATGAGAACATGTTTAGAAGTAGAACATGGACATTTCCTCTCCAGGAAACTCCAGAAGGTCACTCATGTTTTTTTTTAATTATGTATTATGCAGTGATAGTGACAGAAATGTAATTTCCTTTATAGTAAAAACTTCAGAACTAGACAGTTCTAAGAGTAAAGCCCGCTACAGACGTGCCGATAAATTGGACGATAAATCGTAACGATTATAACTGTACCGTTAAATCGAATATCCCTAGTGTTGCTACACGGAATGATAAAACTGCGTCGATTGTCAGTTCAGTAGTACCTACAGCGAAGAAGATGATGAATGACGAGGACGCACTGGCGGTATTAGGATTAACATTGTGTTTGAAGAAGACAAATCCTAAACCCCGCAGTGTATGGTGTAAGAATAAGTGGTTTTTAAGGAGAAACAAATATTCGCATGTGAATCTTTTAAATGAGTTAAAATTCGCTCCGAAAGATTGGCAAAACTATTTGAGAATGGATGAAGAAACTTATTTAAACCTTTTAGCACTGGTAACTCCATTTATAAAGAAAAAAAAACACTATTATGAGAGATGCTATAACTTTGTTTTTTGTCTGCCACAGACAAGGTTCATTGCTATATGCTTCAATGAAATCTTCTAAAAGTTCTCGGTGTCCACTGCTTTGACTTTCTTCCTCAGGCTCATCCATGGTCTGTTATTATTTATTATTAAAACTGAATTAAATAACTGAACAATCGGTCGAACGACCGGTACACACACGCCGAAAAAACTGCACTGATATGATCGACACCAATTTATCGAATGGCAAGTTCAACCTGTTCAATGACCAACTGCGCATTAAAAACTTTACAACGATTTGTCATACACATGTTCGACAAATCTGTGCAGATTGAACTGTGCAGTTAAATCGTTGCGATTTATCGGCACGTCTGTAGCGGGCTTAAGAATTTTCTAGAGTGATTTTAATAATATAGAATAACTTATACTACGCTCTATTTTTTCCGTCTACATTTGAGTGACTCCGCACGAAAATTGAAAGAAAATGAAAGACAGGATAGGCTTAAAATGGCGTGTTTATTTACGGCCCTTTAGAATGTAAAGGCAATATTTCGGAGATATTCTTCGTAACGTCTTCATTAAAATGGGAGTATCCCAATTTATATTCCACGAGATCGACTTCGCTTCTTCTTCGCCGACCCGTACACACACACTCCCCGTATAAATAACGAGATTGTGATACAGATAAATAATGGCGCGGCTTGCCGCTCTCCTCGCTCCTATTGTTTTCACATCGCTGCCGCCGGCGTTTTCGAATATACCCAGGAACAATTACCGTTGCGATTCGTTAGGAGCGTTAGAGGGATCGGGCTAGTAGTCCAGAAAAATTAGACATAAAATCTCTGTAAATTGAATTATTTTATTACCGGTTGAACTTATGAACAAAAATCACATGTTTTTGTACAAAGGTTGTCCCAATAGAACTGTCATAGCGTTTGTAAAGGTGAACAACGCTATCTAGCGGACTGAAAACGATGCAAGTGTGTAGGTAGATCTATTAGCAACCAACTAGCCACTAGCAATAAGTAGAGCTCGCGACGAAGCTATTGCACTTCATAGTCGGCAAGCTACGTTCATTTGAAATAAAAGGGAAATACGACACTCTACGTGAATGACGACACTCTAATATGAAAAATGTATTGTACATGAAAATATTGTGAAAAATACAGTGTTTAATCACTGTCACTATCTTGGCCCGACTCTTTTTCTAATAAACGACCGCTCTTGATATACAACGCTGCATTCCATCCTTTCATTTTACGATAAAGGTCTTCCAAAACTCTTTGGCAGGCAGCTTTTCGTTAAAATTCTGGACAGCATTCCGGACAGCTCATTTCATTTTATGATAATGGTATTCCAAAACTCTTTGGCAGGCAGCTTTTCGTTAAAATTCTGGACAACATTCCGGACAGCTCCTTTCATTTTATGATAATTGTCTTCCAAAACTCTTTGGTCGGCAGCTTTTTGCTGAAATTCTGGACAGCATTCCGGACAGCTCCTTCCATTTTATGATAATGGTCTTCCAAAACTCTTTGGCAGGCAGCTTTTTTGCTAAAATTCTGGACAGCATTTCGGACAGCTCCTTCCATTTTATGATAATGGTCTTCCAAAAATCTTTGGCCGGCAGCTTTTTGCTAACATTTTGGAGAGCAGTCCGGACAGCTCCTTCCATTTTATGATAATGGTCTTCCAAAACTCTTTGGCAGGCAGCTTTTTTGCTAAAATTCTGGACAGCATTCCGGACAACTCCTTCCATTTTATGATAATGGTATTCCAAAACTCTTTGGCAGGCAGATTTTTGCTAAAATTATGGAGAGCTTTCCGGACCGCGTCATCGTTTGCCAGTCGGATATCGCGAATTTCTTTTTTTTAAAGTGGCAAAGAGCTAAAAGTCGCACGGAGCGATGTCCGGCGAATATGGCGGATGCGGAGCACTTCAATGTGATGACGTTCCAGGTATTCACGAGTACACGTGTGAGGTCGTCAGGTGCAGCATCCATTTTTCTTCCACTCAGGACGTTTTTATGCGACTTGGTTGCGCAAGTTGTCCAGCACAGTACAATGATACTGACTATTGACTGTTGTTTTTGGTGGAATAAAAAAACTCGTAGTGTGTCGCGAAACAGACTATTGTAAAACAGTTGCTGCGCGCTAACAACTGAACAAAATTCGATGTGCTTGCTATGGTTACAGAAAAGTCTACTGTACATATCTAGACACTTTCCAGAGCGCTTAGTCACCGTTGTTCGTGTTTACAGACACTATTGAGAGTTCTGTTGGTATGACCTTTATAGCAATTGAAAAGCTACAAATTCGATAGTATATATTTTGTTTTTCTGTAAAAGTGGCCGTTAACGAGATATTCATAAAAAACTGTTTTGAATATAATAATATATAATAATATAATTTATTTACCAATTACTACATTTAGATTTACATTAAAATTTACATTAAAAATAAAACATAGGTAAATAAATAAGAATCCCATTTAAGGTGAGACCTTGATTATGGGTAGGACATAATTGATATACTTGTTATAATTTAATTTATACACAGATAAAATCTAAAATATACAAAACACCATACATTTAAAATAATAATATATAACAAATACAATAACTTAATAACTATAATAAAATCAAAATATTTATTTCAGGATCGGTGAGTACAGACATTAGCTATTATGTGCAATATTTATAGGTTTATAAAAATTAAGAAAGTATGTTCTATTACTATAAAATATATATATGTAAATACGTATATATATTATGTAAGTACAAATATAAGTGGTACAGTGGATACAGGTAGGTAATAACTTTAGTAACACTTTTTTAGGAGCATTTTTTTTTTTTAAATAATGTTATTGTCATTTTCTTATACATTTTGCTTGTGTGTATTAGTTATATTATATTCTTTTGTTATTATTATCTATTTTATCGTTACTTTGTTTAATTTTTATTTTTCATTATTTGTTTTTTTTTTTAGTTATTTTTCAGGTCGATTAGCTCGTGTATATCTGACCTAGGTTTCTCTATCACCCATTTCTTAATTTTTTTTTTAAATAAGTTTCCATTATTTATAAATTTAAACTCTGTTGGAATTTTATTGTAAATTTTAGGGCTTAGGTAGATAAATGAGCGCTGTAGTATTGTTTTTTCAGCTTTAGGAACTTTTGATGTTACATTACACTTATACCGGGTATCATAATGATGGTCAATAGTTTCAAGTTCCTGTTTATTTTGTTGTTGTCTCACTAGCATGGAATAGCAATAGAGTTGTCTTATATCAAATAGTCTACTCTCTATAAATAAGAGGTTAGTTGGGTAAGTATAACTTTTTTGATATAGTATTTTTATTACATATTTTTGTATTATTTCTAGGCTTCGCATGTGGTTATTTGTAGCTCCTCCCCAGGCAATAATTCCATATGATATATGGGGTTCCACTAATGCATAATATAGTATGTTTAGGTGTTCTATAGTAAGTATATTTGTTAAATATTTAAATTTATGAAGTAAACTTCTAAGTTTTTTTTACTATATTATTAATTTGAATGTCCCATTTTAAATGGGAGTCTAAATAAATTCCTAAATATTTTATATTTGTAACACCTTTAATTTGATTTTGTGTATTATGTACCTTTACAATTAATGTTTCGAAACTTGGTAGTTTATTCTTGTAAGACGTGAAGGAAACAAAAAAGGTTTTGCTGAAATTTATAGTCAATAATCTGTTATTAAACCATTTAATTATATTGCTAAAGTCACGTTCGGCCTTTAGCTTTACATTTTCCCAGGTGTCAGCACTATAAACTATTGTTGTGTCATCAGCAAAACTTATTATGTGTCCCTCGGTCTTTATTTTAAAGAGATCGTTTAGGAATATATTAAAAAGGATTGGTCCCAAAACTGTGCCTTGGGGTACTCCGTATTCTACTATCTTAAAATCACTAGAAGTGTCATCTATTTTAACACATTGTTTTCTGTTGGTTAAGTAGCTACGTAATAGTTTATGCGGAGTACCCTTATACCTATCCTTTCGCAAATCTCTAGAAGCTGGCAGTGACTAACTGTGTCAAAGGCTTTCTTCAAATCTACAAAAATACAAAGAGTAGGTATTCTATTGTCTAATGATTTATAGAGAGATTTAGTTAGTTCTAATATTGCGTCTTGTGTGGATTTGTGCTCTCTAAAACCGTACTGTTGACTTGAAATTATGTTATATCTATTTAAGAAACTTAATATTCTCTTTTTTAGGACTTTCTCGAAAATTTTTGATAGGCTCGAAAGAAGTGAGATTGGCCTATAGTTTGACACATCCAGTTTGTCACCAGCTTTATACAGGGGTTTAATCACTGCCACTTTAAGTACCTCTGGAAAAATGCCACTTTGAAAAGACCAATTTATTAAATATACTAGCGGTTTAGAGATTTCATGTGCTACAAGTTTTAAAGTTTCGGATTTGATGTTATCGATTCCAGGTGATTTTTTGTTTTTTAAGGTATTTATTACTTCTATTATCTCTGTTTCGCTCGTATCCGATAAAAACATGGAATTGTTTAATGACGCATTTTGAATTTTTTCTGTTAAATGTCTTTTTATTTTGTCAGCTAAGTTTTTGCCAATGTTTGTGAAAAATTTTATAAATTCATGGGAGATTTCATTAATATTAGATGTAACCTGCCCACTCGAGGTTAATATTTCTGTTATTACGTGTGATTTCAGTTTATTCCCTGTAATGTCTTTGACACAGTTCCACAATTGAGCTGAATTGTTTTCATTATTTTTTATTCTTGTTTGATAATAATTTTTTTTGTAAGTTTAATTAGATCATTCAGTTTATTCCTGTATTTTTTGTATATAGCTTTATTTTCCTCTGTTTGATTTCTTTGTATTTTCTTAAATAATTCATATTTTGTGTGGATGCTTTTTAATAAACCCTGTGTGATCCACTCTTTTTTCCTTAGGTTATTTTTTATTTTTACTTTGGATGTACATGTATCGATGTGTGTCTTTAGTTTATTTATAAATAATTCAGTAGCTGTGTTGATATCATTGCATGCAAAAATATCATCCCAATTTTCATTTTGTACGTTTACTTTAAATTTTTCTTTATTGATGTAATATTTGTATTGTATTTTATTTTTTGTCTAGTGTTTTGTTTTCAGGAAATATTATTTGTAATATAGTGGGAAAGTGGTCCGTTACAGGTGTGTGTAAAATCACTGGAACATAAACTGTTTTTTTGCTGATTTTTATTCTTTTTAATGAAGAAATGGTCAATACAACTATGTCTATTTTTATCAAGTCGTGTATAGTTATTTATAGCAGAAATAAATCCGTGAACTCCTAAAACATTTAGATAATTTTCAGTAATTTCATTATCATCTAAGATATCAATGTTAATGTCTCCCCCAAAGATATGCATATCACTAGCGAATGAGCAGTTATTACTAAAATAGTTATATAAGTCTTCAATAAACATTCTCGCACATGTTGACGGTGGTCTATATACAGAGGTAAGTATAATGCTTTTTTTATTTTTATATAGTGTTATTTGTAGAAGTTTTTATATTATTATTTATAATAAAAGTTTTATGCTCAAATTTTATTGTATCTTTGATAAAAACTACCAGACCATCATTCTGATTGACCTCACCTTCATTATATATTAAAGTGTAATTTTGAATGTTATAGAGTGCCTGGTCGTATAATTGCCAAGTTTCAGACAGTATTATACAATCAAAGTCGTAATTTAGTTCATTTAATAATATCTTTAATTCATCCAAGTTCTTATTAATGCTTCTAATATTAGTATGAAATAATTTTATGTCCTCATTGTTACCACTCTGTACAATATTTTTACATTCTCCTATATTTTTTGCATTATACGTTTTTATGTTTTTCTATTTCAAAGTTTTTAATATATTGATCCATTTTTGTTTGTAGTTATTATGCATTATTTCTTAATAGCCTTCAATCTTGCCTAAAATTTTTAGCGGCATTTGGATTGATGATGGCTTTTGACATTTTGTTCAGAACCACAATATTAAAGCTCACACGAAAATCCAGTTTTCCGGGAATATCTCCGAGGTGCAATCTCTAATTTCACTGGGCTATAGAGGGATCGGGCTAGTGGTAACTGCCCGTTTCGTGTTGTTATTATTGATTGCTCAATTGCGTTGGGTTTCTCGATCCTGACAGATTCGGGCCGTGTCGAGATCACTCACTTGCCGAGCGAGTATTAACGCCATAACTACATGATTACGTCTGTTAATCACTACGTTTGCCTCAGGTGTACGCTTCGAGGTCTCATCCAGAAGCGGACCGAGGTCTAGTGCAACTTTTAGCGTCCACAAAATATGTACCATGTTTTAAAAAGGCAAAATTGCAGGAATCAAAAAAACATAATTTGGTATAACGCAGATCAATAGCATCAGTGGGGAATTGATCGAAAAAAGTAAAGGTCTCGAGATAATCGAGGTAGCTACTAACTCTAACAACTTCACTATCATGTGTACCTAATGTAATGAATGCATGAATGAAATGCTGCCTATATTGAAAGTAAGACCATAGAGCCGTAGAGAAAAAAAGCCAGTAAAAAGCCAAAAAAAAGTAATAAAGCCAGTCCAGCCTAGCAAAGAAGGTATGAAGAACAGATGGTTTGACTACCAGATGGAAAACCAAGGATTAATCTAGCCAATAAATATAAAACAACGAAGCAGTTCTAGGAAGCAATTAGGAAGCAGACAACTTTCGTAATAGCTGAAGCTTCGTTTTTCTTCAAGTAGACTCTACATGTTGCTCTTCTGCCAGACCAATTAGATTCGCATGTCTGTTTAGTTGGCAATGACTTAAGTCAGTAAACTTATTCTTATTTTTACAACTTTTGTATTCTGACTCAATAGATTTTCTGTAAGTTTGGAGCGTTTGTTCGTTTATTAACTGTTTCGCATTTCTTTGTCCTGGCAAGTTTGTCCACCATTTCAGCGACTTATTTATCAATTTACTTATGGTCGTCTTTAAGATTTTGCAAAATGAGACAAAGGTTCTGGTCATATTATGTCATTCCTTGCATGTTACTTTTGTCATGGTACCCAAATCAAGTCAAAAAAAAGTTCTGGACCTAGTAGACCGTTTCTTGTATGTTCTTTTTATCAATTGGCATCCTAGTCGTCAACATCCTATAAGTTATGTAGGGTCTACAGATGTTAAAATGAACCAATAATCCCAGCCGTGATCCATCTTTCTAACTTTCAGGTTTGAAACACAAAAACTCGAACATACGAGTATTTTTCCACTAAAAAAATTGGAGGTAAAAAAATGGAGCCTTATGTTCTTTAAATTGAATAGAAAGTAATGCGTTTATTTGTCCAATATATTTTTTAACTAACTAAACACAGTTTCCTTTAATAACGAAATATTTTATTGTAAACTGTCGACTATTATCACTATATTTGTTTAAGCTGTTACTGCATCTAATAATTTAAAGGCTCTCAAATGCATCTTGCTATCTAATGTCCGTTATATTTCTATGGTTATTACCAAAAGCATGTCAGGCTATCCAACATTTCTCTATTCTACCATATTTCAACTCAGCCCTATGTTCTTCAAATCCTAGTCAGTAATTTTTTGTTTGTTAGCCCAATATACTTGTTCTGCCTATTTTACTTGTTCTATAAATTATAATTTAGCCCAATTAGGACTAAAACTCCTGCGTAGATCTCGAGATAACATCAGGAATATTATTAATAAAATTGTTGGACATTTTCAAAATTTACTTAGCGCGGCCTCTTAACGATTTGTCAACTCACGCGCCTTGCTACAGTTTAATTACGCGACTGATATTCCCGACGTTAACGTACTTCATCAGTCGCGTCAGCCATAAATACCATGGCGTTTCTATTATATGCAAATAGATGTTGTTCAAATTGTAACGTACGGCCCATGATCGGCAGTACGTTACGGCGTTACACGTTGCTCTAAACATTGAAATCGTTACGTTTGTTTCGACTAGCGCATATTTCGAAATTGACTGAACTATATACTACTGGCGCGCCAGCGAAATATAGTGGCTCGGACCACACCGACGGGTTCCTGTATTACAATGAGAGGACGCCAGACCGTGCAATTGTTCAATTTCGCTGCGATTACTTTATAGCTGGGGACGATTTTATTAGCCGTACGCAGCAGACCAGGGAGTCTTTAATTTCAAATAAAAAAAGAAACTTATATCACACAAGCTCCTCCAAAAATGATCGAGTAATGATGATTCAAGGCCCAGTGCCAATAAGGCAGCAGTATGGGATAGTGTGTACTGAATTGAAAACGGGCACCATTCCTGAAAAGCCCATTGACAATACGGTTCCAAAATGTAACAGAAACTTTCAGGTGAATATACGAGGTGTGGCTATTAAGTTAATAAGTTCGGTTATTTACTGATCTGATGCTGCTACCAGCGCGCTGCGAGCGTGTCGCGACAAGTTTGAGCAGAACTGTGTCTGGTGATACTTTCCCCACCCTGAGCTCGCTGGATAAACCATTGGGTCGCTCAGTTTGACTGTAGCAGACGTTTGAATTAGTCTACGCACCACAGACGCGTAGAAAAAATGATATGTGTTCAGATGGTGCAACGGGATAATCTCAAGTTTCTTGTTAAACTGGGGAAAACTTTTACAGAAGCTTATGCAATGTTAAAAGAAGTATACAGGAATTAATGTTTATCCCGCACACAAGTTTTTGAATGGTTTAAACGGTTTAAAGAGGGACGTGAAACGAGCGAAGGAACAACATTGATCCTGATCCAGCCTTGTTAGACACGTTGATTACTTGTGATGAATTGTGGTTTTTACTTACGACCCAGAAACAAAGCAAAAGTACGGCAACGGTAAAAGCGACGGAGGTTCTGAACTAGATGACAGAAGCGGACTTCCAGTACTGCTTCCAGTACTTTCAACAATGGAAAAGTCGTATAGAGGGGTGTACATGCTACTGTAATTAGTTTAAGAATGAAGATTTGCGCTGACATTCTAAACAATATTGACACTGACCCAGGCTTATTAGACACGGTGACTATTTGTGATGAATTGTGTTTTTTCAGTTACTACCCCGAAACAAAGCCAAAGTAAAAGCGACGGAGGTGTTGAACCAGCTGACAGAAGCGGACTTTCAACACTGCTTTCAACAATGGAAAAGTCGTATGGAGCAGTGTAGCGATCACCAAAGGGAATACATTGAAGGCGAAAAAGTTGCTACTGTAATTGGTAACGAATAAAAAGTGTTATGACAGCAGCTCGGTTATTTAATAGTCACACCTCGAACTAAATGAAAACGAAACGAGTATCAATCCCAGCACAGGAAACTGGTATGCAAATGGCTGAACAACAGAACGGGCAGTAAACTTTGAGAGTACGAAAATATGTGGTAACGTTTAACCTTTCTTATTTAACACTGGTTTCTGAGGCCGACGAAAAAAATTTGAGATGAAGAACACAGTAGCTTCATCAACTGAGATACTACGAATGAATGAGATGACTTACACTGAATGTGTTAACGTTTTTTGAAGTAATGCAAAATATAAGTAGTAAATGTTACGGAAAAGAACAAGATCAATTACAGCATATGCTGGATGAAGTATAGGAAAATGGGATTCTTTAATGTCTGAGACTGTTGGAATGCAAGCAGAAAATACAGAGGGTGAGCAGGAATTGGGTGGAAGATGGATATATAAGTTCAACAGCATACTATAGAACCAGACAAACCAAAAACCACATCGAACCTCATTCTTTAGCAAAAATTGGCACAAAACGGAGAAAAATGTTATTACAACCTAAGTCTCAGAGTAATTTTACGACTTTTCCTATTATATATATTATAATATATATAATATATTTTAATTTTCGTAATAAAATTTAATAAATAATCGCTGATGTTCAAGTCATGAAAGTAAATGAAGATGTTTTTGTATACTTTCTTGATGAATTTCTTATTTTTCCAGTAAATTTTTTTACCATGCAATGAAAACTTAATTTTATCCGTTTGTCTTAATTATTTTACTTTTTTCCGCCCGGAATTAGCTCGGTCTCAGAGACCGATGTTAATTAATTTGTAAAACTTTTTCATGTTGAGGGCGAAATGTTAATAATGCAAAGAACTGAGCAATACCAATTTTTTACTGATAGGTAAACAGAGTTGAATGCTCTATACGAATTTGAACAAGATTAAAATAACATACAGGGTGCATACTTTTATTTATGTAGAAATCTATAAAATCCGCAGTTTTCAAGATAATTGTTTACACTTTTTAAAAAGAAAATGGGTTTTTTTTTTAATTAAAATGTATCGAAAACCGCTCCTTTTGACCTTATCATCGCTTTTAAGATTCATCACCATGACCTGCTTCGATTTTTTCATACCCCCGAAATTCAATACAACCAACTGTAGTAGACAAAAACTATTTTTCGTCTACTATAGTTTTTCCCTGCAACTGCATATTATTATTAATTAAGACCCACACATAGTAGACCAAAAATATTGCTTTGTCTACGACAGTTCAGTTAAAATTAAGTTAAATAATTAATAAATAAAATTCAACTGTCTTGACATAATTCAATGCCATATTTAACTCGTCTAGCGGCCCCCAAACTCGATATTTTGTTCAATTTTGACATCGTAAGGAAACAAATTTTATTTTTTTTTGCTCAAATTTCGCATATAGGGGTTTTGAGGAGTCCTGATTAATGCTATAGATTCGGATTTTAAATAAAAACATCGCTGAATGGTTATTTTGAGAGTTGAATCGATTATCTTGAAAAAAAGAGGATTTTACGGCTTTGTGCATAAATAGAAGTAGACACCCTGTATGTATGGCTCGCTAAAAAAATGTGACGATACCTACATACATATATCTAATACTCTAATATTGCTGGTGCCCGTAAGTAGAGGTGTCATAGGGTAAGTGAGACAGCAAATGGCTACTTGACCTGTTGTGCGCAGGCGTCACGAGTCTGGTGGGGCAATTGGCTGTGTGTGACTGGATGTTCAATTCTCGGGCATGCGCGTAAGACCCGAAGTAGTTACGAGAGAGAGACAGACGCATATACGTTTGCACCGTGGTGATTTCGCCAATCTCCAGAGCCTTCTAACAATATAGGAGTATTAGATATATGCCTACATATATCTAAATTATATCCAATGATGCTCTTATCAACGAACAGCGACAACTGTCGTTTATAATTCGGCCATAAGGAAAACGTTATCGCACCACCTGTAATACATACTAATGTGAAATCGGGAGCCGAGAAGCGGGCAGAAATTGCTTTTTGACATTTTAAATATTTATGAGTATTAGTATGTATGGAATTGCGTTAGCCAAGTCTCAAATATGATCCGGTATTGGACGAGAGACACTAAACAATCGCGAGTAGCCTCGGGTGCGCAATTAGGAACAATGTGCAAATAGCGCTAGGCGACAATGCCGAGCCAACGCCAATAGAAAATTCACTTTACGAGTTTCCACTCCCAGATGGAGAAACCGTTTCGCGTATGCATTCACGATGCTCCAATACAATGCGCTAGCAAAGTTCCGTGTCGGTGCCATAAAATTAAAATTTATTTTTCTGTTATGGAATACTCGGACAGATAATTGTTTTGTTTTAATGGCGGATACAGAGTGTTCGGTTTTGTGATTCGTTGAAGAATTCGTATTTTTTTTAACACAAAATTATTTCTAGTTGTTTTCTACAGCTTAGTGTCAAAAATCTGTCAAAATTTAAGTAATAATATTAATAATCGTATAATTATAACAAAAAATAATCAACTACTAAAAATAATGTAAAGTAAAAATTGTTTTATGTGACGTCCCTCCTCATCTATATACTTTTAACACCGCTTTAAAACTGAATTTGACTGATATTACTTGAATGGTGAAAACTACCTCCATATGTTGCAAGAAAAAATAATACCAGGCCTCACACAGACCGTAGAAGATATAGATCAAATTTGATTTCAAGATAATAGTAATAGAATAATTTTATAGCCAGCCAGATCTTTGGAGTATATAAAAAATAAAATATACGCACTGAAATTCCCAGAAAGTGTACATATTTTGGAAGGATAATGTTGGAAATACATTTGCTAGTATTAAGCGAAATACATTGAGAACAGTAGTCAACTTAGATGAAGAGGTATGTCGTTTATATTATATCTAATAGTTGACTATTTTTTGTTTGTCATTCACAAGTTGTCTACTTTGAAAAACATGGATATATTTTTTTTAATTTCACATGTTTTTCCAGCATCGTGACACACCGTTGAAAAACAATTTTGAGTATTATTTAACTACATAAAAATACAACATGGTGGCCGTAAGAAAAATCAGAGTTAATGGTGTTAAATTTCACCGAAATCATCTTAAAAAAGTCTCCTGTAATTAAAAATATATGGGACGTTCTCCAAAATGCACTTTCTTGGAATTATCTCATACATTAAATAATATTTTTTATATGACATATATGTAAATACAGTGCGCGCCTAAAGTATGAATTCATTCAGTAAATGTGAAACAAAAAATGTTTGGAAAAAATCCTCGAACAGGTCCTTATCCTCCTTATAATCCTTAAACAGGTTTGTTTAATAAAAACACACATTTCTGAGGGAACGTCTATTTTCAGATGTCATTTGTTTTTGAGTAATGACGTCATCAATTTATTTATCAAATGGCAACCACCCATTTTTTTAATTTAATTTCAGAGACCCTTGCATTGTCCATTTAACGGTTCAAAAATGTTGCCACCTTACATAACCAAATTTTTGAGTAAATGACAATTGAATATTAATGAAAAATATATTTTTCACAATAAATAAACGAGAATTTCTGAAAAAAACTGAACACAAATAAAACATAGCAAAAAAAGTACGTTGCTAAGTAAACAAATTATCAGATTAAGTTTTTTGACGTATCCATGGTTTTTACTGTCAGTTAATCAGAAGATTTGTCATTAAATTGGGCAAAAAGTTAATGTAACGTGTGCATGGCACATGTGGCACTTTATGGCACATTTAACTGTGACACAAAGAATTGAAATTTTGATTTTCATCGGATGTGTAAATAAGACTCAGCAGGAGGTATGCAATTTATTTAATGCAAAATATCCAGATAACCCTATCACCCAATCCACAGTTAGTAAGATTGAGTCCAAATTTAGAGAAACTGGTGTTGGTAAAGATCTACCAAAATCAGGACGTCAAAAATTACCCAAGATAAAAAGATGGACATTGTGTTAAGTATGGAAGAGAGCCCTCAGAGTACCTCTACACTAGTTGCCTCAGAAAATGAAGTTAGCCAGATGACAGTTCTAAGTATCTTGAGGAAAGAAAACTATCATCCCTACAAATTTCAGCTTGTGCAAAAACTCAACGAAGACGACCCCGACCGGCGATTGCAATTATGTGAAACCATGATGAAGCTTTGTCAAACAAATCCTTTCCACCAGCAAATACTTTTTTCCGATGAAGCCACGTTCTTTCTTCTTTCGAAGCACATACTCAACATCCGCAAAAATTAAATGTGTGGGCCGGAATATTCGCAAACAGAATAATATACTGTTCTGCCATTCTTCTCTGAAGAAACTCTCACAGGAGAAAGATATCTAGAGTTCTTGCAAAATGATCTAATTTTCCCAAATGAGAATGATCCTGACATTCCAGATAACACACTCTGGTTTCAGCAAGACGGAGTACCCCCCGCATTATGCGCGCTCAGTTCGTGAATATTTAGACGTCATCTTTCCTCAGAGGTGGATTGGCAGACGAGGACCGATAGAATGACCCGCGAGATCCCCAGATCTTACATCACTTGATTATTTTTTATGGGGTTATTTAAAATCCAAAGTTTACTGCAGAAGACCATACATTTAGCCGAACTACGAGATTGCATTAGAGATGAAATAGGATCCATTACTCCGGAAGTCATTCAGAATGTACATGAAGTTGATGGACGGCATTTCGAACACTTAATTTAAAATTGTATTTGGTTATTAAAGAAATTGTCGTTTATTTATTGTGAAAAATATATTTTTCATTTTGTAACATTCAATTGTCATATACTCAAAAATTTTGTTATGTAAGGTGGCAACATTTTTATACCGTTAAATCGACAATGAAAGGGTCTCTCAAATTAAATTAAAAAAAATGGGGGTTGCCATTTGAAAAATAAGTTGACGTCATTACTCAAAAACAAATGACATCTGAAAATAGACGTTCCCTCAAAAAATGCGTGTACTGCAAACTGTATATGTTGTCAATACATTTTATTATGATTTTCATCCAAAGCGTTGTATTAAAACAATATAAAAAAAGTATAAGCATTGTACCAAATTAACTACAAAAAAGTATATGGAACGGCGAATTGGCAATGTGATAAATATGTAAACTCCCGCCCTTTTCTTGTGCCACATGCTGTTCTGGTCGCAAACAATGGTAGGTCCTACATTGTATGAATGTTGGGTGTTATTGAAGCAAATAAAAATAAATATATCGGACGGCTTTCCAATTTTGTTTGATACATCTCTAGTATTGGACGCAATTGAGCCAGGTGCCTTAATAATGGATCGTTTACACATTTGTAATATTATTTCGTTGACAGTTATAGTTATAGTATAAAAGACCACGTTCAATATTATACAATGTGCACAATGTTCAACCTTCAAATCAAATCATCTGTGGAAGGAAACAATGCACTTGTCTCCCTGACAACATATTTTGTTTCAATATTACGTTAGTGTCGCGAAACCTCAAACATGCACTGTATTTCACTTGTGCACTTAAAGAAACGCACCGTCCGAATAAAATTCCAACGCAAACAGACCTGTTCTGCGCAAATATTGATTGTGTTCCGTCAAGCTCGTGCTTGAAATATAAAAAAGATATAAAAACGCCGGGTTTATTTGTAGAGAAGAGAGAGAATTTGTGCGGAGAAGAGCAAAAAGGTGCGAAGGAATCTCCGACTTGCTCTCGGCGCACCTTGCGTCCAAGCAGGTGGACGGTAGAGTACGATGAGCTCGAGGAAGTCGCCGGTTCAACTGGTGACATATTATAAAGACTCTTGTTTAAACACAGACTTTGGTTTTTTACAGCGTCGTAACTGACAAATGTCCATTGAAAAACATCATCTTCTACATAAATAAACTGCTTATCAATGGTTTCGACTTCGATTTGTACTACTGAAAAGAATTTGGCGACTATTAAAACGTGTCTGATATACAGGTCGAACAAGCAAACTATTTAAAACACCGGACACTTTTGATAGTGACAATCTACTTGTCAGAATGGATCCACAAGATCTGAACATGGACTATATTATTGGAGTTTCCTATCATATCTTCAGGTGTATTTGTCAAAATTTTGATATCTGGTTTTGATTTGAGGTCTTGTTTGATTTGGTCAGTCTTGAATGAATAAGTTTTCAATAAAACTGATCTTAATCTTGTTATTATAAATCTTATTTATTCGATACTACCCGAATCAGTTTGTAGTGAAAACTGAACCAATCGGTACCGTTACTTTTATTTAGATTCCCGCAAAGAGCTAAATTCAATAAAAGTAAAAAAATGGAAAACTCCATTAAAAAAACAAGATATAAACATGTAAAAGAAATACATCTGGAAATATGATAGCATAGTCCAATAAGCTTTAAGATAATATGGACTTATTCTTACATCAAGATGTCACCAGCCAAAATTTTCGTTATTTTATTTCGTTTGCTTGTTCACCCAGTAGTACAACATGGAGTAAAATCAACTTTCCATTCATCTATCAACTAGTTTTTGAATTACAGGGTTCTAAATTGAGGCTAAAAATTGCAGTCTTAGCACCTACTGTCGAGCAGTTTATTTCAATAGTGGGTTGGTACGCATGTGAAATGGCATTCTGGTGTTTGGCTGGACAACTCGAAGGGTACTATACAGTGGTTTCAATCCATTGGAGCGTCAGAACAATCAACATCTTCGATCTTTCATCATATTCCAAATGCGATCTATGGACAACAGATCTGGTGATTGTGCAGGCCAATGCAGAATATTGATTAGAATATGGGAGATCAGGTGATTAAAAATGTAATGTCTGAAGAACAAGGCTGAGTGTGTGGAAATTCAGAAGAAAATGTGTTCAGGAAACTTATTGATACAGAAGTTCAGAAGAAGTTGAATTCAAGTACTTATTAACTGTTATCCAATATATTTTTGCATTGTAATGACAAGTATTTCATTATTAGATTATCTTTACAATAAACCAATTTAGAGTTGAAAAAATTTATATACTACCTACACCTATATATCCAAAATATATGTTAAGTTAAGGCCGAAGATAAATAACCGACATTTATTGGTGTCAAATATTTTACTTCTGTTCTCACGGTAAGCAAAACGAGAAATAGTTGTCAGCTGATTTTATGATTGTTCCTTAGCCATATGCAGACCAAATTATTCAAACGTTCTACAGTCGCATCTTCGATTCGAGAAAGTCAACGCCTCGAGCAGTGACATTATTTCCATAATAAAAATTATGTAGTATTATTTTCCCGCAGCAAAATATTAATATATTTAATGTGCACACGCCTAGGTTAGCGCTCCTCAGATGTCAAACAAATTTTAATTCACTTCCATAGGCGTCGCCTACGTTAAATCAAAATAAAATGAATGTACATATATCAAATAAATAAAACACGTACATATATTCGAACGGAACGGCCAAACCTACCTGCGGGCACAACAGGCAACAATCCGAATCAAGGCCGAGCGCTCTAGATCAGCGGTTCCTAAACTTTTTTGCCACGGTACCCTTTCTGGCAGCCTTACTTAGGTCTTGGAGCCCTTAGGCTTTGGAAACATGTTAATTCATGTTTATTTTGTTATATTATCTATTTTTCTTCTAAAATTTGAGGCTTAAATGTATTTAAAGTAATATAATACATTATTTAGGACTAAAAAATCGGAAAATAAAAGAGTGAGGTACCCTGAGACTAAGCAAGTAATATTATAAATTATAATAATTGTAGATGTTAAAAACAGGTTCAATAGTTTAAACGCACTTTTATTTTTAAAATCTTTTAGTTTGTAAATTAAGTAATGAGACTATTTTTTTATTTTGTTTTTATTCGAATATAATTACAATTCAGTATTATCTTCTTCAAAATATCTTCCTTGGGAAGCCACACAGCGCTGGAGACGGTTCTTCCATTCCTCATAGCAGTGCTGGAACTCATATACTGGAATAGCCTTCAGCTGATCGGTTACAGCCGTTTGATTATTTTCTATGGTCCCAAAATGACGTCCCTTGAGGTGATTTTTCAATCTCGGGAAGAGAAAAAAGTCACACGGACCCAAGTCAGGAGAATAAGGAGGCAGATGAATGTTTTTACTGCCTAAAAACTCGTTTACTGAAATGGTTGTGAGACAAGGCGCATTGTCGTGATGCAACATCCAGTTGTTCTTGATGTTTGGTCTCAGACGCATGACCCTTTTTCAAGAACCTCTCTCTTTTTGGACAATTCCGTGGCTATCAAAAAAGCAAATGAGCATGCATTTGATCGTTGACTTGCACATTCTTTTTTTGGCTCTTGGAGAGCTTGAAGTGTGCCATTCCATGCTCTTGCGCTTGGTTTCCGGGTCGTACTCAAACATCCAAAGGGCTGGATGCAAAATTATCGTGAAAAAACTATTATATCGCTTTGGACAAAATTTGATTTGTTGCTTTATTATATCAAAAAGTTATCTGGGCCTGGGTAGGTGGTGTGTATAATCTAAGTGTCGAAAAAAATAATAATGGAAAACTGATTATTATTGCTATTTTTACAACAACAACGCATTTTGTAATTTATAACCTACCCCACACATTGTGTAAAATTTAATGATTAACTTTTTTTCTCTGTTCAATCTGAGCCTGGGAATGTATAATCTAAGTGTCGAAAAAAATCATGAAAAATATATTATTATTATTATTTCTATTTTTGCAACAACAACGCGTTTTGTAATTTATAACCTACCACACCGCGTGTAAAATTTATTGACAAAACTTTTTTGTCTCTTCAATTTTTGTCAACTGTTCACGACTGTTGTCGATTGTTCACTAATTATCGGGAATAAAAGGAATAAAAACACAGGTATTTTAGAGGTTTTTGTGTTACATTTTAGTTAATAACAAATGGTGCATAACTTTCTGAACTGGCGCATATCAAAGTTACCGTTTCTTATGATATCCCAGAGGCGTTTCAATAAAAGTTGGGGATCATTATGGAAAAAGTCGAGCCAGAAACAGATACCGCTTGCTCTGTATCGTCACAAAAGTCGTCCGACGATGTCCTCGCGCCAAAGCAGGTGTACAACACCCATCCATAATGTTCACATGACACGCGCACGCATCGGAATTGTGTGGCAATTCACACGAATTAATGACGTGTCCATTAAATTTTAATAAACTGGGTCAATTGAACGTTTTTCGTGGGGCCCATTGTCGTCGCGAGTATGGAAGAATTAATCATGCGCCCGGTAGGTGACGGCAATCGTCTTCATTTGAATAAAATTTCAATTTGATATGAATTAGTCTAGGTGCATTTGTGGCAGGGCCGTATAAAAAATTGTAATTGTGGAGAAACGTTTTTAGGAGTTGCATCATTAGTTCTTCGTTTCGTGTGTAAGCGTTTTGTTGTGGCCGGCTGATGAATGATGTGTTACTGGCGAGGTGGCGTATCTGCCCTTGTTGCGTTGCTAAACTCAGCGAGACCGACTTTGGTGGCGACCATTTATGGAGTGGGCTGGGGAGATCTTGTACGGAGTAGGTCCAGAACTAGGTAATCGGATCGAAACTAGGAGGTTACGCCGTCGCTATGGTATCGATAAACAAGGTTTGGTAAACATGAAAAGTATGCTCCAAAAGAAACTTGACACATCGAATGAACAACGTGCTTCTGATGATCTCGCTCAAGAATACTCAATAAAAATATTATAACGAATATATTATACGAGGTGTGTAAATTAAGTAATGAGTCTGGCAACGTAGCGCGCGATCTAGCAACACTGTGGAGATGGGACTTGGAAGGGCGGTAGGTTAACATGTAATACACCTTCAGTACAAGTTTGAATTTGTCAGAGTCATTTGTTTGTTCCTTGTGACTGTTTTCGTAAACCGGTTTTTCTAGTGCGTTTTAAAAATGACTGACATTAATTTTGAGCGAAGCTGTGCTCTCAGGCTTTGCTTCAGACTACGACACAGCGCAACGGATACTTTTGAAAAACTTCAACACGCCTACGGAGACAGTGGTTTTTCAACAGCCCAGGTTTTTCGGTGATTTAAGGCATTCTCAGAAGGAAGAGAGTCGATTAAAGATGAACCACGCAGTGGAAGACCTTCATTTTCAAGAATCGATGAAACTGTCGATATAATACATGATCTTATGCGTTCAGATCGTCGGTTGACGACAAGAATGATCGGGGAAGGGTTAAATTTGAATCACACCACTGTTCATCGGATTTTGAATGACTAACGAATTGTGGATGAGAAAAATCACCTCAACGGACGTCATTTTGTCTGTAACCGACCAGCTAAGATTATTCTAGCATATGAGTTCCAGCACTGCTATGAGGAATGGAAGAACCGTCTCCAGTGCTGTGTGGCTTCTTTAAGTTATTTTGAAGGAAACAATACTGTAATTCTATTCGAACAAAAAAATTAAAAAAACAGTCTCATTATTTAATTTACATACCTCGTATACATATATCAACTTCGAACCTATTTACTTTGTATTTTGTACTTTGTATTTGTATATATATTGAAGATGACAGAAGATGTTACGATGAATGGATTTTACAATGAAATGTAGTTGAACGGGCTAATTCTACACGGCAAAAAATGAAACACTTTAATATTTAATTACCTAAATAAAAATGTGATATTCCTATCATGTAAATAATGTCTGTTAGGTTGAAAAAAACCCTTATCAATAGTTATCAACAGTGATATCGGAAGGCAACGACAAACTACTATTTCTATTAATCGTCTCTCATCATCTAAAATAATTAAGTTGCAACTTAAAAGATTTTGTAAATCATATAGGTATGTGATGTGAAATTTTCATCAGTTAAGAAGCTGTGGTATGTAAAGATAATTATGTAAAAGGTTTACCAATTAAGTTTTCGGAGTTGGCTGACTGTGTCTGCTACTACTTTACTTGTAAAGTACTACTTTCCCTTGAGGCGTAATTTTGTGTAGCAAAACATTTTTTTAATTAAAGTAATATCGACAAGCCATTTAGCATACGTCAAAGTTGTCAGAATCTCAGCCTTCAATGGGATACTTACGATGAATGGCAAAAAGTTCATTACGCATTCCGTCTTATTTAGGTTCCCATTGTTCTAAGTAAGTTATTGCCCATATATAAAAATATAGATCTTCGGCGATGTTAGCGCGCATAAAGTCGTAAGAGACCTGTCAGAATTGCAACAATGAAACTGGATATTCGAGGCGCAAATCCCATTTGAAAACATTATTTCGAAAATGAACTATAAACGTCCATACGCAATTTACGACCCTGTCGACTTTTCTTAAAATATTGTTGCAGAGGCAATTGCAGAATGTAACTAACTGTAAGCAGAAGCGGTGCGCTTATGAACGGTCAGAGGCGGTTCGTGACCAAGAAGAGTCTTGTTGCTGAGCGAATGAGAAAATAAAGTGCGTTAAAAAAATAAGTCAAGTAGTTTCTGAAAACTTGAAGGCATGTCGTTTCTTGTTGCAATTGCTTTATGTACAACTGCCACTATAAGTGTCAACCGTGTCACCCATCTTTCTGGAACTTGCTAATTTTCATTATTTTAAAGAAATAATCGGATATGTGAAAGAATGTAGAGTTCGGTGACGCTGCAATTTTTTTTGGCTAAGCACCTCAATATCCACATAAAATCGGTATTTGGTGTGGTATTAGTAGAACAAGAATTTTTGGACAATTTTTTTAATGCTGCTCTCACTGAACAAGGGTATGTGAGAGAAAATTGTTATAAACACCTTTTTTTTAATCAGTTTGATAATATAGAACTACAACAAAGGTACATTCGACAAGATGGCACTAGAGCTCAAATTGCAACAGAAACTGTGGAACTTTTCGAGGGAATTTTTCAGAATAGATTAGTTAATTTAAATGTCGACCATGAATTTTCACCTCCATGGTCATTTCAGATCATGGAATATTTCTCCATGCGATGTCTTTTGTTGTTATCTTAAAAATACAATTTTTCAAATTAATATTCTTGATTTAGTGCATCTCCAAGTTAGGATTACAGAGAAAATAATGAAATAAATAATGATGATCCTCATATCTTACATAAAGTTTTCAAGAACAGAAAGATCTTGATCCAAATATGTTTGAACCATGATGGTGGCCATATTCAAAAAAATGTTTTAAATTGTTTTCATAAATAAAGTTTTAATGAAAACTTGCCCGTTTTTTCAATTTGTAGAAATATCAACAAATACTTTCTAGCACTTGAACCCTTACAACATTGAGTTTGAAAAGTAATTAAGTATAATCTATGAATTATTTCATAGTTAACATATGCAATAAAATCAACATTTATAATAGTTACTAACAGTTGCAGTTTTTTTAACACACAATGTAACACTTTGTGCGTTAGGTGCACATATTATTTTATCTTGGTATTTGAAATTGAACACATTCTTAAAAAGATGAGGCTTATCAAGGAATGAGAGGTCACAGCAGTTACATACCTGATATATTGGTAAGAGTGGCAATCTATGTTCAATATTTGGGCTCTTGCTAGGAGGTTCGTGTCTCACAGGTGAAGGTGACAATATCTGCTTCAATGTCGATTCGAACAAAAAAATTAATGCAGGACAGTGCCTCAACCTGTTTGTTACCAAAAGTAAACCTTAAAAAGTTGTTTATAAATAATATGAGTTCAAGTATCAGCATCTTGCACCATATTTCTAGAGATAGATAATAGTGGATTGTTCCTGTATTCAGTTTTTTGATATATCATGTAAGTTTTCTGAAGTATTGATTACATTATAAAACGTACGCAAAACGAGATATTTGTGAGTATTTTGTCGTTGTCCACCTCCATGTATAAGAGTACAATCCCAAGGAATACGGTATAATCCTAACAGATTACAACTTAATTCATTATGAACTAAGTTCACCACTGATTACTACGTTAGGTGTTCTTATACCATTTGTAATATGCTTATGCCTTAAGCAAATTACAAATAGCACTATAATCTTTAAATTTATAGGGATATTTTATTATTCCTTACAGTACGTACCTATGTTTAATGTCATAAATTTAAATGTACAAAACTGAAATTGCATGAATTCATTGTTGGTAAAGCAATGAGGAAAGGTGAAGTGAAGAGGAAAGGAAATATTCTTTTGAAAAAGGAGAAAAAGTCAGTGTCTCAAAAGGCACACAACTGCAGTTTCTTATATTTATTTTCATCAGTTTTATATAAGTTATGGGACATGAGTTTGAAGAAAAAGTTTGCCTCGAAATTTCTACTCGATTTTGATATCTGATCTAGATGTTGCAGAGCTCTGAGGCGGAGACATTTTGTGAGGAACTGTGTGGTTGTATTGGATGGGAAGTATTTCACATTGGTATAAAATATGATGGACTTTACACCTTTAATATTGAAAACTGTCGAAACGAAGTAAAACTGACAAAGTTTTAGTCTGGTGCGCGATATCTAAGGCTGGTGTTTCAAGACTCAAAGTGGGGAGAAGCTCTGGGCTTTCATGTGAACCCGAACATTGTCCAAAGCAAAATGAGACAAGTCTTAACCAAATTGCAGACCATTGAATACCATAGTCCACTATCAGTTTTGTAGATTAGTTTTCACGTTATCAAAAAATGTAAAATAAATCATGACTATTTAAGTTTAAATACAATTTCGTCACTTTGTTGGTTAAGGGGGCTTTCCCGCTTTTCGGTTTCAAAAAATCGTTTTTTTTTTTGTTTTTTACTGAAATCGATGCGTTATACATTCAAATTTATTGTCCTGAAATTTTAAAGTGATCCGCGTATTAGATTTCGAGTTACAGCCGGATTAGTGACGACGGTTATGGTGCTTGAAAAGAGTCGCGCACGGAAAATGGAGGTGGACAATGTAAAGGAAGTGTTTCAACAATCATAAGAAAAGCATAATGTAAAATATGCTCAGTATATTGGCGACGGGGACAGTAAGGCGATAAGGTAATGACTTCAAGGCGATTTTGGATTTGGACCCCTACAACAACGATCCGAAATTAATGAAAAAGGAATGCGTCGGTCACGTGGAGAAAAATGCATGGGAACCAGGCTCCGTAATGCGAAGAAAACAAACAAGGGACTCGGGGAAGAGCTCCAGGAAAACTGACCATCAAAGTAATAGGCGAATTGACAACTTATTACGGTCTGTTACTTATTATCCGAATTCGGCGAAATGCGGATTCAGTGGAAAAAATGCGTGACACTATCTGATGTGAAGCCAAAATGAGGTCTACAAGGTAGAGGAGGGTGTCCTGTACGGGCCGGGAATTAATGACGACATGTAAGTTAAAAAATTTCATAGTTAAATAAAAAAAAAGGCGTATAAAAACTTTAGACGCGTTTTTCTCAAAACAACGTTTTTGAAACTGGAATCAGATTTTTTCTCAAGCACTAATTAACCGATTTTTATGATTTTGCTTTTAAAATGTTCACAAATGATGCCATTAGTGATCAACATAGGATTTTTTTGATATTGCAAAAATTCGATTTTTAATAACAATTTAAAGGTAGAAATTTAAGGTGAAACTCATACTTTTTTTTTCACAGTTGCACCAAATTGCGTAAAATTTGAATTACAAAAATCCCCTATGATAAACACTAAAAACAACCCTATATTTTATAGAAATGTTTCATTTTTTGATTTCAGATGAATAGCGTCGTAGAAAATTCTCATTTACATGAGACATGTCCGCCTGAAGTAGCTACATTGGAACAAGGATCAACGGCCGCCATTTTGGTTGAAAAAAGTAAATAAATAAATAAATGTAACCTTCATACCTCTATCTTTTAATTAAAAAAAAATTGTCTCAATCCGTTTTATACTTTCTTAAAAAACAAATCCCAAAAAAAATTTTTTTTCAGCGAAAAAGCGGGAAAGCCCCTTTAAGCCTTTTTTTTCTCAAAGCGTATGTCCCATACGTTAGATTCCTCGCGTCTTCAGCCACAGAACGTGCGCTCCCTTGAAACAATGATGCATCCGCATTAGCATCGAAGAGGGCACTGTCAGGTGGCCGTCCCGCTGAATAACTAGCTCTGTCTCTTGTCCGGGCTTCAATCACACACGTGTTATTACCGCGCATCTCATTTTTACCGCTTGACACAATGGTCCATATATTACGTCATAGAGGCGACGGCGGCAGCTAGGCAGCTTGTAAAGCCGTCTCCGACTCGCTTCTAAAATGTCATTAACGGAACCACGACAATTAAAAGTGATCGTTCAGTGCCGACCGGGAACTGTATATCAATCAGGGTGGCGTAAAGCTGAGCTTCGATGTAACCGTATAAGCAGGCAGTGTTAATGTCGCCAGTGGCGTATATAGCGGAGATTCCAGTTCTTGAGGGAAATACAAGAGTGTTGAACTAATGCTGTCTTGCAAAGAGACGTTTGAGACTTCAGTACAGTAAGGTATGGTATTATCGAAGATGTTGCCTTTGTGGGGGAAGGACAATAACACAGGCCGATAAAATTTAACGAAAGACAAGAATCGGACTATACTTTTCCGAAGGTTTTTGGTGCTCTGAATACGAATCCGACCATCAGATTTCATCACGTCAGGGTTTAGAGTAATCCTAATCTAAATGTGCAAAAAATCTCTGCAAAAAAAAAATCAATGCAAAACTCAATGGATAACATTTTTACAAAAAAATCCAATATGGAATCTGAAAGTACTATTCTCTTTCAAAATTCATTTTTGGACTTTTGAAATATATCTAGATTCAGAGAAATCGATCCAATATGATTTTGAGTTTGACAACCTTTAAGGTGGAGACTTAGACTTAGGAGACAGCGGGAAGAAAGGGGAAGAATCATATTTACAGATGCTGTCTTGGATTTTTTTTTGTAAAAAATTCTATCCATCGCGTAATGAAATCTCAGAAATAACCGAAATCAGCGTTTTTTGCAGTTTTAGGTTAGGATTACTCGAAAACCTAACGTGATGGAGGAAATCTGAGGTTTCGTATTCAGCGCACTAAAAACCTTGGAAAAGTATAGTCTGGTTCTTGGGTGTACAATTTGTCTGCCTGTGTAACTGGAAATATGTTGTGATTGGAATGATTCAATGAGTACCACCATGAACACCAATGAAGCTTTGCAATAATTTTCTGTCAAATCTGCCACAAGAAAAAACCCTGTATCGATTGCTGCCTGGATTTCAGTGGTAGCATCTTCCTTATGTCGTACTGAGGTTGGTCAGTAGCTGTCAGTACAGTAAAAGCTGACGAAGTTAATACTAGCAGTGGCAATATCTTCATATCTTGATTGTCATTGTGCGTGAATGAAAAGTGGAAATATGTTTGTGATTGGAAGCAAAGACCCAGCATCGATTTCTGCTTGGATTTGACAAGCGTGGCTTTTGTATTAGGTCATTCTGGGTTTGGTCAATAGGTCGTCTGGGTAGTAGTACTAGCAGGAAGCAGTTTAGTAACAATAGAGATTAGTTAATCATTAGTTGCAGTTAATACGTCATAAAAACATATCTGCATAGAATAGGGTAATGAAATGGGGACCTAAAAGGCAGGTGTCGCAGCAGGAGATTGTTTATCATATTCTGCGCGAATATAATTAGTTTTAGAAGACAAATAGTTAATGGAAAGCTATACATTGGTCCATAAGAGCACTAAATCCAAGGATTATTGGGAATGTACAACAAGTGCAGCATGAGGGCACGAGGGAACAGCATGAGGGACCAAGGTAAAAATAATATGTGTTATAAAAGGAAACTGCTGGAATACGTACCAAGTTCAAAAGAATGCAATGCTTCACAGAATAAAGTTGTTCATCCTTTAAAACAGGTAAGAGGTAAAATATATTTCTGAAGATTATTTTTGTGCAAGTAAATAAAAATAGTAAATTTCTGAAAATCCGGCAGAAGAACAAGAAGTCTATATTGTTGTCGTTTTCTGTCATTGTCTTGCGAGGTAATAGTATGAAGTCTTTTTCATCCTGAACTCAATCACTCTCCACAAATTAGAATAGGGTATTAATATCCTTGTATTGTCTACAAAAATTAATAAAAGGATTATGGAAGAATGAAAAAAAAAAACAACACACTTTTCGGAGGGAAACTCAAAATTCAAGATATGTTGTTTTACCTTACGACCCAAAATTCACCTGCGGATTAGGCAAAATCTTTAAAAACATTCGAAAAAACAAAATTATAAATACTTTTAGGTAACCCAAGAGATAAAACAAATAACAATAATAAGTCGGGAACGAGGTTGTAGAGGTTGTGAACAGAAGTATACTGGTCAAACAAAAAAGATGAATTTTGACTGGATTCAAAGCCCATGTAGCTCATCTAAAATATGGCAAAACAATGTGTAACCCAATATGTTTTTGACAATAATCATAGGATTATTAGTGGCTTAAAACTATTAATAACTGTAACATACAGTAGACAGTTAGACGAATTCGAAAGTATAGAATTTGTTAAATGGAATAGTAGCATGAATAAACATAATAGGCTGATACCTAACAGTCCATTGTACTGGTTGATAAATAAGGACAAAAGTTAGGGTTCATCGAATTGCAAAAGCGGGAACTTTACTTGCAATTATCTCCTGATGATGTCAACATAGCTGGCGAAACGCGCCCGTTGAGTGAAAAAAGTGTTTGGGTGTTACTGGAAAAGTGCGAATTTGTTTCTGCTCAGAAGGTTCGAATTCTTCTCCAGTACAAAGAAAAACCTTTAATAAAATTTACAAATAACCATAAGATCTACGAGTATTACCGACATCCGCCGTTGAGACACGGGGACCCGCAGGATCGCGCAGCATCGGCACTAGATTTTGCAATTATCTCGAAAACAAAGAAGTTAATCCGGCTTATCGCTGATGTACGATGTTGGTAAAGCAACTAAAAATAAATTGAGGTGAAGGTGAAGTAATTACATTAAATTGTTTACGATGAAAGTAAGTGGTATATCGAATGGACTAATGTAAGTTATATCCGTCGCAGCAGCGCACACACGCTATAGGGTCGAAGGAGGGTCTTCATCAAACAACAGCGTTGTTTATGGTCTTTGCGCCGCGCCGGCCCGGTTTCGCGGAAATCTCGGCTCCGATCCCCCAACGGCGTCCTATAAAGGTTGGTACTCATTAGAGCATTTTTGCACACAAGTTTGTTCGTGGAATTTTAAATAACCTATATTTTTGCGCGCAAATACCCGTTCCAGTTAGCTTGTAGTTATCTGAATGTGTGTATATGAGAAAATAATATGTCTCGTAATATAGGGTGGGCCATCTATTGGTTTCTTTTTAAACTGAGTGTTATTTCTACATTGCCGACACTGACGCGCTTGACATTTGACATATATGTGGTGTCTAACCTCCGCTGTAAGAAATGGATCGTTTTACGCTTGAACAACGTTGGGAAATATTGAAAAATTATTTCCAAAGTCGTTCTGTGTTGCAGAAACAGTGAGAAAATTGAGAACAATTTTTGGACGGAATGACGCTCCGTCAGCGCCTGGTGTAAGAAAGTTCTTAAGGAAAGTTCGTGAAACTGGTATGCTTATGGATAACAGAAGTCATCCACGTGCTCGTCCAGTGCGCACAGCTGAAAGAATTGCTGCTGTTGCCCAAAGTGTGCGTGAAAACACAAGAACCTCAACTCGTCACAGAGCACAACAACTTAATGTCAGTCGCACTTCTCTGAGGGGAATATTGCATAAATACCTCGGATTATTGGCTTACAAGTTGTAACTTACTCAAGAGGTAAAGGAAAATGACCACCCACTTGAATGAGAAGCGATAATGGCTTCTCAGTGTGGGCTTTAAAGAGTTTGGAAATGACGCCGATTACAATCGAAAAATCATTTTTTTCGGACGAAGCTTATTTTCATCTTGGAGGACATGTTAATAAACAGAACTGTAGGATTTGGGGTTCCGAAAATCCACACATAGTCATAGAGAAGACAATGCATCCTGCAAGAGTGACTGTTTGGTGTGGGTTTTGGAGTGGTGGCATCATTGGTCCGTAGTTCTTTCAAAATGAAGATGGTAACAGCGTTACAGTAAATGGAATGCGTTACTGAGACATGTTAACTGATTTTTTGTGGCCGCGATTGGACGAGCTTTGGTTCCAGCAGGATGGAGCAACGTGCCACACAAGCCGTGGAACAATCGATCTTTTGCACACAAAATTCGGTAACCGTGTTATCAGCCGTTTTGGAGACATTAATTGGCCATCGCGTAGCTGCGATTTAACACCGTTGGACTATTTTTTATGACGACATGTTAAGGACCGTTGTTACTCCAACGATCTACAAACAATTGATGCACTGAAGGAAAACACCAATTTAGGTATTCGTGCAATAGAGCACAAATAATCGAAAATGTACTGCAAAATTAGGCGAAAAGAATGAACTACTGCCAAGCCAGCCGCGGCGGCCATTTAACTGAAATTGTTTTTCATAAATAATGGGAAGGAATACTTTCTTGAATAAAGCAACAATTATTTAAAAGTATTCAACGATGTAAGCAATTTTAAAAAGAAACTATCTAATGGCCCACCCTTTATAACTATTGCAAGTTCAGCTTTCATCGTAATGCAAAAAAAGAAAAAAAAAACAGCATAAACGATAGTGAATAACACAGTCATATCAAGGCTGGAGGTGTATAGTGGATCCAGTTTATTGGCAGACATGAATCTGCAGACTGGCAACTGGCTCCCATGCATATACTTTTTGATTCCGCGAAAAATGACAAGGAAATTTTGGGTTCCATAAAGTCGGTCACTTTTCATACTCTTAATTAATTTGAAACATAATTCATTATTCCATTCCATCTCTGAGTTTGTAATATGCCACTAGAAAAATTTATGGACGCAGAGCACACACACAGAAATACACCTAACATCCTCAACTTATCGTCCAAACTGAGCAAATTTATGCGTAAATATCTTTTGATATTTACTAGAAACCGACAGGCGACGGAGCGTGTTTGTGCGTGCTCAAACTTTGCACGAACAGTACTTATGGTAGCTCTGTACACATTTGAGCAGATTTGCGCGCAAACCATTCGTGCTCGAAGTTTTGCTCAAATGAATACCTACCTTAAGAAATGATAGGCGCGCACATTATTGCGTTCTTGCTTTTTAACCTCCAGACCGCATGTGTCTAGCATTTAAGATTGAGATTAAATTTACAAGAAATACTGGAGGACAATTGGAACCTTCAGCATAGAAACAAATTCACACTTGAACACTATCAGGAGATAAACTAAAGTTAAAGATAAAGTTTTGTGGTTCACTGACCCGTGAAAGTTGCGATTTGGCTAATCATAAATTTTGTTCCTGTTTATTAACAAGAACAGTGGACTGTTAGTTGGGATTCGGTAAACCGTAACTTTTGTCTTTGTTTAATAAACAGAACAGTAGACTGTCAAGTATCGGTACATTCACTTTATTCATGGGAATACTACATATGAGGTATGTCTAGACACATTTTTGTTTAAACTTGTCGCGACACGCTAGCAGCGCGCTGGGAGCAGCATCAGTTCGGTTATTTAATAGCCACACCTCGTATAACAATTAAAAAAAATGTTCCACACAAAGAGTCGTAAGCCGGATATAAACCAAAAACCTGTCCATCTGTAGATTTTTCTTCTTACAGAATAATGTTCATTAGACTCTGAATATACTTCTTCAAATTGACTATCGACTATTTTTAATAGTGAAAATTAATTAGTAAGTTTAATTATTGAAAAACGGAAAAGATCTTCTTCTTTTACAGCCTCTGTAAGTTGTACAGTTGCAGCTGGGTAAAAGACAACGAAAATAAAATCTTACATTCGAATAGTGTTGCTTTTGTCTTACTTACTTGTACCTGTTTGTACTTATGTGCATGTGCATGCAACATTTTTGATTTCTTAGAATTATGTCGAGAAACCAAAAACATTTTTCTGAACAATTTTGTGTTTTCATCTCCTTAAACTATATTTTACTACCAGATTTTTTGCACCAAAAAGAATCTATTATCGTCACTTTTTTTTTTAATATCGACTTGAGATATTATTTGTTGTTAAGATGAAACTGAGCAAGGCTTACATTGAGCGTCAGATGAGTGAAATAAAAGAGGCGCTTAGTTCTGGTCTCTGGGATGTGCCCGTTTTTCGTATTCCACAAACGTCACGTCCGGCGGCAGTCCTTCGGTCTCATCTACATAAATAAATCAGGTGACAGTCTATACAGGGTGACGCAGAACTGACAGTGTTTCCTTTCTAGGTATGTCGACGAGATCATTACAGTTATGTTTTGCTTTACAGTTCTTCAATTACTGCTTTGTTCGATGCCTCATAAATAAAAATCCATCGGCACCAGGTCAGGAAACTTTGGGGGCCAACCTTTGCAGGAACCTAAATGTGATCGTTGTTTTTATTGAGGCAATCTTGAATGATAGTTATACAGGTAGGTGAGATAATTAGTTGTTTCTAGCTAATAATTAATACAACTTATCTTTCTAAAGGAGGTTAAAGGTTCCATAGGTCCAGAGGTTTTTAAAATAAAATATATTTTAACGACTAAATGATGCAATTAAATAAGATATTCTTAATTAATAGCTACTATAACAAAAACATTGGCTAGTAAAAGTTATTTCGATTTAAGAATTGAAAATCATTTATGTGTGGCAAACCATTATCAAACTTACTTATGTATGTATTCAAATTGTCTTTACACCTTGGTCCGTATTTTTGTTGGACGAATAAAGATTTTTTTCCGATGAGATTTTCTTATAGTAGAAGATGAAGAACCAATTTTTTGGGCCACCCTGTATGTATCGTGACGTCACGGATCGCCTTCGTTTCCATGGCCCGCTCGCTGCATTCGCAAAACCTAATTTAAATACAGGATACACCGAGCACCGATATTCTATACGAATCATTTTGTTATTATTAAAATCATAGTTAGAATTCACCCGGGCTCTTCAGAAGTGTCATCGTCGGCGAGGTACTGCCTCTAAAAACGGCATTTACATTCATAAATTGTCCTTCTGTATTAGGAATGTGTTATCTTTCGTATACAGGGTGCGCTATTCGAGGCACTCGTACATTTTTTTCACCTTAGTTTCAACGGATAAAACTGGTTTTAAATATATTATTCCGGAAGCAATATAATGCTCTGATTTTGTCATAATACTCCTCATAGAAAATGCATGAGATCTCTCACTGACTACCAAGTCAATCAGGTGGTACGACAAAGGGGCAGGTAGCTGTGCTCGTCCACACTAGAACGGAATAGAGCTTGAGGAATTTTTGTGTCACGACCGATCACATTCCTTGGTCAGTACGTTTCACTATTTGGTTTCACTATTTATTTTCATTTTCAAATTTGCATCAAATGCCTCAATTTTTGGTGACAGCTGTAGATTGCATGTAGTACATTTTTTATAAAGGCTGAATAGTCAAAGGCGATGAAATAACCAAAACATTAAAAATGAATTTCTATTTTTTTTTTTAGTTTAGAAGTAGGAAGTTTATTAAAATAGTGATAGATAATTCAGCTCAATATAACAAGCTCATATAATCGATCTTCATTTGAAGCAATGACACAACAATACTGTCTTAGAAAAGCACTTTTCACCAGCTTTGCAAAAGTTACTAATTCTCTAAAACCAACAACATTTTCAATTTTTTCTGTCATATGTCCAGTCAGATGGTTTTAACCCCCTTTAGGCTTGACGTTACTTTTTGGGACAGCCTATATAATTAGTCTTAGGAGTTTGAGAATAACAGTTTCTCTTAGTATACTAGCTTATTCCATGTTCTGAAAAAAAAAGATACACACACCAAATACAGCTCTATATGCCAAAACTAGAAACGATTTTTTGAAGTTATTCCTAGAAATATTTTCTGTAGAAGCAATACGAGGTATGGCTATTAAATAACCGAACTGCTGTCATAACACTTTTTATTCGTTACCAATTGCAGTAGCAACTTTTTCGACTTCAATGTACTACCCTTGGCGATCTCTACACCGCTCCATATGACTTTTCCATTGTTGAAAGCAGTGCTAGAAGTCCGCTTCTGTCAGCTGGTTCAGAACATCAGTTGCTTTTGCTTTAACCGCTTCCACACTTTCGAATCTTACCCTTTTCAGTGTCACCGTATCTAACAAGCCTGGATCAGTGTCAATGTTGTTTAGAATGTCAGCGCAAATATTCTTGATTCCTTTTGCTCGAGAATGAGGAGTTTTGGCACCATTTTTGCGCAAACTTTGCGCATATTGAACGATTCATGCAAAATCTGGCGAACAAAGTCCTCGGATGCTTAGACGATGATCTTCGCGGATTAATTTATCAGTTTTTTTCAATGTTTTCGTCCGTTTTTGACATTGAGGGCCGTCCGGGGTGCGGATCGTCTTCGGTAGTTTTACGTTCCCCTTTAAACCGTTTAAACCATTCAAAAACTTGTGTGCGGGATAAACATTAATTCCCGTACACTTCTTTTAACATTGTATAAGCTTATGTCAACATTTTCCCCAGTTTAACAAGAAACTTGAGATTAACCCGTTGCTCCATCTGAACACTTTTCTCCATCTGAACACTGAACACTAATTCAAACGACTGCTACTGTCAAACTGAGCGATCCACTGGATTGTCCAGCGAGCTCAGGGTGGGGAAAGTATCACCAGACACAGTTCTGTTCAAACTTGTCACGACACGCTTGCAGCGCGCTGGTACACCCCTCGTATATCTATTTTCTGTAGTTGTCTCGCTGTGTATAATAATGATTATTTAGGCAGCAACATACTTTGTTTTTACTTTCATCTTTCATATTCATCTATGTAATTTTTACATGTGGTTCAATAATTTTGTCATTTCCATAAAATAACATATCTTTACAAATATACATAGAATAAATCACATAACATAAAAACACGTTTAGTACTGCACGTATTCAAAACTGAATTATCGACATTATCTCATAGATTGGATTACGTACACCGAACATCCGTGAAAAAAATAGCAATACGAAACATGGCGCCCATAGACATACTAAACAATTCATTTCGTTATTAAAGTCATCGTTAAAATTCATCGGCGCTATGCAGAAGTGTCGTCGCGTTGCCTCTTCGTAAACTGGTATTTATATTCATAAATTGTCCTCGGTATTAGAAATGTCATATCTTTTAAAGATGTATTTGCATTTCGAACAATGTGAGTTATAAAAAATGTATGTAGCGTATCAGCAGGCAGCACGATAAATGTTGATGAAACAAGATTTACTAATGTGTGTTAGATCAGTGCGCTGAAATGTAACCAACAGTTTATTTTCAAATGTACTTAGGAAAGATAATGATAACTTAAAAAAATGTCTACAGTCTACAGTGCAGCACTGTGTGAGTGTTTTTGAGGAAACAGGAAATATATGAAGAAAAGGCGGAAGTGATCGACCCAGAAAAGTTACTCCCAAGTTTGTATAAAACAGACAAATTGTGGATAATGCTCCTAGAACTTCTCTTGGTGTTGTTTCGCAGTTAACTGAATTATCAGTTGGCTATTGCGGTACCGTTTAAAAAAAAGACCTGACCTTCTTCCCATACGACTTATTTGGTCACCAAGAACTTATAGAAGTTGATAGACTACATCATCAGCTCTCAAAACATGAGAATGTGGATTTCAGCGAAGCCAAAACATGTTTCGAAAGCCCTTCTACATCCACATAAAAATGATGTTTGTTGTGCTATTAGTAGAACAAGGGTTTTTGGACCATTTTTAATGGTACTCTTACTGGACAAAGTCAGGAGGGAAATTTGACACCTTTTCATAACCAGCTTGAACTATTGGAGGGATTTATTTTACGATAGAATAATTAGTTCAAATGTCAATTTTGAATTTTTTATATTAGAATTATAGATTTTGCTATATTACTCCATATAATTTCTTTTTTTGACAGATTTTTTGGATCAAGGTGGTGGACATATTCAGCAATTGCTTTAAATTTTCCCCCTTCTTTTTTTCAATTTTTAGGAATATTATCAAATATTTTAGTATGGTTATGTCGAAGTCCGAAGCGAAACTTTGTTGTTGTCAAACTTTTGACAAGTGGTGTCATAAAGCCTTGACAATTAAATAAGGTTAAATATTTAACGTTAAATAAAATGTGACAAATGCTATCGTCTTTAACGATAATAAACTGGTACAAAATTGGCAAAATTTAGTAGATCTCCAACCGAACAGCTCCTTAAGCTCTGAAACCAACTACGGATTTTGCTTTATCCTGTAATTTTTTTTAGAAGAAGGATCTATGCCAACGTTTAAATATAAAACACACTAACCTCATAAAAAAATGATTTATGTACCCATTCAGCTATTTTCGTATGTAGGCTTCACGCCTAGCTCTTGTCAAAAACCGTGTAAAACACTTGTACGAAACAACGTTTCTCGGAACCATCAATAAAAAAAAACAGTAATAGATGCAGGCGGTTTTAGTCAAGCCTAATAAAAAAAACACACACACACACATTCATTCGTGATTGTTTTGGAAGCGTCTATTAGATTGTTATCGCCTATAATTGAATAATGACCGTAAACACATGTCAGAAGCATGATTTAATAGGAAACATAAAAATTTTGTCGGTTAGTTAACAGAATGATTGATCCTTGTTGAAAGTGTGAGAAATATTGATTCATGAGCCGATTGATTCAACAGAAAATTAATGTTTGAGTGCAAAATTTAAAAATAGCAGATAATCATTTAATTTTACATTTTGTGAACAATCGGGAAAGCTATGAGAAAAAAATAAGTTATTGTGCCGCGAAATTAAAATAATGATCACACTGTGAGACACGATTTTTTTTATTACAGCACTTGTAAGTTTACCAGCTCGTTTATCACTAATAAAAGAAGGAGACGCTTCTTAGACATCTTTTTAAAAGTTCCGTAGTTGTCGTTATCTCTCTGTCTCAATCTAAAGAATTTCTCTAGGTTAAGGAATTTTGAGGAGATTTGGCAACATTGCACTGGACGGGGGGGGGGTTGTGCAATAGATGAATTTGAGTGAACTTGAACTTGATTCTGTGAACTATGATGGTTCGTATTTTCAGTATAAAATGAACAACGGTTTTTGCGTTTATTTTTTAGCTAAAATGCAATAAAATGCACTCTGCGGAGTACAAGATTACTGTCGTAAGTATTTTTATGGAGGAAGCTTTATACAGTGCGCGCCTAAAGTATGGAATAAATTCAGTAAATGTGAAACAAAAAATTTTTGGAAAGAATCCTCGAACAGGTCGATTTTGTTTAATAAAAACACACATTTTTGAGGGAACGTCTATTTTCAGATGTCATTTGTTTTTGAGTAATGACGTCATCAACTTATTTTTCAAATGGAAACCCCCATTTTTTTATTTAATTTGAGATTAATTTCATTGTCGATTTAATAGTATAAAAATGTTGTCATCTTATATAACAAAAGTTTTCAGTAAATGACAATTGAGTGTTACAAAATGACAGATATATTTTTCACAATAAATAAACGAAAATTTCTGTAAAAACTGAACACAAATAAAACAGCAAAAAAGTAGGTATGTTGCTAAGCAAATAAATTATCAGATTAAATTTTTTTGACGGTTTTTACTGTCAGTTAATCAGATTTGTCATTAAATTGTGCGAAAAGTTAATGTAACGTGTTAGTATATATAAAAATTCCAATTTTAATATGGCACATTTAACTGTGACACAAAGAATTGAAATTTTGATTTTCATCGGATGTGGAAATAAGACCAGAACTCAGCAGGAGGTATGCCATTTATTTAATGCAAAATATCCAGATAACCCTATCACCCAATACACAGTTAGTAAGATTAAGTCCAAATTTAGAGAAACTGGTGATGTTAAAGATCTACCAAAATCAGGACGTCCAAAAATTACCCAAGATAAAAAAGATTGCCATTGTGTTAAGAATGGAAGAGAACCCTCAGAGTAACCAACACCACTAAAAACAAAAAAGGGGGGGGAAGGGCCCCTTTACCAGCCGGAAGAAAAACAACCCCCCCACCCATAAACTCCTGCCCAGGGGCAGCGCCACGGCGGGCCCGCCCCGGGGGTTATTTGGGGATTTTTTTTTTTTTTTAACAACCACACCTAACCCCCCCTTTTTTGGGGTTTCCGTTGGCCATAATAGCCGCAAATAGAATAATAGGGCCTTTCTTCTTTGAAGAAACTCTCACAGGAGAAAGATATCTGGAGTTCTTGCAAAATGATCTAGTTCCAGCGCTTGCAGTAAGAAATTTTCCCAAACGAGAACGATCCTGACATTCCAGATACCACACTCTGGTTTCAGCAAGACGGAGCACTCCCGCATTATGCGCGCTCAGTTCGTGAATATTTGGACGTCATCTTTCCTCAGAGGTGGATTTGCAGACGAGGACCGATAGAATGGCCCTTCTAGATCCCCAGATCTTACACCACTTGATTATTTTTTATGGGGTTATTTAAAATCAAAAGTTTACTGCAGAAGACCACACAATTTAGCCGAACTACGAGATCGCCTTAAAGATGAAATGGGGTTCATTACCCCGGAAGTCATTCAGAATGTACAAGAAGACTTTGCACACAGGCTTGCATATTGTCAAGAAGTTGATGGACGGCATTTCGAACACTTAAATTAAAATTGTGTTAGCTTACTAAAGAAATTGTCGTTTATTTATTGTGAAAAACATATTTTTCATTTTGTAACATTAAATTGTCATTTACTCAAAAATTGTGTTATTGTAAGGTGGAAACATTTTTATACCGTTAAATCGACAATGAAAATGACTCTCAAATTAAATTTAAAAAATGGAGGGTTGCCATTTGAAAAATAAGTTGATGAAGTCATTACTCAAAAACAAATGACATCTGAAAATAGACGTTGCCTCAAAAATGTGTGTTTTTATTAAACAAAATCGACCTGTTCCAGGATTTTTTCCAAAAATTTTTTGTTTCACATTTACTGAATTTATTCCATACTTTAGGTGCGCACTGTATACAATTCTATAGAGTATAGAACACGACTGCATCGTACGCAGTACACTGATTCCATAACCCTAAATCGCGCCTGAACCAAAAAATCGTCAATTACCAGATCATAAAATAAATCACTGCGAAAATACCGAAACGAGTGCCCCCTTATCAGTGTGTTTTATCAGGAATGGCCGTCGGTCGTTTGTAACTGAGCTGCTAATGAAGCGCATGCCTTGTAAGATGGCCGAGAAACAAGAAGGCTGCGGTAGACGAAAAGCTGTAAAGTTGCGGCCTCCGCGCCGTTTAAGTTCATGCAAAACAGACGTGTTAACAAAGTTAAAGCCCACATTCATTATCCTTCAGAATAGCTCACCAGAGGTCCGACGTTGCCGATTAATCATTTATTGATTTTACTCCTTAAATTGTAAATATTAAAATTAAGGGAATAGACTAGCGTAAAACTTTTTTAAATTCCATATTTATATTTTTCTACGTTTGTTTGCCTTTAGTTTAAGGCGTGTCCGATCATCAACTCGAAAAAATTGCCGCCAGTGACGTCAAAGTCAATTTGCCGCCGCTTTGCCACGAAAACGCGGATTTTTCATGATTGCCTCCCTACTCCATTCTTTGCTTGCAGTTTTCCCGCTCACGCTTCTCCATCGCTGCCTTCTCAGAAGGCTGTTTTCTTTCTTGTCCATCTCTGCCAATCAACACGCATTCGGTTAGATTCGGTCTTCTCAGTTTTACAGGCAATCTAGATAGAGAGCGCCTCCTTCACTTAACAAATTTCCGCCTCTAGAACTAGCGAAGTCAAAGCCAAATTGCCGCTGCTTTGCCACGGAAACGCGGCCGCTGACTTCAAGAAGACAATATCCTCTTCTTGGCTGACTCCATCCACTCCGTTCTTCATCGCTTCCACTTCTTTCCGCTCACGCTATTCCATCGCTACCTTCTCAAAATACTGTTTTCTTTGTTGTTCATCTCTGCCAATCAATACCAATTCGGTTGGATTCGGTCTTCCCAGTTTTCCAAGCAGTTTATGGAGCGCCTCGTTCACTTTACTTGCTTATATTCGCTTCTCACTGCTGGCAATGAAAGAAATAAAAATCGCTCTTAAGAAGCAGAAGGAGAAATAGGTGGAGGCTACAGTAGAAGAGGAAGGCATACTGTATGTATCTGGAGTTGTCACCATTGAATCCCTTAGAAAGCGCTTTTCTCAAAACATCATTTTGTGATTTGGTGGGCAGCATGGGGAAAAACCTTTTCACGGGCAATGATAAAATTCAATATCCCTCTGTGGTGATTTGATCCCCAGTGTGATGGAGTTATTAGGGTTAAAGAAATGGAGATGAGGTTTATTGGATTTGAGAACCTTTGCTCACAGACCTTCAGGCTGTGGAGTTGTCGGGTTTGAGGTCGTCTACTAAAAAACCCTCGAGATAATATGGCGTTTCTAGTTCTGTATATGCACCCCAATACATATACATGTTCACCCCATAACATGTATATGTTATGGGGTGAATTAGTCTGATGATTTTTTGATTATGACAAAGAAGTCACAATCTCTTTTTTTTATTCTATACTTACTGTGTCTCTTGATTCTACTTCATAGATGGTAAAATTGATACACCATTGTTTGAAGTTTGAAATGAAATATGGTGTAATGAGTTTAAACTAACGTGAAATTTGATTCAGCGAACCAAAACATTGATATTGATGTAGTCTACTATAATTTCAATTTTATTTGTGAGGTTAGTGGAGTGGGGAAAACTCAATCTGTATCCAATGGGTTGCATCCAGCCAAGGCTTTGTTTCTTGTAAATCATACTTGTAGTTGCACTACGTCGCCGTCACTTCAACGACATCTCGTCAACAGACACTAAACCGATTTGCTGTTCAGCGTGGAGAGGGTCATTTAGTATGCTCGAAATTGCCGGTAAAATAATATCCTCGGTGTATGATTATGTAAATATATTCGAGATTAATTCGAGGGAAATGTAACACTTGAGGCGCATTGTGAACAGCAAAAGACTATTATTATAGAAGTGATGGGTGAAAATTTTTGCGTAATAGTTTTTAATAGTCGCTTTGAGTTTAGTACAAATAGTTCTTGTTTGTTTCTTAAGTTTACGCAAAAGTAGAAACCACTAGTCAATGGATTACTTTTTCCTCGTTCAATTTTCCAATCCAAAACGTGTAGGTATAGAGGTATGTATGTTTTTAAAGTGTTTTTTTTTTTAAATCAAAAGAATACTGCATTTACTAATAAATAGTTATCCTAATTGCATTTTTCTCACGTTTATATGTTCCCATATACTTATACGGGGTGTTTACAGTCTGCATTTACGGGCTGCACTTTTCTTATAACTAGAAGCGGTCACATTGAACCATTGCTGTTGCGAGCTCTATCCAGTACCAGTAGTTCTAAAATAGTCTTCCCTTACAAGGCTGTGGCAGTTACTTTTGAACTGTAACGTTTGTCCTTATTTTTTAACTAGAACAGTGGACTGTTAGGTATCGGTCCATTATCTCTACTCATGCTATATTTAACAATTTAATTACATTTTAGGGGTTGGTTACTAGACCTAAGCACAAGCCTACTATAGCAAAAAATCTTCACATGAAAGTTGCGAAAATGTTTTTCAAAAAAATGTCTTCTTCCGAGAAGATTTTGGAAATGGCTTGAAAAATATTTGCCAAATATTTTTTTCTCATGATTGCCAAGTAAAAACAAAGTCTTTTGTTTCTGTGGGTCTCATGTTCTGTGGATATCATCCCTATTTACGAAACTACAACCCTTTTTTCTCTGGCCGTGACTGATTGTCAAAAGCGAGTTGGATTTTTTCTATTCTGCCATATTTTAACTGAAATACATATTCTTTGAATCTAGTCAAAATTTATCTATTCGTTTGCCCAATATATTTTTGTTCACAATCTTTACAACTTATTTTACATCGGAAACTCCTGACGTCTCATTGCTATTTGTTCAATTATCAAGACTTTTACTTATCTTTTACTTAATTTTGGTTCGTAACAACAACAAATCTTGAATATTGAGCGTCTCTCAGAAAAGTCGAGGGTTTGTACAGATTTTTTTAAGAGATACAGGATTGTAATAACTAAATATTCTATCAGCTCTAGTTAAACTATTGTTGTTGAGTGTGAGATCCTAATTTTTCCATGCAGTACCTACAAATATCCATCTGTTCATCTGTTGATCGAAATCTGTTAACGGTACACGTAAATTCGAATAATTTATTACCAGAGCCTTCTAGACGGCGCACGAGGAAATATCATTCGGAATCCATCGGCCTCCAACAGATCACATCGAATCGGAACAACAAATATGGTTTCGGAATCGATTTCTCACTTGCCTGAGCATAAAAATAATAACCGATTTTACAATTGCGCATCGACCGCGGCCGACTCGATAAAATACGGCCTCCAATAATATATTACTAATACGTTCGGCGGTAAAATTACTGTGCGAAGCCTCAATTTAGTTCCTGTACGGTTCCATGCGTGTACCGCTCACATATTTTACGCGCTTGTATATTTCACCTTTCTCATTTTATCCTTTAACCAACAGCAAATAAATATCGGTGAATTGTATCGGAGTGAACAATCATAATCGACCATCTTCAGTACCACCGGAGAGCTGCCGAGCGACAATTCTTGAATGGCGCGAAGTAGGCGGGGAGCTGAACGTAAAAATCTGTGGGTGGAATTCGAAACATGGATTTCTGTGCCGGGAAATTTACAATTTTGGATTTTTCGGGAAATTGGTTAACTTATGGAATATTTTTCTGAAGGACACAACAGTATAGAACATGTAATACATAAAAAAATCAAGGACTTCTTTGATATCAAAGGAATTCTTTGATAGTTACTTTGATACAAAAATCAAGGATTTTCTGACAAAATTCATTCAAAGGGAACAAAATACATATTTATTTTAAAAGGACAAATAAAATACCTTAGATTAGTCATCAGATTTTAAATTACCTACTTTAACTTAACAAGTATTCACAATTTTACCGCTATTCAGTAGCAACGTGATCCAGGGCACATAAACTGTAAGCCTTCTCTGGAATTATACGAAAATATGCGAATCGGAAGACACGACATTATACAACATTGATTGAATTACATTTTTTATGAATCTTGTACATTTTTGGTAAACTAATGAAACAAATTACAATAATTTTCTTAACGCTGCGGTGATTGCGAGCATATTTTGCAAACAATTTTTTTTCATGTTTCCTCCTAATAAAACATTTTTTTTGTTCACATATTCAGCATTGCTGACACTACAATAACACAGGTTTACAAAAAAAAAGTTTTCTGAGAGACCATACGTTTTTTTATGTATTTTTCGCCGCTGAATTCGAATCTATTTTTAGTTTTGCTCTCAGTCATGTCAGGATTTTGGATATCGTAATCTAAAAGCGCAAAAAAACATGTTTTTTTTTTGACATATTTGAGGTTATGTAGTTTCGAGAATTTTTTTCTCAAAAGAACACGTATGGGATCTTGGAGTACAAGTCTTCACCTTTAAAATGCCGTTGTGTTTGCTCTATTATCTTTTTTTTCGCCGAGATATTGCAATTTAAATAATGATCATAAAGTTTCCGTACTAATTAAATGTATTGGGAAAGATACATATGATATGAACAGACAATTTTCAAAATTCGATATCTCGGCGAAAAAAAAGAAGATATTTGAGCAAACTCAACGGTATTTTAAAGAGGAAGATTTGTACTTTAATATTCCACACATGATTTTTAGAGAAAAAAAAATATCGCAAAGCTACGTAACTCCAAACATGTCAAAAAACCGTGTTTTTTTTGCGCTTTAGGTTAGGATATCTTAAAATCGTGACGTGATAGAGCAAAACTAAAAATAGATTCGAATTCAGCGTCGAAAAATACATAAGAAACGAATGGTCTGACCCCAGATCCGGACAACTTTTTTTTTTTTGTAAACCTGTGTAATTCATTAACTCTAGCCATTTTATTTTCAGCACATCCATCTAAGCAATTTTTTGCAAAGTTCTACGATGTCACACGAAAATAAACTTCGCTCTGGTTCCAAACTAGGACCAAGGGATCACAGGCTCCGCAAGTTCTTGCTTAATCTTTTCCCTATAAGCATCTGAACTAAACACAGCAATAAACTACAATATTGCATATTGTATTGTTCCGCTCGTAGAGTGCAAATTCCTATTGATTCACGACCACTAAATATTTCTGTTATGCTTTTCGTTTCGAGGAACTGCTCGGAAATGTTTCCAGATCAACGCTTTGTTCTGGTAAACCGAAGGAACGCTCATTCGTGTCTCTAATGTATCTTAACAGGTGGCATCTTTGTTTCGCAAGTTAGTAATTGTGAAAATTAATCTATGATTAGCGTAGGAAAATTTTCGCTGCCAATAAAATTGACTAAAAACGTATCAAAAGGCAAAAAAAACTCTGACACTGGAGAATAAGAAGAAGAAAGAGAAAAGAAGAATATGAGGAAGACGATGAGAGAGAAGAAGAAGAAGAAGAAATATGATTAGGAGAATAATGTGGTAATGTTACTTTAAATATAAATTTGACAACAAAAACAGCAAACGAGATTTAGAGCCAACAACGCTTAAATCTACAGCCAGAGTCAGAAAGATATACAGGCATACAAGATTTTATAAACAATTAATTGATTATATATGTACGTTTGTTAAATCGTTGGTAGGAGAATTAATTTATTATTATTTATAAAAAAATTTAAACATTCAAGACTTATAAAGTCAGCTGCATACGTTTATAACATTGTCATTAATGCTGACGGGAAAGAATTTTAAAGCGTGAACAGTAATTTTGGATGTCGTACAAACATTTTTACGATATTTTTTTGTTAATTAAGCAATAACAATAAATAATTTCCAAATAATTCACAGAACATTAGGTCCCAACATTTTTATAGAGCAATAATTATTATTATTATTATAATAATGTTGGAATTCGTTATATCGTGCTGAATATGTTAATTTAATGGCCTTAATACTGTTCCGTATGGTGTTTTATTAGTATTTTTAGGTAGAAAATGTAAAAATCGATTTTATAGTAGTAATAGAGGAATTTTTAGATCTACGACTGAGATACACATATTATTCACCCGTATAGCGAATCTTTCTTTGTATATAACCACATGTTTTTTGTCTCAGAATAGCGCTTCTTCCTAGAATTTAAGATGGAGTATGAAGGAACAATAGCACGATAAATTATTAAACATCTGCCCTATATTCGTTGGTAAAATTAACTCTTTGTCTAGTGACATAGTTTGAATGCAGGAAATGCCAGAAGAAGAGAGAGAGAAACACAAGATTTATCAACAATTCAAAAACTGGTATGTTTTTGGAAAAATAAATGTTCGCAAAAAAAGTGTCGCGATGCTTGGCGTTGTGTAATTTTCTTTCTTTTATACGTGCGAAATTCTAATCAGATGGTAGGATCATATGTAATACTTTTTGCAGAATACAAATTCATTTAGCCGTTTACGAATAAAACGGGGTAGTCAAGATAAAATAATTACCCAGTACATTTGAGATAAATATTTGTGGTTTTATGGTACAAAGTTGGAGAGTTTAGATTTAATAAATTAAGACACTTTGTTGGTTAAACCTCAATATTTCATGAAAATCTATCAGTAGGTGGTATACTCTTACTTTTTACTTTATCGAAAAATTATATTTATTATTAGAATTTATATTTATACTTGGAAATTATGTTTGACGAAGATAATGAAAGCATAAGTATAAATAATCAGAGCCTAGGGAATAAGGTAGAAATAATGGATAAATAATCACAAACATGTAGGACTTATTCAATAAGTAACAAAAATATATTTTGAATTTGCTTGGTAATTATTCAAAACATTATCTGTATTCCACAAAATAAAACAAAAACGTTTAAATATTTATGTTCCTTATTGCTGATTAAACCAGTTAATTAATAACGAAAGCATAAAAATAACCATGATGTTAACAGGTTGTCGTATATTCACGTAACTGTTCTACACGTCGCGTCGAGACGAGAAAAGTTGAAATGCATGTACATTATTGAACGTTCCGGTATGTTCACGGGCGTCCAGATCGTTTCAAACATGTCGGTCAGTTACAGCACATCGCGCAGGGGCGTACTCCGTCATTTTATTGCCCGCTAACAGATCGAAACTGCTTTATACACATCGTAAGATAAAAAGAAAAGTTCTCAAAGTAGAACTGTCTAATTAGGAAGTTTTTACCATATTTTCGATGTATAGAAACCAATTTTTTTTACATACATCGAAAATACCGTAAAAATTTTAGAATTCGACAGTTCTAAGAGAAAGCCCTCAGTCTAAGAGATGCTCACTGAGATTTCTGGGCCCATTGTGAGCAATCCCATGTGTGTAGGGCCTCCCAATGAAAGATATAATGCTCTTTAAGAAGACCCTTTAAATTTCACTAAGCTTCAGATATTTAGAGTCTAAGTAAGTAGATCTCACGTCAGCTAAAGCTGGGTAGAGGCAAAAAATGTAGATGAGAGTTTTCTTCTCTTCACCACAGCAAAAATCCATCATTCCTTCAGATGAAGCAGTTTCATCGTAACGTAAAATAATAGTCAGTACATTTTCATCAAGTCAATACAGTTTTACTAAACAGTATATTATGTTTCATGTTCGGTTAGTGATCTACGGTGATCCATACTGATCTTGGTCAAATGAAGGGGTAACATATCCTTGAAAACAAATTGACAACCAAGTAACAGAAACAATCACAGTTATAATACAAATTTTTGATTTATAAAGGCATCCAAAGCTATCTAAAGGTATTCAAAGGATTGTTATATAATCACATCTATTGGGCGAGTAAGTTATAAAGAGTATAATATCAATAGGTAAAGCTATTTGCATCTTCAGAAGCCGTTCATTTTCACCTTGTGAAGGCAATTCACAAGTAATCGATTTTTTTTTTGTAGTTCCAGCACTTAAGAGACTAAATGTGGCGCAGAATCCTCGCTATATCGTAGATTTTTATCCTTTATCTAGAACTTCGGGATGCTCTATCTTTTGTGGATCACAAAAGCATACTAGAGGTGAATCAATGTCTACGTGTGGTAGAAGTAAACATTAGAGGTACAAAAGTACAAGATACAAGTTGTAAATCCAAAATTTTCGGTATATTCGGAAACTAACATGTTACGGCCCTGTCACCATATAGCCCGTACATCCGTTAAGCCGTCTTGATGTGAGATTTAATTAGCAAGTCACCGAGAACTCCGAACACATTTCATCTTAGTTATTATGTTAACTTCTGACAGATGTTCACGATTTAGACTGCCTTTTTTTTACGGATCACATTGTGAGCGTTTGGCTTTTTCTAGACAAGCGTGGAATATTCAACAGCGCGATACTATTTTCGTTGAAACTCATTAGTCATCGCGGCATACAATAAAATTATTGTAAATATATATCTGTATAAATTGTCTACTATGATTCTATGTCCTATTGATTGTGGATATTTGGAAACATGTGACTATGTCAGCAAAATAAAGTAATACATATGGTGGAAACATTGTGATAAGTGTTTTGAAGAATATGTTAATTTTGCCAACTCAGGTGTTAATACTCAGGATATTCCGAAAGCCAGTTTTGCAAAAAAAAGTCAAAAAACAAGTAAACAGGTTACGTAGTATTTCCTTGATCACGTGGCCTTCACACTGTTGTTTTGTTGTATTTATAAACAAATTGGAGACACAAATGTTGGTATTGCTAAAGTAAATAAGAAAATTTACTATGCCAAAACGTGGTCTGTAATATTCTTGAAATTTCCCAGTGTTACACTTCGTAGAGAATTAATATTTATTCATTTATTTTAGCTTTGAAGATATTTGTCCTATGTATAATGCAAAAATATCACTCTTAACAAGACAAGATATGATCAATTTGTATGTCATATCATAAAAATCCTTCCCTTTACTAGTAGGGGAGAAGGAGGCACTTGAGGACAGTTTAGGACATCTCGAATAATGAATAAGTTTATTACTTTTTTTTCACGTCGAATGCTTTTTTTTGATTAGCAACCAGTCAATAAATAAACGTCATGTGAGACCTTCCGCGCTGTCAGCTATCAAACTAACTTATAATCTGTTAGTGATTTTCGCTGACTGTTGTAATTATTTTGGCTCGTAAATCTAAGTATCTATATATTAATCTATTGTTCAAAAAGAAACTGTATGTTCTGGTTATGATTATATGTTTTCCGTTGTAATGAACGAAATACGACATTATAAAAGAGATAGTATGAAATATTATATTTTTCTTGTCAAGGTTAGGATTGGGGCAGTATTGGACAACATTTACGGGGCACATTAGCACATGTCTTTTTATTTGTGTTAAATTTCTATTTTTAAATTTGTTACAAAGTTAATATTTAGCATCTTAATATTTTCCAAAGAGAGCTGTAGTACTAACAATCTGTGTAATAACACCGTACTACTATCAAATGTGTTTGTTTTGCCATACGTTTATATTGAGCTTTAACAACCAAATTAAATTATAATTCAATCGGAGAACCAATTTTTTCAAAATTGAAAAATATGTGAGCTTCAAAATAAAAAGTGTCCTATAGTGCTTCCTTCTCCCCTACTGATTTCATATTTTTCAGTTTATTAGTTACTGACAAATCAGGGAATTAACTTAAAAAAATGGTGCCACTGATAAGTTTTTATCATTCTCCCCATTCACCATTCATTCCTTCTCGCCAAGAATTTACAAGGATGAAAATTATATATACCAACACAGAATACGGATCTACAGGGTGGGTCATACTTAAGACCCACCTTATTATACCACATTATATCTTAAGTCAAAATTGGTAGTACATCCATATAGTTTGATACAGAGTTTGATACTAAACTGCTGGCCACTCGAACTTACACATAGAGAGTTTTAGGCAAAATTTAAAGTTCAATATTTTTACCACTCAAATAAAATGCTTAGACCAGAGAAAATCTACGCGAAATAAATATTCCAAATCCGCAAAAATCATCAAGAACCGTCAATCCAATGTCAAGTTAAGCATTTTAAAAATTTTGCTACCCAAATTTTATGTTGAGTAGTGTGTACAAAGCCTAAGGGCCTTAATCCAAAAACTGACAAAAACGTCTGGAGATATTGATGTTACCTTAGTAACGAACCATATTGCAATGACAAAAAAAATTTTTGCGGGAAATTTCACTCGTACAAACTTTTCGATTTTTTGCATGACCTCATTGATCACCCCGTATATAAAAAACCTATGGTCCTACGATAAATATACGTTATGCAGCTTAATCCGAAAAAAACTAGCTCCTAAAATTTGTAAGCCGCGTTCAAAAATTTGCATTCCTGTTAAAAATATTTAACGTTAAATTTTGCCTAAAAGTCTCTATGTGTAAGTTCGAGTGGCCAGCACTTTATATTCGATGGCGGTTTAGAAGATTGGTTAGCGGTTTAGAAGAAGCTTAAAGTATTATGGTTACTCCTACACGCTATACACCACATAGCTCTTCGATAAGGGTGATAATACTGGACACCCCGTACTTGGTCCTCTAATACAGACCTTAAAAATTCCAAAACTCTGTTAATTGCGAAGTTGAAAGGACGAATAAATAAATAATTAAATATTGTATAAAATAAAATCCGATGATAGCTAATCTAGTAATAAAAACTGTCACGTTTACATATAATTCCTTATTTAGTGCCACTATAACTTTCTCGGGCCACGCTGGCACTAAATTTATCCTCGCACGGTGCCGTAAATCACAAATATTAGCGACTAGCGACCGGTGGGAGTCGACCGGAGGAGGAAATCGGGAAACTACTTTAAATTCCCCGCGTTTCTACAAATTTCCACCGGACCTGCCGGTGGTTCACATGGACACGGCGATAAATTATCCGCTTAATCGCTTATCCGTATTTATAATCCGCCTCGCGTTTCGGTGCTGGACGCACTACGGTGCGCACTGGCGGAGAGGCCAATAAAACGAAAATAGTGTCACCATTATCAAATGCCTTTATGGGAGTTTAATATCCAATAACCCGTTGTGTCCGAGAATTTATTAAAATTAATTGGTAATAAAAGCGTACCACCCGTAAATACTAGTTATTTATAACGTTCTCGCCGTTCCAGCCAAGCTAGTTGGTAAATAGAAGCTGCTGCGTCCTGTGTGTACTGAGTAGCGAATAGGGCATAAATTCAAGGAAGTGAGAATGTAGAGGATGAAGGTTCCTAAAGCCGATGTTCAGCCCCTTCAAAAATCACTTCTTTATAACTTCATAGGTTAGGGGTAGTGAAATTTTTCGTTTTGGCGTTTCTTTAGAGTATGAGGATGATTCCAAAAATAACGCAGCAGTTGAAATTATTGCTGTATTCAACCATATTTCTTTCCTCTTTCAAACAAGTGCGGCTTTGAGTTTTTCTTCTTTGAGTCCCGCGACTGCTCCAGAAGACCAAACTGCACATATAAACAAATTTGAAGGTCGAAAATTTTACTAAGAAGACTAAAGAAAAAAAGTTACCAGTTGGAATTGATAAATTTATGTCGTTTCTTGTTGCGGGTGCTTTTTTGTACAACTGTCACTATGTCATCATTCATCAGTCAACAATCATCAACTATTAGTTATATGTATTTCTCTCATTAGATAATTTTCTTTGTTTCATATGTTTTCTCAAGAACACAAAACTGTTATGCTCGAATCGTACTTAGAAATGGGCTAAAAGTAGAAGGTGAATCGAAATATTCAATGGAAGATTGTTGATAAGAGTTTTGCAATGGGTTCCATGATAGCTTTGATTAATTTCCATTCTGCGTCGTAGTATGGGTGTTTTTCGAGGAACAGGAAGCGTAGCAAGAAAATATATAAGTGGTCCACCAAGGAAAACCACTCCTGAGTTAGTAGAAAACATGTATGAATAAATTGTGAAAAGTGCTCCTAGATTTCTGTTTACGTTGTTTCTCAATTAACTGAAGCATTTATTAGTACTTGCGATACTGTTTCAAAAAAAGATCTGCACTTCTTTCCATGCCACTTAGTTTGTCACCAAGAACATCTATAAGTTGATAGGCCACGTAGGGCGCCATTTTGCGAGTGATATTTAAACAAAATTAATAAAGAATGCTCTAATAAAGTATTTTTTTCTGATGAAGCCCCCTACATTTACAGAAAATTGGTGTTTGGTGTGCTATTAGTAGAACAAGAATGTTTGGACCATTTTTTTAAATGGTACTCTCACTGTATAAAGATACAGAACTACAACAAAGGAATTTTTAACAAGATCACACAAGCTCACGCCGCAGCAAAAACTTTTTGAAGGATTTTTTTTCAAGATAGATTAATTAGTTTAAATATTGACCATGAATTTCCACCACGATCATGTGATATTGATCTATGCCATTTATTTATATGACCTCATCTTAAAAACACAATTTTTCAAATTAATATTCTTGATTTACTGCGTCCTCAAGTTAGCTAAGTCAAGTTAATAATGATCATCGTCATACATTACACAGCGTTTTCAATTCTGTTGGAAAGATATGCCAGATTTGTTTGGACCAAGGTGGTGAACATATCCACCAAATGCTTTAAATTGTTTGTATAAATAAAGTTTTAGTGAAACCTTGATGTTTTCTCAAATTGTAGAAATATTAAAGTATATTTTTTAGAAAGATAATTAAGTATACTCCATGAAGTGTTTCGTAGTTAATGGTATGGAAGTACTTAATATACTTGGTCGCCTTTGATTTCGTTTTTTATTTTTGAACGCACGATATATAATGGAATAATTTCCTTATTGTGATGGTAATCATCCACAACAAATACTTATTCCACATTAATTTGTTTCCCACAGTTTTATATATTTTTTTCTCCAGAGTCATTGCATAACCTCTACTTTGTAGCCGGTATAAATGGTAGCCACTTGAGTACCATCTCGAGGAATTATTATAAAACTATGTGTGTCAAGAAATCACGGACCGTCACTTGACAATTTATCGGTTATATTCCATTGTTGCTTCTAGTAGGCACTCGTTCAAAAATTGCTTCTTCGAGTGCCTCGCTTCTTCTCTTCTCGAGTTTGTTTGTCTTCTGGCTTGTTTTATATATGATCACGGTTCGCCTATAAATCAATCAAACGCTAATGACTATTAACGAGAAACATTTTATTTTACTCACTATATGTGTTTGATATCTGATTGTGGTCAAGTTTTCTAATAAAGACCAGTTAACTAAGGATGCAGTGATGGTGCAAAATTTGTCTTTCTTCTCGTGTACACTGTATCCACGTGATCATAAAGTTTGGAATTATTTAACAATTTTATGAAAATCGCTTGGATACTTCAATAGTTTTTAAAATGCCATTTTCTGACGTGTAGAAAATTATTATGACGTTGTCATTGATTGTCGGACAACGCTGTCATCACCATTCTTTTTAATCACCTTTATTTGTTTCGTTTGTTTTTGATAGCTCTTTGTGCTGACTAGATGGTGATATAAAAATAAATAAAACCATTGGTACCTTGGATAACAATTCTATTGAGAAAATAGTTTCAAACTTTATCATCGTGCTGTATAATAATCTCATTATAAAATTAATTTGTTTTATTTAAGGATGTGCATAATTGAAATCCACTTTTTCTCATAGATATTGCTTGTTTAACAAAATAGGACATTATCTTGACATTAGGTACGTATTTCGCAAATGGCTATATGTAGCTTTCCTTTAGAACAATTCTCTTAATAAACTTTTAAATGAGATGTGCGTAAAACTACATAATTAAATGCTTATTTTATTCCTAATATGCATATCATATTCAAGATTTATTTCATTATTTCTGAGTAAATAATTGTATACATGTGTGTCTTTTTAAGTAGCTTTAAAATTTGAATTACACTTATTATCCAATCTGAGGCCAAACATTAAGTAGCTGCAACGAATTGTGTTGTTCTCAATATGCCACAGTGGTCTATTTTAGGGCCCGTATCAACCGTATCACCCTAACGTATTGTCACAAGCTGTAAACTAAAGCACGGTTAAATAAAATTATACTTTGCAAGGGAACATTGTGTTTAAATGTCAAGTAGCTAATTATATTTTATTAAAAATGATTATTTAATAGTGAAGGATATGTCAATATTGGTATACTTGTGTTTTAATAATTGCAAAACACGGAGGTAACAGTTTACATGTGACACATTAAGGAGATGATTGCTGAAGTAACAAATTAGCTATCCTCGAATTGATAGATCTTCGGTTGTTGCTGCGACAAAAATGATTTGCCCTCCCTACCAAGTGGCAAATTATTAAACTTTGTTGCTCTACTACTATATTTATATCATCTACAGCAATTGGCTTTAGATATGGTTAGATATAAACATAACAAAATTAAGTGAAATAATAATACCTGTATTATTATTCAATTATTCAGTTTTTTTTTAAATAAATGTATTATTAAAAGTTGACTCGCATAATAAAAATGTGATGTTATAAATAATTTTTGAATTGAAATAAACACAAATTAAGTCAGTGATAATTGCGTCAAAAATGATTTTTACAAATTCTTAGAATCATGTATGAATTTAGGTCTTTAAAATTTCACCTGAAATAAATAGCTATCATCCATTGAAGACGAATAGATGGTAACATAGGCTTTACACGTATTTATTTAATATATGTCATGTAACCACAGTATCAATTAGGTAGTTTTTGTTAGCGAATTTGATTTATGGTGATTTCACTTACCCATTGCGAATAGAAAATCCATCTATAATTCATACAAATCTCAGCGCTTCCATTAGCATTTGAAAAAGTTGTTGAAAATATTTTGAAATATGACTTGTTTAATACGTCGTTGTAATAATAGTCGTACATTCGAAAAATCGGCTTTTTCTCTTCGTTTCTGACACTCGGAAATATATAGACGCCTCGCTGTTCTTGCCTTGTAATTAGTAATAATTATGAATGTTGTAACATGAATTGGTAAATAGTAAAAATACATATTTTGTAATTTATAATCTGACGCTAATGGACTCAAAAGTGTCGTATTAATGGGTGTCCAATGGAATTAGTGCCTTTTATAAATGTCTTGGCGGTACTCTGGATTAATGGATATCTCAAGGCTTTTATAATACCATATAAAAATAGTACGAGGAATAACCGAGGATGTATTAAAATTGTATGATACTCTTTGCAATTACATCTTGATACAGTTTGCAATTAGACCATAAATACGGAATTACCTAGACTGAGGTTCTTCAAATTTAATCTTGGAGAACAGCAAAGGCTCAAAGACTTTTATCATCCTAGTCAGTAATAAATGAAGACGCGATCCTTTCATGTTTCTTAAATATCAAGAAATAGTATAAAATTCTTCTGCCATAAAAGTTTATGAAAATGAACGTATTTCCAAATTTGGTATTAAGCTGATCGCCTATTTGACAAGTGAATCGAAAAGGCTCAGATCTAAGAAATAATTAGTTTTGGAGAGAGAATATTTTTGACAAGGGCTTCAGATGAGGAGTATTTGATGGTTAAAGTAATGAGCTTCAAGGTAGAATAGGTGGTCAAGGTAGAATGTTTGAAACATTATAGGTTGAATTAATAATGGGAGTCGTCGGTGTTTGTCGATGTTGTGAATTAACTAATTTAAAAATTGACGACGTTTAACTTATTTCAATATCGGATACCAAGACTAACTCGCGGCCTGTTGGAATCAACTACCTTCAAAAGTCGCTTCCTTTTTGAACCAACCAGACGCGAAAACTGATATCGGTCATTGCATATGAAGAACTTCGATAAACTTTGTTGGCGAACAAAGCAGCAGATATTACAATAATCAAGCGGCCAGGTGGATGGAAGAGATCTAGTGTTGCAAAAATCTATATTGATGAGTGCATTTCAAACAAACTGATACTGCTAAGAAAATCTAAAGAGAAGCGTCCAATTTCAAAGGAGAAATACCTTCAAAGGATAATTTAAAAATTCTTCTTGGTAATGCGATTGTTGTTGACGAAAATTTTGATAACACTAATTTGGCCATTAATAAAACTGAAGTTACATTTAACAAAGCAAATGTTATTAACATGTCATAATGTCTCGTGGGCATTTGTAGAATGTTGCATCTAAAAAATGCTTAAGTCGGTTTAAAAAATTTTAGTCAAGGTGTAACCTAGTACCGGGTTACTGTTGTTTGGAACAGTAACAAAGTTTACGATAGGATACTTAAAGGCTAGCTCCAACTACTACTGGCCAGTGTGATAACTACCGCAATACGTGAGCTATAAAAACCACGTATACATGTTTAATTACGATTTTGTAAGAAGTCAGTAAGAAGTTTATAAGGCTTTTAAATGACGATTATCATTTTTATTATAACGAAATTTATCGTATCTGATAATAACTATATAAAACTCGCATACGTAACCAACATAAATAGAACCAATAAAAAAGAAACCTGAAACCGAAGTGTACAAAAAAATCATAAAATTAATTTATGGTCGGTGCTACTATTACACACACATACTTATGTATTTTATGCGAGAGACCGCATTTACTTAGGTAATATGTCGCTTTTATTATAAAATGATGCAGTCTACTACAAAAAAAAAAAACTCACTTTAACGCTAGTTATGGGGGAGTTTAAATTTTTTACTTGTACACTGCATCATTTTTCTAACAGATTTTCAATGACAGTTTTTCAAAAACCTCTCTGTAAAAGTGTTGATTTACTGTTTGGCGTGGAGCCACAAACTCTTTATGGACAATTCCCTGGCTATCAAAAAAGATAATCAGCATGCAATTGATCTTAGACTTAATCATTCTTGCTTTTTTTGGGCCTTGGAGAGCTCGAAGTGTGCCATTCCATGCTTTGGCGCTTGGTTTCCTGATCGTACTCCAACACTCAAGTAATGACACATTCTATAAAACGGGGATCATTTTTAATCGATTCCAAAAAGCCAAGACACCTTTCTCTCCTGATGTCCTTTTGTTCCTGCGAAAGGTTTTTTGGAACCATTTTTGCGCAGATTTTTCTCATATCCAATTGGTTAGTAAAAATCTGGTGAACAGTGGTGTGATTCAAATTTAACTCTTCCCCGATCATTCTTGTCGTCAACCAACGAACTGAACGCACAAGATCCCGTATTGTATCGACATTTTCATCGGTCCTTGAAGATTTTGACAAAAGAAGGTTTTTCGCTGCGTGGTTCATCTTCAATCGACTCTCTTCCTCCTGAGAATTCCTTGAATCATCGAAAAACCAGGGCTCTTGAAAATTGCGCTGTGTCCAAGTCTGAAGCAAAACCTGACAGCACATAATGATGTGCTATCAAAATTAATGTCACTCATTTTTAAAGCGCACTAATTGTTTTGAGAAATTTTCAAAAAGAACAAACAAATGACTCTAACAAGTTCAAACTTGTACTGAAGGCGCATTACATGTTAACCTACCGCTTTTCCAGCCCCGTCTTCGCAGTGTTGCTAGATCGGGCGTTACGTTGCCAGTCTCATTCCTTAATTTACACACCTCGTATGTCAGCCCTAGTATTCATCAAACGCAGACTAATGCCCAAATACCGTCGCAATATACACAAACATGAAATAAATCAAGGAAACCCACTTTTTACATAGCATTGCATATTTTTTGTCCTTCAATATAATTCCATCTGCATTCCTGACTTAATCGTGTGCGTCTCACTAAATCCAATCTGTTGTTTGTTCTTTTGAGTTACATCACTGATTCAACAACGCAAATTGGCGAGCTGTTTGAAGAAATCTTCATAAATGTCGTTCAAATAGAGCATTAATGCGTACGGTACGGCGGACCTTGAAGTCGTCAAATATTGACAATCGAGCTCGCTTTATTGCCGACCGATTTTCACGGAAAGAGTAACTGGATCCTCTGCTGGACGTAGCGCAAGCGGGCAATAAAACGCGTTTGAATATGCAGACGTATTCGAACAGACGAAAGAAATGACAACAACAGACGAATGGTCTTTATTATGGTCGAATTACGCTGCGAATGTTATAAGCACTTGTATCACCTGACTGAAAACTTTAAAGTAGATAAAGAAACAGTATATTTTTCCTCTACATCCTTAGATAGAGAGGAAAAGTACCACTTATGTTCTTAATATAGAGTGTACCACAACTTTCATCTTTCGTCCTATGTTAACTGTCAGAATTTGAAGTTCAAATGTTCCTCAGTTTTATACTCCGTGTCAGTGGCGGTGCGTGATATTTCAGTTAGTCATATCTTGAAAACGACGCATGGGACCCACTTCACTTTTTAGGTGATGACTATACACCTCTTACACAAAGGATTTATAGTGAAAAAACCGTCAGCAAAGTTTGCGAAAAATTTTTCAAAAACACTGGAGCACTCCCTGGGTTCTCAGTAACGCTCTGTGGAATATTTGCAGTATATTTTTTTTTTCATAATCTAGAAACAAATATAAGGAGACGTTTTTCGATTTGTTACACAATATTTTTGTTTCAAAAAGTTATGGCCATTTTAATTTTGGGAAACAAAATGTTCCTATAAAATTAACCCACTTTGGACCCACTTCACGTAAAAAGTGAAGTGGGTCCCATGCGTCGTTTTCAAGATATGGCTAACTGAAATATCACGCACCGCCACTGCTCCGTGTGCTATATTGAATGAGCAACAAAATGAAAAAAAAGGAGTATGGGTAGTGGAAGAAGAATTGTAAATGGGTAAGTGGAGAAGGATTGGTAAACAACACCATTTAGGTACACAAATTTACTAGCAAATTTTACTAGTTATTTTCAGTAGAAAGTAACTCTCGCTCTGAATGACAGGTAGTTGTTGCATTGGTTATTCTTTTGAGTATAATTTAGGAGAATTGAAATACCTTGACGTCACCTTTGATGCCAAACTAACCAGGAACCTGCATTTGCTGACAGACCAAGACAAAACTAAGGCTTAGGCAAGAACTGCTTAAGAAAGAGAGCATAATTGGCGCAATGTGGACAACACCAACTACAGCGATGGAGGTGTTATGGAGGATGGAGGGGTTATGTCTGCTACTAATAAACTTGTATCTAGCTGAAACGGTAATAACCACGATGCTCTTAAAGTCTCAAGGCTGATGGTAAAGTTATAAACTCTGATTGAAGTCATCAGCAGATGACCTTAATCAAAATCTTCACTGATTGTTCGAAGTGGAAGGTAGGAGTAGACTGTGGGATATATTGGAGAAGCCTACAACTTTGATACACATAGTCCATGGATAAACATACCAGAACCCTACAAATCAACAACAAAATAATGACCGGGGCGATAAAGAAATGTCATCAAACAATTGCGGATTCAGTTCAACAAGCAGACATGTTATTTATAAGAACTGCATCAGCAAATGCTTGATGACAATTCTTTATTGCCCCGGTCATTATTTTTGTATCTCTGCAGTGCTAGAGTAGCGACTATACGTGAGGATTTTAATCGTTTTACTCGCTATCTGCATTACCAGCATGCAGATAGCGATCCCTTTAGCAGTAGTGATTATTCCTGCCAGCTTGATTTGTAGCGTTCTGGCATGTTTATCCACGGCCTATGTGTATCAAAGTTGTAGGCTTCTCCAGTATATCCCACAGCCTGCTGCTACCTGCCACTTCGAAACATCAGTGAAGATTTTGCCTGAAGTCATCTGCCGATTTTATAGAGGATAATTAGCTATAAAATACGCAAAAAAATCGATTTTTTGGTCGGTTTTGATGAGAACCTACCCTTAGTTCTCATTATGCGTTACCGCAGCCCTGGCGGGTGCGGGGGAGGGGTGCGGGGGCGTCATTTACCCGAAACGCGGCGGAAAATCCGCTTCCCCGAACGCCTAATCGCGGCGGCATTTAAGCCGGTTCGCCCTTCACGGGCTTTTATCGCTTCGTCGGAAGAGCGCAAACGGCGATTTTCTCCGGACCGTGAATGATATCTTTCAAGTCCGGCCGCCCGCAAAGCACCATTATTCTTTTCATTAGCACATTAGAGTCGGCGAAGAACTCGATCGGTGGGGGCGAGCGGGGCGAGACGACGACGTTGAGAAAAAGTGCCCTGAAAAAAATAATAAAGGTCTTAGAGAAACATATCGTAAAAGAGATTATATTAGGTTAGGCATACCTAACCCTTTGTTAAACCTAAAACTAAAGCTATTACTAACCTACAGGTAGATACGTCTAACTTGTTATAACAGATCATTATCAAACACAAATTACACAGGCCGATAAGATTTTAACCCAGAAACCAGAATATATTTTTCTGAAGGTTTTGAACTGAATTGAGCTAGTTATCATCGATCGGATAGAGGAAACTTCATGTCCACGAAATGTGTCAAAACAGAAATTTTTTTTCAACGTTGGACTTTAACAGACCTCTACTCTTATCGTTTTCATTGACATTCCGTATGCAGGTTAGATTAAATCAAAATCAAAATTAATTATTTGAATTACTTCTGAAAAGCTTCACAATTACCACTGGCGTGAAAAGGAAGTGTGATTTTTTAACTGAAGGTAGGTGAATGGGTACTGAAAGATACCCCACTGAAATTTTTCCCCAACTCCCGAGAACCCTAAGAAAACGGGGTTGAAAGTATTTAAATCGCAATATCTGGAAAACCGTAAACCAGACTGAAAAATGTTTCAAACAAAAGTGCGGAATGAAAATCGGAATGAAAAAATACACAAAAAGTTATAGGAAGTCTAACCCTGTATCTCTGCAAATAAGGGTGTAAGAACGGTTTGGGATTGGATAAGAACTTGTGGGATTGAGGAAAAATCCTTCTGTCCGCGCCTGCGCACTGGGCACACCAACGAGTGCGAGAAGAGTAGACATAACGCTCTGTGGCCATGAATGAATTTTTCCTCCATCCCACAAGTTCAAACCGTTCTTACGCCCTCATTTGCAGAGATACAGACTTTCTATAACATGTCGTGTATTTTTTATTCCAAACAACTTTGTTTGAAACATTTTTCAGTCTGGTTTACGGTTTTCCAGATATTGCGATTTAAAAACTTTCAACCCCGTTTTCTTAGGGTTCTCGGGGGTTGGGGACAAACATTTCAGTGGGGCATCTTTCAGTACCCATTCACCTACCTTCAGTTAAAAAAGCACACTTCCTCTCAAAAGTCTTCTATTTCGGCCTTTTTTACTGGACTAATTGCCTCACTCCCCCTTAGCGGTACGTGCGTGTGTGCGATGAGCAACACGGGGCGGCGAAGCCACCTTCAAAAGGCGTGTGTCGGCTTGCCAGTTAAATAGAGCCCTCTAAACTTCCACGGCTTAACATCTGTCGGTAATGCCCGAAGAATACGTCCAAATGATCCTATTTACCGCCGGTGATACTTACGAAAAGGGTTTGACCGCCCGAAATGAATGAAATAGACACCCAGTAAGTACACAAACTGCGAAGTGAGATTCTCAAATGTGTGTCTATGTGCAGTGGTGGCTCGAGTTTTGCTCTGAGTGGAGGAGAAGGGAAGAACGAAATTTAAAATATTTGGAAAGTACATTATCATGCACAATGATGGTGATAGTAGATAGTAGATGAGGGTAGTGGAAGACAATTATCATAACCCTAGGCCAAGTAGATTTTATTCTGTCCAAAGCCAAAATCCTTTCTAGTCCTAGATTCATACCCTAGAATCTTCATCGTGATATGTGGATGACTTCTCAGTACTACAATCTAGGTAGGGTAATATACATACTACATTACTCAATAAGTTCGTAGGATGATATATAGATGGCGCCACTATTGACAAATCCATAAGATTTGTAAGTAGCACCAACCTTCAACCAATACGTATCAAAATTGCATGACATTCCGAGCGTTAGTTTATAAGTGACAGTGGTTTTAGTGTTAGTTTCAAAACAATGGAAAATCTGAAGTTCGTGTATTTGGACTCTGTTACATCGAGACAAATGGTAGAGAAGTGGTTTGCTGATTTTAAATGCGGCTGTACAAACACCGATGATGCTTAACGCTCTGGTTGCCCAAATTTGGCAGTTGTTCTAGAAAATATCATACAAAGTACATACAAGTATAAGGTAAAGTTGCGTGAGATAGCTGACATCTCAAAGGAAAATATATCAGAAGGCAGTGTGTTCAGTATTTTTCATTATAGGGATGCGCATTCTAGTTCACTTTGATGAATAGTTCGTACCTGATGAAACAGTTCACCCAACTGTATAGTTCTTTTTACAATTCAAAATGAACTATAATTCTTTCGTTGCTACATTTCTCTTGTGAAATGATGAAAGAACGCGATGCGTACGAACGCGCTAGTCGACAATCAACACGCAAGGAGCGAAATTTCAACAGCGGCAGCTACAAAAAACAGTACACAGTACATAACAATGATTGATAAAAATATACTATAAGTTGTCATTAGTGTCAATAAATACAAAAGACAGAATAGAAACACGTTTTTTTTTCTCTGCCAACTTTGATGAGTTTTTTTTTTGATGTCTCGTTAGTTTTATAGCTAATATCTAGTCATTCAAATAAGCTGATTTATAATAAATGTTATGCAGTGCTTTGAAAGCGTCAGGTATTAGTCCTCGAAATCATAATGAGAATAAGTAATGATACACTCTCAACAGAACATGAAACGACTACTTTTAAAATTATTTCCGTTTCACTGTTAAACTGGTGTGTCCCAATCGATCGGCGAACGAAATGTTTCAAACTGGAAAACAGTTTGAAACGAACTGTAATCTGCTAAGAAAGTGAAACAGTTCATTCAGTTCACTCAAAGTGAATAGTAGAATAGTAGAACTTTTCGGTCACGAATTACATATCTCTATTGCATTAACATTTGTAAATGAGAAAGCTCCGGAAGTGGATATCGCGTTTGCTTACTGTTGACTAAAAGTGTTGATGCTTCAGAACGCTGTTTGGAGCTATTTAGGCGAAATAAAAAGGTTTTTTTCAGCGATAACTGACAATGGATGAAACCCATTACTATACTCTAGAATTAAATCGGCAGTCAGCTGAGTGGACGGCAACCAGTGAAAGCCGTCCAAAGTGATCAAAAACACAAAAGTCGGCTGGGAAGTTTATGGCGTCCGTATTTTGGGATGCGCATGGTATAATATTCATCGACTATCTTGAAAAAGGAAAAAGGATCAATAGTGGATATTACACTGGATCATTATTAGCGCGTTTGAAGGACGAAATCGCGGAAAAATGGCTCCAAATAAAGAAGAAAGAAGTGCTCTTTCTCCAAGAAAATGGACCGTATCACAAATATCACAAATCGATAGCAACAAATTACACGAATTGCACTTCGAATTGCTTCCGCATCCACCGTATTCTCCAGATTTAGATCCCAGCGACTACTATTTGTTCGCAAATCTCAAAAAAATGCTCATCGAGAAGAGATCTGGGTCCAATGAGGAGGATCGTCGAAACTGATCCCTATTTTGAAGGGTTGGACAAATCGTTCAACAGAAAGGGCATAAAAATATTGGAGAAGCGTTGAAATGAATGTATAACTCTTGAAGGAGACTAGAAGAGCATAGACTAAGTATTACATGCTCAGTATACTGAGCATGTGGCGTATAGCACTGATCCACGAAGAAGGGCCCTTGCGCCCAAAATCACAGCCGCCACTGTTTTCTGTTTGTAACAAAACTTAAGGCTGGCTCTGTCTTTTAGAGTTCGTCGCATCTGTCTGTGTGTGATGGCCGCATAGGTGTGAGTTAATAAAGTACACGGATAAAACGGTACAAATTAATGAAATCACAAAAGGCCAGGCGGTGTCTTTTCAAGACGGTTAAAATAAAAGCGATCTATTGAAGTTTTGTTGCCGCGACCAGTTTGAATGTGTCGCTTCTAGTAATAGTCAGGTTATTTAATGGTGGAAAGAATGGATAATTTTTTAGGTGTCTTTGTATACGGTGAGAAACTACAACAATAAACTAACGCTACATTTGGAGAGGATTTTGAAGGTGAAATCTAGTAAATAAATATTTTCAAAACATGAACCATTTGATATAAGGACGTTTTTTTTACTTCTCTTTTAACAAGACAATAATTTAACTTTAAGAAGTTAACATTTTAACAAGAATTTAACATGACAGAAAGACAAGAAGTTAACATTTTAACAAGAATTATGCTTTAAGAAAAGTGTCTGGCGTGTTACAATCGTCTTACAACAACACCAAAACCAGTTAGATGAGAAATATTAGATTGAATAAAAACGAATCTCTTGATAAAAAGTATTAACCAAAAAGGTTGAAACAATCGCAAAGAAAAAGTCTACATTATGATATTGAAAATAAAATAAAGATACACACCTATGTAAATCCGTTAACTTTTTCTTCTTGGATATCTTTAAAAGCAAGTATATTTACATAATTATAGACAATATAAATGACCAACTGCACCTATATTTCTCTTAAATTAGATATCAACAAAATGTTGATATCTAATTTGTCTAATCTGATAAAGTTTGATTTATATCTTTCATCTTACAATTAACAAAAAAAAACGAAATTTTGACTCCCTGTGCTAATGTCCTTAAAATATTTTCACTCTCAAGTATCTGTAATTACGGCCTCTTTTAGATACATGAATTATTAAAATGCATTCCTTGTTTCATATAGCAACTGTTGTAAAAAGTATTTCATTTTGTTTGTGTATGAGAAAATAATTCAGAAAATTACACCGACTTCCGTGTAAACTGATAACTCAGGAAAATTCTGAGTTGCTGATTACAATTAAAGGTCTTAAAAATGGCAGATCAATTCAAAATGGCAGATCCAGTATCGCTGATTTAAAAATTTAAAAATCGTCTTTTCTGTGCAGTTTGGTGTCTAGTTATCATAAGACGTCTAATTTAAACACAGGCCCAAAAAAGTAGTCTGTGCTGGGATTAGACTTCAGAGTTCACTAAATGAATTCCAATCAATCAAAAAGATCGTATATGTGGTTTGAAATAAAAGTTTCACATCAAAATACTAACAGTGCAACATTAAAGATGAAGATCACAGAAACAGAATTTTAGAAAATATAATAAACAACCTTCAAAAGCTAGGTTGTTTAATGAATTTAAAGCTGCCATTTCTTGATTTTCATTTTAAAATACATCCAGAAAGCCTTGGAGATTTTGAGTGAAGAGCATGGGGAAATATATCAGCAGGATACCTCGGCTTCCAAGAAGATCGGTTTTCGGAACCTCGGTTACATAGGTCATTTGAAGACAAACCCGTAAGAAAGCGCAATCCGATATATATCCAACATAATAGATAATAAATTCCCTTGTAGATCTGTTACGTGAGAAAATATGTCTGGGCCTGGTTCTAAAAAACAAATAACCACAGGAATTCTTATTCTTGACATTTTGTTAGTCTTTAAAATGTACATTTGTTCAAAACAAACCGATTATCACACATTTTGAGTGTACGTCACTGTTAAAGTGGAAAATATGGATCTTTTACAGATTTTAACCATTCTGAGAACAAAATAACTGCTACCACCCCTGATTTTGGACATCATATTAGTTAGTTAGCATTGTCTACTAGCAAGTTTATTTGGTCTGTTTATATCATTCTCTTCTACTAGGCAAACAATTTTCCATAGTCCATAGTAGTTGGAAGGACGTGGTTTTGACTGCTTTTTTAATTTTTTACTTCAGATTCGTGTTCAGGAGATCAAAATACAAAGAGATAATGTGGATGTAACATCAGCACAGACTACTTTCTTTTCGTGGAGCTATGAAATACATAGCATGTAGTGTAGCTTTTAGATTAGAAATAAAGACAAAAAACAGATTTTAAAAATGAAGCGATGAAAGAGTACTGAACGTCTATTGGAATATTGTTAGTGACGATAGAATTTTTCTGCTTTCAGTGGAAATCATTTTCATGGGAATTATTTGTTTTTTCAGAGTCGTCTACAAGAATGGAGCGGTAGACCTGAACGATGACGGCAACGTCAGCATGAAAAATTAACGTTTAGGTAAATACTACATTTGTATTCCCGTGCAACCGGCTGATTAGCATTATTTAGATACGAACCGGACCTAGCGTCGAGCCGCAACGTCGGTTCAATAATAAAAGGATAATACGCCTGCTGAAGATAAATCGCTTCCATAAAATTAAAATTAGCACACGAACCGATAGCTGAATCAATATTAATAACTGAATTACTCATCCACTATTCTTTACTATGATAACGGTTACTAAAGGAACGGCTCGCTCCTCAAGGATTTTCAGCAGTCTCATTAAAATGCTCCGGACAATCGGCTGGCGAGGCACCTGACATTAATGGCACTCGATAAAATTAATAGTTTATTATCGTAAGAATTTTATTAAATGAAGACGAGACGCATCTCGAGGACTCGAAAATTCTCAATAAACGTGGAACTATTCAAAGATTTTGGATGAGTGCGTGTTTTGATATTTGTTTGTGGAGTTCACCAAGGATTACAGTTGTGTCATCTGGAGGAAGTATGGCTATAGAAGGAGACTGGTGCCTTTCAGAAGGAGATTGGAGATGAGAATATGGGTACAATTTTGAAAATTGATATCGTTCTCAGTTTTCCCAATTAGTGCATACGTTATTTAATAAGAAAAATCACTCTGTGATGTATTTCTGTGCTGTGATATGGTGTAATCTTCTTCGTAAGCTCATTTTTATGAAAGAATCTTGAGAGTCTGGGTTATCTGTTTAATATTTGTTACTTTAACTGTGAAAATGGAACAAACAGATAAAGAAAAATTTCTAAAAATACACATACTGTTAAAAAAATACTTATAAGTATGTTGCAAAATATTCGTCAACCATTTTGACTCTTTCATTAAATATATTTCATCTTCCATTTGATATTTTCTAACCTTTTTAGATTTAGAGTTAGTGGAAGTCAAAGGAAGTCTTGGTGGATGTTTTGTCTCATTAAACCCTGAAAAATCTTGTATACTTGGTGAGAAATATGCATCTTGTAACTTTTTCGCACATGATTATTTTTTAATTCTCAGTGGGTCTTCCTTAACTTTCAGTTGTGCTCTTGGTCACATCTTTGGTGAATATAGTATCTTAAAAATGTCGATTATCATATTGCCAACAGAAGTTTGTGTCTTTTTAATAAATAGTGAACCTTTAGACAGTCTCAGTGATGTACCTGTACCTGGTCTCATCACCAGTTACAGTTGTTAATAAACAGGTCCAATGACAAATTTTCTTTAGCCAAATATTTAATTTAACACTATCTTCAGTAATTTGTCATCATTCATGTCTACAACATTATATTTATGGTATTCAACCTGTTATCTCCAACATTTTTATCTCGTTGAGAATGACAGATACTTTAATATGGTAAGAAATTTTCAGTTTCCAGAGCTTCATTCTGTAGGACTGGTAGATTTTTTATTATATTATTTACTCAACTTGAACTAGTTGGAACAGTGCTTTACTTATAAAAATCAATGACTAGATTTTTAATTTGTTAATTAAATTTTCAGGTCCGTTCACAAGTTTCTAATGCCTACCTAGATATAGAATTAAATCATGATAAAGTTCTGGACCATATTTGTTTACTATTTTTTCAATACGAATGGCTGGTCACACAAGTTAATAAAACTAATATTTCACTTCCACGATACAATACGCAATATACTTATGTACACGTATCTAATATGTTTCCATAACACGTTCGTCTACTATGAAATATCTTTATACGGATAGGCCAGCGCCATTTCACGCCATTAAATTTATAAGGAGCAGTATAAATAATAATTTTTCCGTTGTAGATACATTAATGCTCGAAGATTGTCTCTTATCTGTGGCACTTAAATAAAATTGTAGCTAACAGCCAGCGTGAGAGGGGTTTATGCCGAGGATTCGTCGGTGGTACCGACATATCCGGGTAGGGACATTTCGAAGAATGATTGATGAGTTAAGGGTATGGTGGAGACATAAAGAAGTAAGCGGATGACAAGGGTACGCAATTGATCGAATTTAGAGGTGGCGAAACAGGTGAAATTACAAATTTTTTATTTTCCTGTAAAACATTCTTTATTTAAATAAAATATTATTTATTTAAATAATGTATTTGAATGGATTTCTTTGGAATCTAGCACATTGCTTCATCGATCGGTAGATTTATTCATTTTGCACGAAATAAATATCTTGGACTTACCTCAGCCATTCGAGGTACCATCTAATGACACCGACCGGGTCATAAAATACAGATCGATGTTTGTACCACTAAATACACCCATGGCATTACCGACTTTCTCATTTTAAGACGCGTCTATAAATGTCATCCCCGCACTTGTTTAACGTACGCTGTGCCGTGTTCATTTTTAGCTTTTGGATCGTCAAAGTTGCATAGAGGCATTCCGGAGAGACCATTAGAAAACGGCGTATATATTGTTTCGAAATACGTGTAAGTAATTTGCATGAGATGCATAGGCATTCTTCAGGATAATAGATGACAAGACGCCATTTTTTAGCATGTTAACGTAAGGGTTATAATTTAGATGATTTTTATTAAGGCTGAGTCCGAAGGAAAAGTAGGAACTTCAAAGGATTAAATACAATGCTGATACCAGTTAACGCAATACAAGTTAGTGTGGTTTATTACACTAGTATATAGTGGTTTCGGAATGAAAGGAACAAAAACGATTTTTTTTTTTGGGAAGGGTTTTATAAAAGGTCGGGTAAGTCGATTTCTTTCTTTTAAAATGACATTTTTCTTAATTAAAATGCCATTTCCAGATTGTCTTTTATTTTCAAGTTATGACGCCATCATATATATTTTTAATGACAACCCAAATTTTTTTCAGTTTATAGTTTATAGTATGTAGTCAAAACAAACAATATTTGAGATATTTGACTTTACAAGTTATATCAGTGTAAATCGACAGAACACAACGTATTTGACACAAATGAATATGTTTTTCAGACAAAATGTAATACAAACGTCCTTCTCTATTTCTGTGTTAAATAGATTTATTTTGTAAATATTTCCATGAAAAGTACACCTGAGTAAAGTCTGTAGTTCTAGCTGGCCATTCGATGGTTACTATGCAAACATTTTATATTATTAATTCTGTAAGTGAAAGGTGCAATCAGGATGGGGCAGTGCAGCTCTTTCCGGACCAATAAAAAATAGGATTCTCACTTTAAAAAATCCCCGATGACGTCATACCTCGCAAACAAGAGAAAGATGGAGTTTATTGAAAAAATGAGTCTTTTTAAAAAAAGAAAATCGACCTGTCCGAGTTAGTAGTTTTCCCAAAAAAACTGTTGAATATGTCCCTTTCACTCTTATGAAAACACTGTATAATAAATAGTTAAAATTGGCGAAGCAAAATAAGATGTGACTATAAAAGGGGAGTGCTGCAAAACTATTGGTGAAAATTATGGGATTTTCATTGCCTTGAGGTGTAACAAACATCTTGTAAAAAGTTTCGGATTATCCAAATTAGGAATGTGTTATCTCTTTTAAAGGCTCATCATGATTTAAGAACCAAGAAGTGGAATGTGAAATAACATATCAGTTGCAGACAACGTTGTTTTGGTCTATCAGCGTGCATCAGTCAAGTGTAACAAAATGAAAAAATGGAGAGGGGGGGTATAAGCCGAATATGAAACAAAGATTGATGGCAGAGCCTCGCCTTATTTTCAGCTTTACATATTTCGCTTCACTTTGAAGCTTCAGAACAAACGTTGTGGGAGAGTGTTCATCTGGTCCTGTTTATGCTTTCACCATAGAAATTCCTTGGTGCATTTACAAGTTTCCATTCCATCTCCAGCATTTCCATTTCAATTCTATATTAGTGTTTTTATAACCTATAATTTATAATTATAATTCTATATTTGTATTTAACAAGAAGTAATCGGCCTCTGTTTAGTAGCTTCAACATCCAAGGTGTTATATAAATGAAGATGCTTCACAAAGATTCAAAGAAGATTAGGCGATGTCTATTCCTTCCCTGTCCAACTTGTAGTGTTTCTTTTTTTCTATCGTATTGTTTAAACCACACTGATGATGACTGTGGTTGATGATAAGATGTCGTGGTGTTATTTTTGAGTTCTAAGGCACGAATATTTTCTTTGAGTTGAAACTTCAGATACAAAGATGTAAAGTTCACTTTGTATTTTCCCTTTTTTCTTGTCTTATTAATTAAACCGTACTAATGATGTTGTCCAGTTGCTTCACGGTTTGTCGAGGAACATGTTTTTCCTTTTTTCTTGAATGTTGTGTTCACAGTATAATTTAATGAATTCTATATGCAGTCTATTTTCATTAGAATACTCACTAGAATTTATCTGTTGCGCAAATGGCAGATACGTTATAATTTAAATAGCAGACCATTCGGCTGGCCATAACTCTTACCTAATAGGTTTCGTATCAGTCCAGCGAGCGTATCAGACTACTTATATGGCGTTGCCAACACCCCGGATTATTACCATTCATGTGAAAGAACTGTTTCATATCTGATTAAAGACATTCACTCTCGACGGACTAGCGCGTTCGGATCAGTTTTTTATAGCGAGGACAGGCGGTACTAGGGAGGAGCCAATTGAAATTCAATCGACCGACGCCACTTCCGCCCAAATCGCCTTTTGAATAAACTGTCAACTTCGCCTCAAATATACGATTGGACGCGGAGTTCGGTAATAAATTCTGGGATCCGTGTAACACTCATCGGGTCCAGCCTCCTCGGTTAATAAAAAAATTAATTCCCGTGTCTATTAATAGCCGGTAAATTTAAATATAGCGTGTGGCGTAGTCGATAAAATGAAGCGTACACATTACGAATCTAGCGTTCGGCGACGAGATATACATAAAATTAGCGGCATTCGAATTAATAATGCATGAATGCGCGGTGTATTAATATAACTGTTAGTGCGTGAATAAGGAGATTATCAAATGGGTATTATTATATCGGTATTTCGGCGCCAATTAAGACGTTTTTGAAAGAACAATTTTAGAAAATTGGCATTTCTTGCCCCCCGAGACCAACGTAAAATACCTATCGGATTTTATAGAATTTGAGCTATTAAACTAGGTTTTCCTATTAAAATTTGTTAAAAACTAAAATTATGGAATTTAGATTTAAACTGCTGTACGTAAAATCACCTCATAAATGAGGTGTTTAAAAGAAAACATTAGAACCTAATAGAGGCCACTTTAGGCCCTACTAGTCATTTTTCCTGTTATATTTAAAACCAACCCTTATTTCCCTAAGCACACCCCCTGGAGCTAAACATTAAAATTAGTTTTCATATTATGATTATTTTATTTTCAGGAATTAACCTTCTGACATTTTAAATGCCCAGTAATTTTGTTGATACATGCAGTAATATTTTTAAAAAAATTGTGACTTTTTTAAAAATTGAGATATTTTAGGGGTTGACATTGTACATTTTAGGGGTTATAAGTAAAAACAATATTCATAAATGGAGAGAGGAGTCCTAAAATCCATATAGGGGCCATTTGATCCTTCAATATTCCTTCCTTTCTATCCAAAACCTATCCTTTCATCCCCTAAATACACCTTCCGGAGAGGGTGAGTAAAATTAATTTGCATATATGGGATTATTTTACCTTCATAGAAAACTTATTTTAACTTATTTTAAATTATTTTAAATCCCCCGTGAACTCTTTCTTACGTACAGTAAAGTTTAAAAAAACTCCAATAGGTATTTTACCTTGGTCTCGGGGGGCAAAACATACCATTTTTTTAACATTGTTCTTTTTTTCGCAGGATTAGCTTGAGTTTTTTGGCTTGATATAAGTATAAATTGCCTCTTAACTATGAGGTGTATCATTGAAATTCGTTTTTATACTGGCAAAACATCACCATAGTTGTTAAAACGAATCAAAGACCACTAAAAGTATACCAAATACGAATTCACAATTGCTAATGCATATGGTAACACGCAACATAAAAACTAAATGAAGTGATACTTACAGTGTTTGCCAAAAAAAATGTCATAAAGTTTTTTTTTAACAGTATCACTTTGCATGTTTTAGAATATGAATTGAGTTCATATCATAAGGTACGTCTTTTGGTGTCACTAATATAATATATTGTTTTGTTTTTCAATTAGCACTTTTTTTTAAATTCCTTTTTGGCCAGATTTGTTTGATTTTTTTGTTTGATTTTAAGTTTAGAAATTACCTTTTTACCTCATGAAGATAGGAAATATTTAAATTATCAGTAAGCAATTGATTAATGATATTGTGATATATAATGTGATAATATATTTTATTTATATTTTTAGATATTTATATTTGTTTAGACTTACGTCTGAGTTATATTTTTAGAGTTTTCACCAAATCGTAGTTAGATCTAGAGTGTATCCTTTTATTTATGTACAAATTCATATACGAGGTGAGTAAAGTAATGGTTTTTTAAATTTTGTTATTCGAATATAATTACACTTCAGCATTGTCTCCTTCAAAATAACTTATTGGGAAGCCACGCAGCGCTGGAGACGGTTCTTCCATTCCTCATAGCAGTGCTGGAACTCATATACTGGAATATCCTTCAGCTGATGACTATAGCCGTTTGAATGTTTTCTAAGGTCCCAAACTAACGTCTCTTAAGCTGATTTTTCAATCTCGGGAAGAGAAAAAGTCACAAGGACTCAAGTCAGGTGAATAAGGAGGCTGAGGAACCACGTGAATGTTTTTACTGACTAAAAACTCGTTTATTGAAATGGTTGTGTGACAAGGCGCGTTGTCATGATGCGATATCCAGTTGTTCTTGACGTTTCGTCTCAAACGCATGATCCTTTTTCGAAGTTTTTCAAGAACCTCTGTGTAAAAGTGTTTGTGTACAAAAAAACTCTTTGTGTACAATTCCCTGACTATCAAAAAAGCAAATCAGCATGCATTTGATATTCGACTTGCCCATTTTTGCTTTTTTGGGTCTTGGAGAGCTTGAAGTGTGAAGTGAATTCCATGCTTTGAGGCTTGGTTTCCGAATCGTACTCAAACACCCAAGTCTCATCACCAATAATGACACACGTTCCATAAAATGGAGATCATTTTCAATCGATTCCAAAAAGTCAAGACACCTTTCTCTCCTGATGTTCTTTTGTTCCTGTTAAAGGTTTTTTGGAACCATTTTTGCGCAGATTTTTCTCATCCTAAATATGTTGAACGGTGGTGTGATTCAAATTTAAAATTTCCCCCATCAAAAAACAGTCACAAATAACAAACTAATGACTCTAACAAGTTCAAACTTGTACTGAAGGTGCATTACATGTTAACCTACCGCCCTTCCAAGTCCTGTCTTCGCAGTTTGCTAGATCGGGCGCTACGTTGCCAGTCTCATTATTTAATTTACATACCTCGTAATCCACATTTTTCAAGATATTCGATTAAAATTTTTGTTTTGTTTTTAAAGGTATAGAAAACTGGATCTTTTGACCATACAGTCATTTTTAAGATGTAGTTCCATATCCTGATAAGAGATATGGGAGGCAATAAGAGAAGAATAAACATGTGTAGGTAACTGAAGTATAATTAAAGGAAAATATAGAGCCGAAAATTAAATTACAGTCATTCAGGATAACATCCAACTATCCTGACATTCGTAATTCCATGGTAGGTACGTGCATTTCAGTCGTGAAAGCCGGTAGGGCTTTCAAATTCGATGTTTTGCTCAACTTTGAGATCATATAGAGAAACGCCTTGTATACTTTCTGTTCAAATTTCACAAATGGGAGTTTTGAGGAGTCCTGAGTAAGCTATGGAATCAGATTTTAGATTTCATTTTTATTTAGAATTTAGATCAGAATTTTGGGGGTATAAAAGATACGTAACAGGCCATGGCTGCACCTTGAGATGGTAGGACCAGAAACATCAGTTTTCTACGCCCTTTAAAACAGCAAAAGAGGTTTAATCGATTACCTTGAAAAAATAATGGTTATATGTATCTGTACATAAATAAAAGTAGACACCCTGAATACCAAAGCAAAATTTCGGAAATTTAAAAATTGTCCAATATTGTCACGCATATGTTCTTTGCAAATTACTACTTAAAGAAAACGTTTTGCCTTAAAAATAAGGCATTATTTTATTTTAGTTTCATGAAAATATACTTGATGAATTCAATTGATATATGAAAACTCGCAAAAATAATAGATACTGAATACATTTCATACACTTAAGAGTTAACCAATTCATTCATCAAGCGTAAAAACAAATTAATAAATATTGCACAGAAGCGGTCTTGTTATGAAACCTTGGGTCACATTTCCTATATAAACAACATTGTTAAAACTAGATATGTTTTATTTCATTCTAGGAATACGTTTTAAATTATGTAACTAATATTCCGATATCGAAAAATGAATAAATAAATGACGTAACCGTTTAACATTCAGGAATAATAATAAAAAAAACGATGAAGATTAGAACAGTTCCCACCATCGAAAAAGAAGAAAAGTAACTGTCCTCGCTTATTAACGGGCCGAAGAATAAATATGCCAATCTCGATTTCTTTCATTTGAATAATCGGTTTAAAAAACCGCCCGCGAGCGTCGTCGCTGCCTAGGTGTCAGAGGTCAGAGAAGAGCACGGGCACGGGCAGGGGTATTTGTCAACCGTTTTTGCTAATAGCCGGACATAAATAACGTGTGGGAGCGATGGGACCGGTTAATCGATGATATTTTAAGCAGTGGCGTGGATTTTTCATTTTCGAAAATCGTTTCTCAATCATGCCATCAAATAAATGGCATCATAAATAAATGATTAAAACAAACTTTAAATATGATTACACTATACGATTTTTACGCTCAAAGAACTAGTAGTTTCAACAGTTTGCTAGCACTAATGGAAAGGTAACCCTTCTACCATTTCTAAAGTATCGTTCTATCATAAAAACTGTTTGTTCTGCCATAATTAATATACGAGGCGCGTTCATAAAGTAAGGGGCCGTTTGGTCACAAAAAAAATGTACTATAAAAACAAATTTTATATCATATTTATTAGTACATCTTCTTACTTCTCTACATATCCTTCATTACATTTTCGTCCTAGCTTCTTTACCCCTAAACTTCCCTAATTAATTGAAGGCGTTTTTTCCCTCTTCGTTTCACTTAACCATTTTAAAATAAAAAGGAATATTAGGTAGGTGGTGAATCCAACTCTTTTTTTTCTTATGGGTTTTTAGACCGTTCCCACTTCCTCCCTCATATTTTTTTTATTCTTTGTTTGGCGTGCTTTCGTCGCATTGTTCGCCATTTTTTCCTGGTCCGTACACTCCCCCCTAAGAAACAATCACCTTGGCGGGATCACTTTTCCTACAAAAACTAAAAAACTTTTTATTTTCTTATTCATAAAAATCTCAGAACTTACGTTAAAATTCAGGAAGATATATGGATTAGGATATGCCTGTCGAAGGGCATTGTTGACACTGAATCCATGATACTTACAAAATACCCTAGAAAGTTACTTGGTGCACATTGAAATTTTTTTCTGAATGATCTCAACGCTTTATCAACAAAGTCTAGTTTATTAACATTAAATTCTTGACAACCTATAGTAAACTGTATAAATTGGCGCCAACGTATTTTTATCAGATGGATTTGTATTATTCTAATTACCTACAGTCTTCTTAGAATTCTACAGTAATTATCTCACCAGTTATCGCCCAGTAAAGGCAAGACTGCTAACGCACGAAAGAGAAATAAAAGTATAAATGGAAGGAAAAGTGATGCCGTATGATTATATACGCAAGGAATTCATAATTACCAATATAAATTAAGTCAGTGTTATATTTGTTGAATCATAATTATTGTTGTTAATTAAGATTTTTATTTCGCCTCTAATACGGGCGAGTAGTTTTATTAAATCATCATTAACTATTAATAAATCATGATCGGTAATAATGGGTTGTTTTTTGTTATATATGGATTGTTCCAGGGCCACACTGCTAATGAATTGTTACAAAATAAATTTAATAAAACTAATTAGTCTGAAAATAAGACGTGGATTCGTTATTCAATACATAAAAAAAATGTTTCAGTATATTTTAAAACACACCTTCGATGTATTTATTCCTTTATTCAGGGTTTACATTTATAACTTATACAGGGTTATTAAGAAAATGCTATCATCACAATAATTTGTTTGGGTTATTTTTACGCTAAGAAAAATAATTAATCAAAGGAAAATTAGTAAAGTATGTGCAGAGTAAAAACAGTATTGGTTAATACAGGAGACACATTATAAGGGGAGAGAAATCTGTATCCCTAATACAAGATTATTTAGATAGCAGGCAACAATGTGTATCATCAAACCACACTGATGTATTGGTTTTAGACAAGTAATACATGGAGTGCTTCAGAGTTCTGCGCTGAGGCCGTACCTCTTCATAATATATGTAAATTATTATTTATTAACTATCTTTAGTTTTTTTTTAATACTACTATGGGTCATATACATACATGTTACCTGTAATCAGAAAATTTATCATAAAACCATCTACATTTTTTGTTAAATTATAGATACAGGGATATAGAAGAGAGACACATGTGTTTATAATTTCAATTTATAAACAGTAGTTTGCAATATTATTCTATTATTAAGTTTGAGTTCAGTTAAAATTGCAACAGACATTTTAGAAAGAAAACAGGGTGATATAGAATTGTAATAGTAATAGCTTGGTGTCTTTCTGTATGAAAGACACCAAGTATGAAAGACATAAGCAACTATTCAAAAACTCCGCAGGTAGCCATCCATTGACCATCCACCCTCCTTCATCAATAAAGTTTCTTTTCAGAATTAGCCTGGTAATTTTTTTCATTTTTCAGTTCCAGTCCTACCAATTTCTTCTAGACGTGGAAAGAATGAATCAACGGAACGTTGGACTAAATAATACCACAGAATGCAATGGAAAAGTATGTTTACACAGGGCGTTTAAAAGGGTACATGAAAAATATTACAGTATGTTGTATTTTTGGACGTTGCCGTTTTTCCGTGATGTATTACAAGAATAATGGCAAAAATGGGGACGGTTTACGTAACAACTCGTAAAGTAGGGAACAAAATCATTTTACGGTTGTACACATTTTTGTTAGCAGTCTAGTGCTTAAACGTATTTAATATTTACTGCATTCTGATATGCAGTAGAGGCTCACATAATGTCTGGTTAATTCAGCGTTACGGTACACATACACATCACTTCGAATTGCAACATTTTGATTGTTTTCATTATCATGTTTCTCATTTATTTCGGCTGCCTGTAATAGATGTGCCTGTAATAGATAGAATTCTTCAATTAGATCGAAATTTTGTTGTCACCATTTTATATTCTATAAGACAAATATATGATTAGTTATTAAATGAGTCCCATTGCAATGGAAACAATTAAAACATTAATTAAAACGGGTTGCCGCAACCTAGTCTGCTGAAACCCTTGCAGCCACACCATTTATATCTACAGGATTCATACATGACTTGATACTTGAGAGAATTTTCATTCCTCTTCAACTTTTTTTTACCGAATGACAGTTTGGCGGAAGAATAGAAAAAAACTGAGTTAATTTGAGAATGATTTCATTTATTTTGGGTATTTGCGGTCGGAATAAAAGTGGCACCCTTAACTCTTTGGGTAAACATATACATATGTATATGTTTAATTAAGTATTGGTACCTACATCGTTTGTGCTTGTACTTTATCCGTCACTTAAAAAGCGGTAAATTTAGAACTGAAAATGTAACCTTTGTTAAACAGTGATATACTCCCAATTTTTTGAAGTGATACAACACAAGAGAGATTACTCATTAAGCTTGCAATGAGAAGGAAATTATATGATGTATAATTGGAACTGGGAAACCCCCGTGAAAGATAAGTCATATAGTATAGAAGATTTTCCACAATAATAGCGAAGTTCTGTATATGTGGTGTCATTTTTAGATGGTATAATAATTACAGTTATTGGTTCTTTGGTGTCATGCATTCTTTAGAGGCGTACAAAACAGCTGTAGAAATATCTTTTACGTTATATACGATTTCAAAATGATAGATCTACCGCTAGAACGGTAGATCTGGCATCACTGATTCCAACTTCTATGTGTGAATTATTTCGAATACAAACTACAGCCACACCTGCATAATGACCGTAGATGCATATCCACCATTATCGCCTAATATTAATGTAATGTAATGATAAATTCTCGGCCAGCATAGACCTGAAAAAAACTATCTAGATGTAAATGGGTGAAACGTCGTGACTGATCCTTATTTATATAGGAGCGCGGACGAGAAGCCATTATATAGGAAGCACCTGCGTTACAAAAGTGTTACTTTTGGATTAGAGATTGTGGAGGTGAATTTATTGAGTACATGACAATATAAAATGCGCGTTTTATCGATAAATTTTCGTTGATTTGTGGGTTTAGAAATGCCAAAGCAAATTGCTATATCAATAAAAGCATAATGATACTTTTTATGTAACCAATTTAAACATATTAAGTTAGTTTTGCTTATAAAGTGATACTGAACAAAAAGTTTTATATAATATAGATGTAGATGATAATTTTAGGTGATTTTGACTATTAAAGATGAATGTTTGGACTCAAGGGATTTCGTTAGTTGTTTGTATGAATAATGCCAGGATAGCTGACATATAAGTGATAGTGATTTTTCTATACTTTTCATTTATATTGGCTTTTTTATACTTTTCTAATTTTATTTTATTGTGCATTCTACGTCTAAAGGACGTGGGATTGTAATTCACCCCGACGAGTTCTGATCCGAGTTCGTCATTAAACGCAAACGGTGCTTAAATTATAAATACGCGAGCATTATCTTAATATGATATCGAGATTTCTTTACCGTCCCAGCGGGGAATCAGACTGGTTCCAGAGCCATACCCGACGCGGGGGCCATATTAATTTAATTAAATTTTATGTCGCATATCCCGAATACCACGTAGCCGCGCTATAAATACGGAGCACTTAGAAGATAACTTATATTCTTTAGTCTCCCGGTATTCCATATCTATTATGCTTTCTTCGGGCTGTCGTATATTTAATTTTTTTTTATATGGAAACCGCCAGTGACGTGTACTAGGGCGGGGGCTAGTCGTTATCAACCAAATAAAAAAGAGTTTCCTGCCATCTTCTTCCTTTCTGTAATTAGCTAATAATATACAAATTGAATACGAGGTGTATACGATTGTATACAATTAAGTAATGAGACTGGGAAAGTAGCGCCCGATCTAGGAACACCGCGGAGACATGTAATGCACCTTCAGTACAAGTTTGAATTTGTTAGTCATTTGTTTGTTCTTTGTGATTGTTTTCGTAAACCGTTTTTTTTCTAGTGCGTTTTAAAAATGAGTGACCTTAATTTTGAGCAAGGGTGGGCTAGCAGGTTTTACTGCAGACTTCGTCGCAACGCAACTTTTGCAAAGCTTCAACACGCCTACGGAGACAGTGTTTTTTCAAGAGCCCAGGTTTTTCGGTATTTAAGGATTCTCAGAAGGACGAGAGTCGATTGAAGATGAACCACGCAGTGGAATTTTGCCAGCGCAGCGAATCGATTATTTTGCCTCAAACTTTGTAAACCAGGGGTTTCGGGGTCACTAATCACGATCCCGATGTCAGAATTTCAAAATTTGTTTCAAAATGGTCGCCATGTCATATCTACCATCCTGAATTTTGAAATTCTGACATCGGGATCGTGATTATTATAGTTTACAAAGTTTGTGACAAAATAATCGAAAAATTTGAAATTTGATTCGGGATGGTGGCCATATTTGATCCGCCATCTTGAATTTTGAAATTCTGACATCAGGATCGTGATCAGCGACCCCAAAAACCCCCAAAGAACTCATAATTTTTCAAAATTCTTCTTTTGCGTCAATGATCCCACAACTGGTAAACAACGAGAAATATCACCCCTTTGAATTTTGCCATATCTAGTTATTCTAACCTCAAAATGAGAAAATTAAATTATTCTCATTGCGTTAAAAATTGAAGGTTACAACAATTTTTTGCACATTTTAACGATTCCATTCGAAAGAGTGACCTCGAAAACATAGGAATACATGGTTTTAGTTATTTTTTCTTTATTTTTTCTATCAGTAATATAAGCCTCTAAATTCTTGTCTTTCCTCTAAGTTCATGTCTCTTGACAGTGCAATTGGGCGTTAAAGGGTTAACGCAGTTTCAAAACAAATTGCTGGGACAAATAAATTTTGTTTTGAATGGGGGAGCATTTTGCAGATATTTTCTTCCCTGTCACTTCAACCCTTAGGCGAGGGTAACCCCCAAAATTGCAAATGACACAAGGCAAGTTTTTAGCCTTGTTCTATCCTAAACACCTCGTTCTTTAAATTTCACTGATTGAGAAATAACATTTTTTAAAAACTGCCAAATTTTTACAAACTACGGTGATTGGGTTTTTTTGTTGAATTATTTGAAAATATTATTACCCTTAAAATAACAATTTACCATTTTCATTATCTTAAAATACAACAGATGTACGCCACTACTGTATATCTCAACTATTGTGGAAGTACATACATACTGTCCATGAGTAAAGAGCGCATGATTTCCTTAGTGATGTATATATATGATAGTATCTAGTTTTATGATCACTTATTCTACTTTTTTTTTGTTTTGTTAAATTCTGTATAAATATATGTTGCGTCGTTAGAAAGTGGGCCCCCCCACTCTTCGGGGCCAGGAGACACCACTGGAGCCCGTCCCGACACCGGGCTGCATGTTTTACGGAGCACCAACGGCATTTTAGTCGAGTTTCGTAATCAAATTTCAATTTATTACGATAGCATTTCAATAATGGGTGTTGTGACAACCGGTCGAATTTATTGACGCTTTATATAAATTTTTTGTGAATGCCCGGGAACGAATTTACGATCGTAGATAAAAAGCAGTACCGAATATTTTACGCGACGTAGTGATTTTGAGGATTCTTTTTATGACTCGCGACAAGATTTAACAAGACGGACTCGAGAGATCAAAGCGTTATGGGAACTCCTTAAGTGGGTGGGTGAGCCAGAATTTTGAAAAGTTGTATTAAAAATAATAGGGAGCATGTTTATCTTAATTATTATTTATTATGAATATTTTGTATGCTTATGTCTTACAGCTACAGCTTTATGCTTTCCATGTTTTAACGATGGCTCTAAAATTAAACTAACGATTTTAGCACATAATTTTCTAAAATATTCTGTTGATTCAAGAGTATTAAGTTTTGCTGATGGGTTCAAATATGATTATTTATTTTATAAACAGGAGGAATTTAATTTAGAATGTAAGCGCCATCCAACTCTATAACTTGTCGCCAACGACCAGGCAGACTGCGAATACCACGTTCCCAGAACTCACGCGGTTGTGAAGCGAAAAAATTATGTATGACTATTTGTAGATGGTGATGATCGTCCAATGATTACACAGCACCACAAAAAAAAGTGAAATGTACCTCTGACATGGTGGATAATATGTTTTTTTTATCCTCAATAAGCTGCGGAAAAATGGCAAAAAATGACAAAAAATACTCTAGAACCCAATCAAACCTCATAACCCAATACTTCAATAACTTCATACCTTTAATCCCATAGCCCTCACTATCAATAAGCCCCAAAGACCCCAATTAACCATATAACCTCAAACCAAAGTCAACATATATTTTCAACTGTAACCCCCACACTATGAGCCCGATCGTAACCAAATTCAATACCATTTGAAATCACAACGACCGCAATATCCAGGTAAGTTTTCATCGGTATCCGATCGATAGAACTTCAGGTATGGTGTGTCAAAGCAAGTCATTTTCTTCAGACTTGTACTCCCATGCAATCGATTCAATCTTTCCCAAAATCTCGCAATCTCTAACTTACAATATGGACGGTATCCAAGCAAATTTTTATCATAATCAGATCATTACAATCAGAGTTATATGACTTTGAATACAACAAATGTCATCGCAGAGCTCCAACGAGATACATTTTTAATAATAACTCCCACGCTATTAGTCCGATCGCGACCAAGGTCAATAGCACTTGAAACCACATTAATTGTAATGTGCATGTCAATTTTCCTCGAAATATGATGAATAAAAATGCACTTATGGTGGGCCAAACGAAATTTAAGTTTTAAATCCTAACTACCCCGTAATCCATCGGGTCAGTCCTAAAATTTAACTATAAGGAATACTTACGAGTATCAATATTTGTGCAAAATTTCATCTCAATCCGAGCACTACAACGCGAGTTATAATGCGTTAAAGTCTGCGTACACACGAACGTACATACCTATGTAAGTACATACGTATATACATATGTACATAGTACTATGTAATATGGCTAGTATTTACTAAATCTTCTAGCTAATTCAGAAGTCGTGAGAGGCTAAAGTTAACGAAGTACTTCCAGCTGTGAGAGAATAAAGAACTCACGTTAATCGAGAACTCCGAAACTTAAGAGGCAGAGGGATTCACCAGAATCAAGCACTATAATGTCGTCGTTTTTTGCCATTTTTCCGCAGCTTATTATAAAAAAATTGCCGGGTTTGCTTCAAAAATCGTACGCAAGTGCTCGATAGGGTGGTCTACCAGATCGTGGTGTATCGTCGATGCTGTTGCTGTATCGCCGTCGTCAGATCAGAAACGCTCAAACCATTGTTGCAAACCATTATTAATAAACTTAAAAACATACTTATGAACAAACACAGTTTATATTATATTACATCTACAGGGTATATTCGGGATAATTGGCACAAAGTTCGTAATATACATATGTATATTGATTAAATGTTTATAGTTGATGAAAATTATAATTCGTCACTTTTTTAAATGACAACCTAAATATTTTTCAAATATTTTGATGAAAGTCAAAATTTTCCTCTTCAACATACTTTTTTAAACGACTATACGTAGAAAGAAAGTGTTCGAATCCGTTAAAAAAAATAGGGTTGTCATTTAAAAAAACGTCCAATTACGTCATAGCTCGAAAACAAATGATAATCTGGAAATGGCATTTATTGGAAAAATTGTCATTTTAAAAAACTAAATCGGTTTGTCTAAATTGTTTTCGAAAATTTTTTACATAAACGTATTACATAAACGTATTTGATTTTAGACACTTCAGGAAAAAAGACTAAGAAATTTATTAGCTCTTAACCCATTTAGAAAAACTTTTTAATTATTAAACAAATACGGAAATCAAACAAGCCGTTTAACTAGTTTTCAATGTTTTCGACATATTTTATTGAACTATCTCAACCAGTCTTATATATTTCTTTTTACATTTCAAGTATGCAAATATTACGAACTTTGAAGCTACAATATTTAACAATCTCACGATCCACGAGACTACAAGTACGACATTCTCTGAGTAAAATATTTGCTCTGGTCATAGAAACTAATTCAGATTATTGTCTCGTTGGTTTTCGTAATAGCACAAAGATGATTGGCAAATATTTGCGGACGACATTACGTTGGGGTTTTGCAATGTTTATGGTAAAGAATTTTGCACATTGGACGTAGGAAGACAATAATCGAAAGCGGGCAAACAATTGGTAATTTAAAATAAACACATTTAAAGTTGTGGTGCATACAGTGGCCTAAATACCGTCGCACACTGTCTCCTTAACATAAATTTGAAAGGTAACCAATTTCACCGAAAATCTTGGGTGAACAATCTACAAGTAATTAGAGCCTTAAACATATTAAAAAGCATGATAACAGAACTTCTGCATTACTGAAGTAATTATTTCTCTATATTGTCTCATGAATTTAGAAGCTGCTCACAAACAAAAAACGTCTGCTCACTCAAAATAAGTATACAGTGTGGAACAGCCAAATAGAATAAATTCAGTAGCTCTACTATTATGCATTTTTTTAGAAAATCCTGAGACACGTCAATTTCTAATTCTAAAATGACATCTTGCGACGTAAAAATGTCATCCCTAAATTCAACCCCCCTCAGGTGACAGCTACAACCCCTAAATTTTCAAATTGGAAGTAGGGGCTCGTGATACTTCATTTGAAAGAAAAAAAAAAAAAAGACGTTTTCCACGAAACAAGAACTACTTCTTTTTCGACGCGCGTTTCGCCAAAGTTGGCATCTTCAGGAGAAGATTAAAACTCAGTCAGTTTTAATCTTCTCCTGAAGATGCCAACTTGGTTGGCGAAACGCGCGTCGAGAAAAGTGTAGTAGTTCGGTGTTTCGTGGAAAACGTCCAGTTTTTTGTTTCTACGCCGAAGGTTCCAGTACCCACTCCAGGTTCATTTGAAAGGTCTTTTTCATTCTTTATTCAAAACTGCTATAGTTCTCTATTCAAAACTGCAAAAAAGATAAGTTTCTCAAGCGTAAGGAATTCGTTACATTAAAATAAAACTTTTATAAGTAACACTATTTGTCAATTTTAGGTTCTCAAATGTTAATAATAACAAAAATTAATAAAAGTCTGTAATTGCCGACATTCCCTACTATAAGATAAAAACTTACTAATATATACGTACAATTTATTGCTTGACAATCGAGCGACAAAAACAGCAAGCAGCAAAAAAACAAACCTGAAATTTAAGAAGTTGGCCATTATCAGCTTTAGTGAAATTACCTAGAAACGTACTTGTCATTGTAACAGTAGTTAACATTTATCAGTGTTAAACGGTTTGCTTTAGTTTTCATGTTGGAATTAGAGAGATGGTTTACCTAACAGAAATGCATAAGATAACGATTCTGCAGATGATTGGTTACGGAGACAGAACACGAACGCGGGCCGAAGTTGTTCGCCAATTTCAAAAAAATATCCGGAGTTGCCGCAGATATCTCAAGGTACCGTAAGTAAAATAGAGAAACAGTTTCGGGAACGTGGACATGTATGGCAGCTAAAGAAAAATCCTCCCAATAAACTCAGTGATGATCAGAAATTGGATGTAATGCTTATGCTTGAAGAAAATCCACATACGTCGAGTCGTCAAACAGCTTCAGCATTAAATATTAGCCATTCCTCGATTCTCCGTTTTGACAGAAAACCAGATGCATCCATATAGGTAAAATGGTACCTACTATTGAGCTAGCGGAAGACGATTTTGATAGACGAATTCTTTTTGTGAACAAATTATGATTAATAATGATTTGTTTTTTATTTTAATGTAACGAATTTCCTACGCTGGAGAAACTTTTTTTCTTGTTAATTTCTGCAATAAAATGTAAAACCATAGCAGTTTTGAATAGAGAATGAAAAAATCTCTCAAATGAAGTATCACAAGCCCCTACTTCCAATTTGAAAATTTAGGGGTTGTAGCTGTAGCTGAAGGGGGTCGAATTTACGGATGACATTTTTACGTCGCAAAATGTCATTTTAGAATTAGAAATTGACGCTTATCAGACTTTTCTAAAAAAATGCATAATAATGGAGCCACTGAATTTATTCAATTTGGCTGTTTCACACTGTACATAGTTATTTTATAACCTAAAACTGAAGTTAATAACTTCTCGTCATAATTTGAGTCCCTGTAGACTAAAATGTCCGTATGCAAAGTATGAAAACATACACAATTTGAGGTCAACTCTCTAAAAATGTTCAATCTATATACACACATACATATGTTTTCAGAACATCTAATGAACTTAGTTCATAAAGAAGACTCTCAATTAAGTACCATCAACTTCAAAGGACCTTTAAAATCTTTTATTCGGCACACAATTAAAAATATTTACATTGTTCTCAACGCTCTGAAAGCGGATCGTGTGGTGACCCTAAAATTTTAGCCTGAAGTCCTGAACCTGCAAGAGAAATCTATTACTGGCTTCATTTGTCGTTTATTGACGGAGAAAGTAGGGATAAATCTAAGGAAAACGGTCCGTGATAGATGCGACTAATTGAAAAACCGATTGTTAGTATGATGGCTTACTGTTTGTTGCAACAGGTGTTTGTTTCGTAAACACAGTCCTCTGCAAATCACTTGCCAGATATTTTTTTTATGAAATAAAATAATAAGCATTTAGAATCGCTGAAAAATGTTTCGATGCTTGATTTGTTTGATAGCTTTGTTTCGATGAAATATACGTGTATTTGAGAGACATATTTAAACGTTACTTCAAAAGTTATTTACTGGAGGATAATGCCTTATTATTTTAAATTTCATTAAAAAAAAACATTGATATTTTAATGCAATTTTAGGTCGACTAAACTTTTAATTAAGAGTTTAAGACAAAACAGGGTAATAATGATGAATATACTGTGTAATACATAATTTCACAAACTGACACTGAATCAAACATTTGAAAAAACGAGTGATAATATAACAATTGAAGATAATTACGTAGGTTTATATGAAGTATGTAAAAACAGTAAACACAAAAACAATCCACTAAAACACTTGAGTTTATAAATCACTAGCGACCCGCCCCGGCTTCGCACGGTTTACATCACATTAGAAACCTCTAAAATTATCAGTGTTTCTCTACTATATTATGCATGTGTTATACATATAAACCTTCATCTCGAATCACTCTATCTATTAAAAAAAACGCATCAAAATCCGTTGCGTAGTTTTAAAGATCTAAGCATACATAAGGACAGACAGCGGGAAGCGACTTTGTTTTATACTATGTTATGATATTGATAGAATCAAAAAATTCTTGTTTTATGTATGCTTCATTCTATTTATTATTCTTTGTTGTAAATAAAATTAGCTAGGACCTTATGTAAACTATTCCATTTAGTAGAAATACAATGTTTTCAAAAGATAAAAAACTATTGCCATTTGCATTATTTTTAAATTGGAAAGCATGAACGTTGCGATATATTCATATAAGCTCCTTTTTTTCTATGAGGTTAAAAAATAGAAAACGGAAGCGCAGTTAAAAAAAAGTAGTATAAATAACGGGCTTCTATCGTGTCCACTAATGGACGAGATCTATCATATCCTGAAAGATGTCGTGGAATATAGCTTGTTAACGAAATCGGCATCTATCACGTCTTGATAAAAAAGGAACAGATGGTTTAAAAAAATTACACAACGCTACTACGGTGACAATAACACTTAAACCATACAGCTACTAAACAAAACGATTTTAGAAACCGAAGAATAGACTTACCGGACTTAAGCATTACTACTGGAGTAAGTAGTTACGCATCACGATAATTGTAAATAAAATCATTGGCGTAAGATAGGTTCGTGTCGTCCATCTGTTGACTGTTTTTGAGGTTAGCTTGTGCATGAGGCCTTGCGGTATCCCGTGTCACATGTGAGATGTATTTTTTTGTTCTTTATTGTTTTGTCATGTTCATTTACGAAACATAAGGCGCTAGGCAGCATTTTAATTATGAACGGCTATTTCTAAATTAAGTATACTAGCTTCTTGTCATATATTATATTGTTCTCTCAAATGCGCGAAAAATGATTTGGGCTTTAATTGACAACTATTGACTGAAAATATATTTTACCTAAAAAATTCTTGGCTCAGTACGACAAATAAAATTACAAAGGCACACAAAAAATAGTCTACTGCGAGAAGGCAGATCTATGTATTTCCATAATTTGGGGTGCTGTAAACTGAATATCTGGTAAATTAGTAGATTTAGTTAGAAATGTTGATATAACCTCAAAAAACAACTAAAAAATGCTCAAACATCTAAAACAAATAAATTAAAAGCATAAACCAAAAATGTTAAATATAACATAACTTAAGGCAAGAACTTCGCACCAAGAATATACATATATTCTAAGACTGGAACTTTACACGAAATACTCTAAACCTTTATAGTTCTTGCCTTAAGAACATAACAGTTCCTGTCTTCATTTATATGTTTAAGTTTTTGGTTTAAAGTTCTCATCTCAGGTTATGTTAGGTTAAGGATTCATTGTTCAAAGTTCTTGGTGTTTAGTTGCTTTATATTAGGCTTAAAATTTTTGGTTTAAGCTTTTAATTTATTAGTTTTGGATTTTTGGGAATTTTTTAGGTGTTTTTTTTGAGGTCACGTCAAAATTCCTAACTGATCGGTTAATTCTGACCTCAGTTTCAGCGTCTCAAATTACGTATAGATATAGTGATCAGTTCATTTACTTGTTTGAGATCTTTCGGGGATTCGTAAAGTGTGTTTTGAGGTTAGGAAAAATTCAAGAGCCAATTGGGCAAAACGGACGTCGGATTCGTGTTCTGCGAGTCAAAATGCATGGGCATCCATAGATCTGCCGTTTCGCATTAGACTTTTTTGTGTGCCTGTATTACCTACAGGGCAACAAAACAAGTCGAAATGGCGAAAATGCCCTAAAGGAAGTTATTGAGCATTTGTGAAACACATTACAAAATTTCGATGATTCATTTCACTTCCTTATCTTTTTAGTCTTCTTGAATTATGTATGTTAACACATTGTTATACATTTGTTTTTGTTGCTCTGAAACATTTTCTGGAATTTGTCTGGTCAAATGCAAGTTTTTTCATTCAGCAACTCTGTTCTGCGAATAAACCTTATCTAATTATCTTCTTCAATATTTCAATTTCACTCTTCTTTCTCTCTTGTAACAGTCATCCTTTCCTCCTATCCTTATGCGGTCAATGTCTTCTTCTTTCTGCTCCATGTCTATATCATCAGTATTCCTCTTCTTTTTCTTCATCTTCTCGTTCTCCTTCCTCCTCTTCTTCTTCCACTTCGTATTCTTCTTCTTTCTCTTCTTTCCCCCTATTACCTTCCCTCTTCTTCCTTTACCTCTTCTACTTTACCGGCTCTTATAATCGAGGAATGATTGTAATTTTCAGTATGTGCGACCACCTGTGAGCTGCCCATTGAGAGCGAGTCCCCGTTCACCTCCTGGATGCCAATTAAAAGGAATCGATTCCCAGACGACGACTTTTATTGTCGGCTATCCGTTACCGGGCGACGAATCCCGTTCGCGAGGTGGCGCTGACGCGTTTAAGGTGTACCAGCATTCGCTGTCAGCTCTCGGACGCCGAGCCACCGACGTACACGCGATCCAAGCTAATTAATTTACATTACAAGCCACCTAATTAAACGGATTTAATAAGCGCCGCGGTAAATCGGCCGGTCACTCCGATTAATCACATCTGCGGCGGAATGAGGAGCGACGTTCCGCTGTTAGCGGAGTGTCGAGAGATCGATCCCGAAGTCAATTCACGTCAGTAGGTACGGAGACGTTACAGTAATGCCAGGGTTAATCGCTATGATCGTAAAACAAATACTCAATAATCAAACTCCAACTTCAGACTTGTAAGCTTCATTAACAGAAACATTAACATAACATTTTCAACAGAAAGTGATATTAGATCTTTGAAACTTCTTGAAATAACATTTTCGTCTCTGTTTTGTTAAAAATTGGCTTGATGTTAGTTGGTGGTTATGCTTCTTCTGCCAGGACTAGCCAGCGCTTCATGTTTCATGTCGGCAATATAGACAGGTCCAGTCACAGTGGGCAGTCCAATTTCAAGTTGCAACTTTTTATCTAGTGATTGCTGTTCTCAGCTTGAGCTCCTGATGTCAACTCTTATGTCAACTGGCCTTCAAGAACCTTGCGAAATTCCTGTTCAACCTTGCCATTTTTTATGAATTTCATAGGAAGTCTGTTTAATGACTACCCTTGTTTTTTTTTTCTCTTGCAAAATAATCAAGGCCGGTGGTGTTAACGTTGGACTTTTGTTTTGTTTTCGTCCACTTTTTTCGTCCAATGCTTTTCGTGCTACGAAAATATTTGATTGCTAACTATTGCAAAAATGTGTATTATTTTATTGACCTTGAGTTGAGGTTACAAGTAGAGTTTAAACTTTACAAATGGTAACATAAACGGTGTGCAGGGAGAATAATTCGCAACTATTCTATTCTCCAAAGTTTATTTCATTAGAATTCCATCTATTCCGATCTCTATTTCAATCAATATCTCTATCCACCTAGCTAAATGCGACGTTCTTTAGCAATGGCTTAGCGATGCCCGGCTTTAAGATGGTTTTCAAAAATGTCTTAGCCATTCTTTCAATTCCAAACTAGTTTCTTCAGGCTTGGAATTGAAACATAATCGGAATACCTATATTCAGTACCAAGCAATACCGGATAATATCGTTTATGTAGCTTAAAATATTCAGTCCCTCATCAGCCTTTTTTTGAGTAATTGTTTTGGGGATAGATTTAATGGGAATGTGATATGTTAGCTGCCAGTTACCGACAATTAGCAATTACTTTGAACAGAAGGAGAGATATGTTTGATCACCATGAATGTTTTACGTATGGAACCTTCAGCAACGTTCAGTCCATGATTTTCATGATCATCTACTTTGTGATTAATGTTTGTCATATTGTACATAGTTCTAGGATGAAAATAAGTAGTCCCTTACGACGCTTCTATCTTGTGTTTCATATTATTACTAAGTCCAGTCCACTTAGTAAGTCCAGTTTTGTGACCAAGTACAGCAGACAAATGGGAATAATGTTGACTTAAGTAATATTTCAAAGACAAATTTCGTTGCATTGAAAACAATTTATCATCGCAGTGATAGGATTAGTATATAGTTGAAGTGCTTACATATTAATTTATACATAATTATTTGGTAAACATTCTTACATCAAACTATGATCAAATTGTCCAATTATTCAATTGCACTGACAGTTGATGTTCACTTTATTACATTACAGAATTATTATAATTATCATATTATAACATAGGATAATAAACTAGTTTATCTAAAACTCGATCATGAACATCCAAATAAATACTTCCATTCAATTAAACATCTCAATCAATATAAATATTCTGGTCACACCAATTTTGATTTGTGGCTCACAATTTATAGACCACACTATACCTACTGATTACATTTGACCCGGACTTGTCCATTTAAACCGCGCGCGTAAACCGTATCGGTATTTTTTTCTTCTTAGGATGGTACAACCATCGTTGACATGCGTGTGAAGTTTGAGCGGGATATGTCAATTAGTGTCTGTTTGGCAGGCATTTGTTTACGACGCGAAAAGTTTGGCGATTTTTAGTTTGCTTGAAATTTTGCTTTTCCAATGGAATTCCAAATGCAACATTTTTCAATGATTCCGTAGCCGCAATTCTATTGGAATCGCAAAATTTCAAGCAAACTCGTTGTTCAATTCTTTTTTCCATAGTAAAAATTGCCAGACAAACTTTTCGCGTCGTAAACAAATGCCTATCAAACATACACTAATTGACATATCCCGCTCAATCTTCACACGAATGTCAACGAAGGTTGTACCAACCTAGGAAAAAAAATTACGGATTCGGTTTAGGCGCGCGGTTTAAATGGACCAGTCCGGGTCAAATTTGATCAGAGTATGTATTCCGCTCGTTGTCATTCATCATCAGACAACGATGATGTAAGCAGGTAACAACAAGTATCGGCTGAGTGCCTTGCTAGAAGAATGAAGCTGGTGATATGTAAGTATAGCCCTCTAGTGCGAATATACGAGGGGGTATACAAAAATAATTGGAACAGCATTACCGTGGGCGGAGCTTATGTAGTAGGCATTTCTGCCACTAGACATTGAACAACGGGCAGCTGTGAAATTTTGTTTTTTATTAGGTAAAAATGCTGCTGAAACTGTTTTAATGTTGAAAACAGCTTACAAAGATGACGCTATGGGATAAACTCAAGTGTACGAGTGGTTTGCTCGGTTTAAAAATGGCGACATGTCGATTGATGACAAACCTCGAAAATGTTGAAAAAACTCGAGAGCTTGTGCTCACAGACTGTCGACAAACAATTGATCAACTGTCATAGATTGGTGGGTTATCTTGGAGCTCGGTTCAGCGAATTTTAACCGAAGATTTGGGAATGAAAAGGGTTGCTGCCAAGTTTATTCCTCGGGCATCAAAAACAATTTCGAGTTAAAACATGTCGTGCTTTGAAACAACAGCTTGAAACAGATCCAGCTTTTCTGTCAAAGGTCATTACTGGTGATGAGTCATGGTGTTATGGTTACGACCCAGAAACAAAGCAACAGTCAAGTCAATGGAAAAGGCCATTGTCACCACGTCCAAAAAAAGGCCGCATTATATAGTATTTATTAATACATTATATAGTATTTATTGATAATACGCCAGGTTTATCGACCAACTTCACGCGTATATTTTCCTCGTCTACGCCCTATTCAATTTTGGCTGTTACCAGCGCACGTCACGATCAACCCGAAGGCGAGCATATCGCCGAGCAATTAGATCAGATCGCGTCTGTCATTATGCGAGCGCGTCGTCGCCCACGGAGCTCGCATCGTCCAGGTAGGCGTTGGAGATCGAACCGCCGACTTATTGTCTCTAATCGGCTTGTCATCGCTACCCGAATGAAAGCCGAAGCCGACGGCGCAATAGGCGAGCGCCGTCACCGTATCCCGGCTCTAATTAATACAACACAGCCGGCTTGATTAGACCGTGAAATCGTTTGGATTCGGAATGACAGTTCGACATTATGTGCTCTTGTTTGGAGTGCCTATCTTAAAAGGATATCGCATTCGGATATTGATCTGCTGTGCATGAATCGGTGAATATATCGACGACGTATATCGATTGTTTCACGCGGTTGCCTTGATTGCTTAGCGCTTTTAGGTGTCGGTTTGTAATTTCGAAACAGCCCGCTAATAAGTATTGCAAATTGGGAAGATGAAGTCGACTGAGTTTTCACGTTTAAGATTGTTCGTGCTGTGACATTGTACTTACGTCTGGACTTTTCATTTTAGGTTTCGTAAATTGTACCCAACTAAGTATACAGATTGCTTCTTCACCAAGAAGTCCAAGGTCTGCGTGAACAGATATGTATGACTGAGAACAATAAATACAAGCAAGTTGTAGAGTGGGAGGTCCTACAGAAATTTTGTCAAACTCTTGGCCCTTCCGAAGGTCATCTGTGAGCTCATTTTCAGGATCAAGATGTTTTTAAATCCCATAAAAATGGGAGTGAAGAGTGACATATGCTGTTATCTAATGTTGAAGTAATTTCTTCAGGGTTATGCCGCGGTCCTCAAACTTGCGACGTTTTGCTGATTATGCTGTCAGCTTCTTCAGACGTTTGTGTTCTCTTTGGAAAACTTCTGGGCGAAACGTCAAGACAAGTGTTACAAACTGAACTGAATAATACTATAGAACTGACTACCAACCTTAATCCTAGAAATATAACTTAGTAACAAAGACACAATAGTTGTCCACAGACCATAAAAAGTGTACATCGAAAAGTATCTAATTTTATGATTCCCTTGGAAGAAATCGATTCTCTTTTCAATTTATCTCTTCGTATATCGTTCCACTACTGTCATTATTATTTTTAAGAAATAAAATATGGATTCTGGGCTGGGTACGGATGTGACAGGTGAACAAATATGTAGGTTACACTCTCAATGTTGAAGATGTAACCTTGGTTGAAGATGCAACCTTAAAAGATGGTATAAACGTCAAGCTAAAATATAAGCGTTTCTATACCAGACACTGAAAACTCTACTTTTTTAGCATTACTTTTGAAGGTGCTAACAATGAGTCGGTGGGAGTGTTTTAGTTTTTGTTTTTTTTAGCCTGATTTAGAATAATCCCTCTTTAGGCTTAGCCTACCATTTTTATGTCCGTGGCTCAGTTATCTAAATAGCAATCGAATGTTTGCCATTTTTACCCTGTTGAATTATTTCTTCTTCTTCTTTGAGTTGCATCTCCTGTCGGATGTTAGCTATTAACATGGCAATTCAAACTTTGTCGTCAGCTGCTTTAAATAATTGATTTGATGTCGTTCCAAACCAGTCACTTAAATTATTGGGCCAGACTGTTCTTCTTCTACATTGTGCCTTTTATTTTTCATGTCCAAAATATACAAGACTGCTCGTTTTGACAGTTCTGAATTGTGCGTTGCAACTCCGCGGTCGTTGAATTGGTGACGAAAAGGTAATGCACCTGAACAACGTCGCTTTTCTTGTCGTTTAAGAGCAACAATATTAATTATAAACCGTGTGCATGCCTTTTAATCAGCAAGCGCGCCATGTGCAGACTGTACGTCTATTGTGCGGTTTGCACTATGCGCGACCGCGGGATCCTGTTTCGAATTAATTAATGCGACTGAAATCGGTTGCGGGCGACGGCAATGCCGCCGGTGGAGTACATAAACGAATTCTATTGACAACGTGGAACATATGTCGTTCGGGCGATAACTGTTGAATCAGATAAACAATAACCGTACGGTTCTATGGATCGTTTGTAGTTGCACATTTTCTGTTATCATAAGATCTTCTGGCTCGTTACAAAAGTTCAATGATGTTTCTTTCGTCCTGATCATTACGCAACTATTGTGCAATATGAATGTTGCGTGGACCTGCATAAGGGGACTGATTGATGTTACTGTTTTTTTTTTCAAGCTGCTAGGTACTAACGAAATATTTGCAAATAATGTGTAAAGTTCCCTTAATATAATTATTTGGAGAGGAATGATTGGTCTTCTAGGTTATCAACCGTCACAAGGTGTTTAATCTCTAGTGGTAATAAATACAGACTCGTATATGTAAGTAAATCATATATACATATACAGTGAGGGCGTAAAGTCGAGCATAAATTCGATAAAAATTAAAGGACTTTTTTTTAGAAAAACGCTCGGACACGTCAATTAAATTTTTCATTTGCCGTCATTTTGACGTACTTCTATTTGTTTTTTAATTGACAGCTGTCAAAGATATGACGTCATCCATATTTTTTTAAACAACAACAAATGACTTGTGATACATCATTTGAAAGCTATTATTTCACGCAGTATGCTCCAAAATTTTGGCGCTATTCTATCAAGCTATTTTAAAATGAAGACCGTTCAAATGTTAAAATTCGATAAAAAACGATGGAAAGTGTATTTAAAAAATCACTCGGACACGAGAGGTTCTACAGCTATTTGCTCGGCTATTGGACATAAAACACTCTCAATAGTTGTCCAGAATTCCAGAAATTGAAAATAAATAATAAAGCGCATTCTCAAATATTTTTATTTAACCTATTTATTAAAAACAGAACTGAAAATAAAAATAACACAATTAAAACTACCTGTCTTAATCTGGTCTTTAATAAATGTTCAAACAGTGCCCCGTCGACTCTTCGACAGTAACCAAGCAGCAATTCAAATTCTTCAACCATGTTACGTATCATTTCAGAGGGTATTTTTTTAATTTCGTATATCTCATTCTATTTTTAAGTCATATACACTAGTATTTTTATTTACATACACACTATGGTTTAAATAACCCCACAAAAAGAAATCCATGGGGGTTAGGTCAGGTGACCTAGGAGGAAACTTGAATTGACCCCTTCACCCAATCTATAGACCCGAAAATAGTTCGTTTAAATATTAATTTAATTTAAATAATTAAGAATTCGTTTTATATTTATAAGAGAATTATTTATCAACAGTTATCCAGAATTTTTGGAATGCTGGATAACTGTTGAGGGTGTGTTATGTCAAATATCCGAGTAAATAGCAGTAGAACCTCTCGTGTCCGAGTGATATTTTAAATACACTTTCCATAGTTTTTTATCGAATTTTAACATTTGAACGGTCGCCATTTTAAAATGGCTTGATAGAATCGCGCCAAAATTTGGGAACATACTGCGTGAAATAAGAGCTTTCACATGATGTGTTACAAGCCATTTGTTGTCGTTTAAAAAAAATATGGACGACGTCATATCTTTGACAAAAAATCAAATGAAGTACGTCAAAATGTCGGCAAATGAAATATTTAAGTGACGTGTCCGAGCGTTTTTCTAAAAAAATCCTTTAATTTTTATCGAATTTATGCGCGACTTTACAACCTCACTGTATAAAAAAATTAAAGACATCGGTTCAATTGCTTCCTGAAGGAGCTACTGATTGCGTTAGTTGGAAGTTGATTACTTACGTGGAAATCAAAGCTCGTAGTTTCATCATCTGTTCTTATAATTCTTTTTATCGAGCCAGTGTCTGGATCAGTTACTAATATGTGTTATTCGGAGAAATAAAATAGCGAATACGACTAGGAATACTTGCTTTGTAGATGCATTAAAATTTATCCATCGTTAAAATTACTAAAATCTCAACTATTCTCTATTTCAGCTCTAAAAAAACTGATAACTTTTCATCATTATATTCTCCTTTGAAAAATATAAGTACCTATATGTGTGTTACAAGTAGTAAAAAAGAACTAATCTGACTCACCCTTTTGATTCTTACAGATTTTGTAATAGATTTTACTTGTACTATTATGTTGTAAATTGGTATAATTATACGTAACTGTATATGCCTAAACAAAGGAGATTAAATCTAAGTTGTTAAAGACGAGGTCCATCCCAAAAGATATTTTTTTTAACACAACTAACACATCCAATAAAACTAAATGATCTGTTAATCTACTTCTTCAGTGTCTTATGTAGATATACTAGTGGTAGATAAATACGTTACTTATTCTGACGTAAATCTACACATATAAAATGTACAATCAATTGTGTAATAATTTGAACCCGAGGCATATTAGATCCATTAAAGATTCTATTACTATTTTGGACATGGGTTAATGCTTTTATTTTCAAGGGACATTCGATAATTATTATTCTCCGCATAATTGTTGATATATTCAAAGTTAATAACGATGTAAGAACTGAAATTTTAAAGAAAATTGAAAATATGTATTTTGTAAAGGTATAATCCAATTTTTGCCCATCCTGCTTTCTATTTTTGAGAAGTAACAGACAAGGTATTTCGCATAAATGTCAACATCATTTCAAGGCAAATCATAATCAGCGGTATAATTTATATCGTTTTACTTAGAATGCAAGAATCTGTGAGAAAAAATGGACCTTCATCGAAAATTTTGCTGCAAACAGGTATTTCGCGAATAATTTCTCATTGTTTAATATTTAATCAGAATTGGATGTTACCGAAAGGTCAGGCGCACATCCATAAATTCCGTATTTAGCATATTTTTATTGGGTACATAAACCGAAGATTTGAGAGGACACGAGTGACAAAAAATCACTGGTAATCGAATACCTCACACCCAAAAGCAGAAGATAATAAATAACAAACACTGATTAATTTCTGACAATAAAATTATAATACACCTGATGTTAATCCGAAAATAAGCCTTATGCTACAGAAGAACGTACGATTTGGACACAAAAAAAAACACTTAGGGACGGGTTAAGACTACGTGAGCCGTTTGAAAAATCTGTTTGTTTTGTATCGTCGTATATCTGGCACATGATATTACATTCTTCTTTTTCTCACTGATTCTGGTTTTGGGCGTGCTTGTAATATTTTGATTGTAAACAAATTCACAGTTATTATTTAATGTAATTCTTCGATTCACAGCTGACCACAAAAAAATTGGAGACTGCATCATGACAGTAAGTAGTTCAATATCAAATGTAACGGGGCTATCAAAACTCATAGCTCTCAGTAAATTACTTCATTTTCATCTTTAGTTCCTTATCTTACTGTTCCAGTTATCATTTGCAGCCGTACACGCAGAGTCTTGATATGAAGCAAGTGTAAAACTTTTAGTGTCTGGAAAAACTCTAGCTGATGCCTTGTAAAACAAGGTAGATTTTCTCACTTCCAAGAAATGAAAGCGGTTTGGAGTTTAACAACGGGTGTACATCGTATAGAACTGGGATTCTAGAAGTCACTAACCTTTCATATTATTGATTTTTCTTAAAATTAAACAGGACTATGACTTCTGGTTGCTTCTACTACTTTACTTATAGCGACCCACTTCAATGACATATTCGTTTATTGCAAAAGACGTTACCAAGAAAATTACAAAAGATATTAGACGCTGGACCTCTTACGCCTTTAGTATATTATTCAATTTGAATGAAAATACTGTACAGTGTATTTTGTGGGCCACACTACAAACAGTTTCGGGAAACTTAAATTTGTTTTGGAGGACATACTTTTGATCCGCCCTGTACGACGAATTAAAACACTTTAGATTCCGTGATCCCCAATCTCTGAGAAAGCTCTTTAGTTTTATTATTGAGATATATCGACGTATATCTGGCACATGATATTTCATTCTTCCTTTTCTCACTGATTTTGGTTTTGGATGTGCTTGTAATATTTTGATTGCAAACAAATTCGCAGTCATTATTTAATGTAATTCTTCGATCCACAGCTGACCACAAAAAATTAGAGACTGCATCATAACAGTAGTCCAATATCAAATGTAACATGGCTACCAAACCTCATAGCTCTCAGTAAATACTTCATTTTCATCTTTAGTTCCTTATCTTACTGTTCCAGTTATCATTTGCAGCCGTACACGTAGAGTTTTGATAAGAAGCAAGTGTAAAACTTTTAGTGTCTGGAAAAACTAGCTGATGCCTTGTAAAACCAGGTAGATTTCCTCAGTTTCAAGAAGTGAAATCGGTTTGGAGTTTAACAACGGGTGTACATCAGGTAGAATTGGGATTCCAGAAGTCATTAACATTCCATATTATTGATTTTTGTTAAAAATAAACAGGACTATGACTTCTAGTTGCTTCTATTTTATTGCTTATAGCGACCCACTTCAATGACTTTTATTCGTTTATTGCAAAAGGCGTTACCAAGAAAATTACAAGAGATGTTAGACTTAAGCCTCTAGTATGTTATTAAATTTGAATGAAAATAACTGAACAGTGTATTTTGTTGTCCACACTACAAACAGGTTCGGAAAACATGAATTCATTTTGGAGGACATACTTTTGATCCGCCCTGTACGACGAATTAAAGCACTTTAGATTCCGTGATCCCCAAAACGCGCTATCTCTGAGAAAGCTCTTTAGTTTTATTATCGAGAAATTACCCCATTAAACCAATAAAGTACGGACAGGTTATGGTGTCGTATAGAAAGACCATTGGGATCGATTCGATCGGGAGCAATTAAGAATCATTTAGTTAGGCGGACACTTTTTGTCTAGTCGAAGAACTGATATCTCTAATCAGGCGATTGAGGTGACCCGAGTGCTTTACCGAGGCCTCCAGTGGCGTGTTTATCAGAGGGTGTCCCGAAAAGGTTACATACAATGAGATGAGGCTTTCGAACCTCTGTGAAGTTAGAATAATACGCTGTTTTTGAATGTAGGTCGTTTGGTTGTTGTTTTTTGTGATTGCTCGTCTATTGTTTTCGTTTGCTCGTAATTGTTTAAGTGATATGCAAAAAAGAGGTTCAAAATTACCACTAGCCCCCTCATTTTTGAAATATTCGAATTTTTCGATGTGTGTAGATCGTTTGCTCGTCATTGGTTCGATATATATGTATTTGTAGAACAGAAAAAGAGGACAGAGATGAATTACACGAGGTGATTCCTAATTTGTCATATCAAAATTGATAAGATAACGTACATTTAAGGAAAATATCATTCCACGATTCCACGACTTTTCGGAGAGACGTTTGAAATTCAAGACTTGTAATCCGCGGATTAGGTAAAATCTTTAAAAACCTTGAAATGACTTTGGTAAATACATTAAAAAGTAAATTACAAAGCAGCCCAAAAGATAAAACAAATACTAACGGAAAGTCTGGAGTTTATGAAATGAGTTCTAAAGATTGAGAATAAAAGTACATTGGTCAAACAAAACGATCAACCTGAACTAGATTTAAAAAACATACAGCTCATTTAAAATATAGTAGAACAGAAAAATCGTATGTAGCCCATGCTTCTTATGATTATTAAGACGTTAGTGGCTTCAAACTGATAAGAAATGCAACAGACAGAAGATTTTTTTTTTGAAAGTAGAAAAATTGTAAAATGTGATAATCCGATGAATAAAGATAATAAAGGACAAAAGTTATGATGCATCAAACCGCGATTTCAGTTTTAATCATCTGATAAACCAAGCTGACCTATTTCTTGTAACAAAACTGTACTTTCTCTTTGAAGACATATACTATATTTTTCTCTATACTCAAATACCTAAATAAAAACGACAGTCCTATTTAGGTACCAACTTATTCATGAGCCATATCTTTGTTTTCATTTGTTTTCACTTTATTTTCTTCTTTTGTCCCCTTCTTTTATAGACACGAGGAAAAGAAAAACACTAGTATTTTAAACCGATTAAATATTTGCATACTATATTATATCCTTAACATATCGATTGACCTACTTCGTAAAAACTTATCCTCACACCTTTTATTAGGACTAAGTATTTAAATGTAATATATAAAACATAAAAGTTGATGTTTTACTTAATCACTTAAGAGTTGACCCAAAAAAAAAAATATCCTACAGACAGACACTTGACATTCATCAAGCAATAATTTTATACAATCTTTATATCATATCCAATAATCTTTGGGATGGGCTAGTTATCTATATATCAAAATCGCCATTACACAAATTTGTTTTATCGGAGACAAGAAGTAATTTTTCTCCTATTTAAACTCTTGTTGGAGTCACTTCGTTCCTCGTGTTGATAGCCCAACACCTACGCCGCTGAGGACAGGTGTGGATCACCTCTTTCTTGTTGGGTGGCCTCTCTACCAGCTAGCACATCAAACTCATGCAGAGATAAACAAAACCAAGCGTGTAGTTCGCCGGAGACGGTATCACTAACTGGGCGTAAAACAGGAGATATTGCATCAACCCCTTTTCACAGGCGTCTCGCGGAGTCAGAGCCGTAACGCTAAAATGTAAGGGGCCATACTATTCATTTGTTCCATTTCGAGTTGCGACATAATTAGTAAAGCTTCTGTTGAATGTTTTACACTAAATACTGGACAAAATCGTGAACAAAAGAAAATATGGTGTACAATTTAATAAATTAAATATAAAAATAATCACCAACCATTTTTTGAAAAAACAATTGGATTGGCAAAGAATTACAATTTTTCGCATGTTGCTGATTAGGCAGTTAATGGAAGTGCAACTTTAAGGCTGTTTTAAATATATGTCGGTAATTTAAAAAAAAAACGATTATAAATAAATATAAATACTGACCTTTTATTGTCAGATTTGTGAACAAAAAAGATATATATGACACGATCTCTCAATCGGTTCAAAGCTTTCTCCAAAGTTTGACGCCACTTTCAGATTCTGTCTGGTCTTTTGTATGAATCCAAGATGGCTAATCAATAGAACTGTAAAAAATAACATGAATGATTGAACAATCTTCCTCCAATCAACGTATCATTAAATCTGTCTCAAAGCGCCTCTATGGAGATTTTTGAGGTCGCTGATCATGAGTCTCGAGCTATATTAAGATAATTCAACATGGCGGATCCAATATGGCACCCGAAAATGCCAGAAACCACGAATATTGATAAATCATACCAAATCGTTGATTATAGTCAACCAGAAAGGTCTTAAAATTAATAAATAATTTTCCAGTTCACCCATTGAGAAACAAGGGTCAGAATGCGGACTTCCAGATGGCATCTGAGAAGGTAAGAAAAAAAAAACTAGAAAAAAATTACTTCGAAAACTCATTTTCGAATTTTTGTATCCATAAATATAAAATATATATATTTATATTTTATATACTTACCTCCTGAAGTGGGTACTGGAACCTTCAGCGTAGAAACAAAAAAACTAGACGTTTTCCACGAAACACTTTTCTCGACGCGCGTTTCGCGAGAACCCTGTACAATTCCACGACTTTTCGTAGAGATACTGACAATTCGAAATTGCTTCGTTACCATATGAACCTAAATTCACCCGCGGACTAGAAAAAAAAATAAAAACATTAATATCAATTTGGTTTATAATTCTAAAAATAAACTACAGACGCTTTTGAGTAACCCCAAAGACAAAATCGACAATAACGAAGAATCAGGTATATACGAAATAAGTTGTAAAGATTGTGATCAAAAGTATATTGGGCAAACAAAAAGATTTATTTTGACTAGATTTAAAGAACTGAAAAATCTTGTGTTGCCCAACATGCTTTTGACAACAACCATAGGATAGACATAAATAATTTAAAATTAATTAGAAATATAACAAACAGTAGACAGTTGGATGGTTTTGAAAGTTTAGAAATCATTAAGTGTAACAGTAGTATGAATAAGGACAATGGTCTGATACCCACCAGTCCACTGTTTGCTCTGATAAACAAAGACAGTTACGTTTCAGTGAACCGTGGCAATAAATTTAGTATAAATAGTGCAAGTGTGTAGGCTAGAATTTAGTATTAATCTTCTCCTGAAGATGCCAACTTGGTTGGCGAAACACGCGTCGAGAAAAGTGTAGTAGTTCGGTGTTTCGTGGAAAACGTCTAGTTTTTTTTATATTTATCTATTTAGACTGGTGCTGAATTACCTAAATAGATACAACTTTGATCTTAAGATTTGCTCATTAAGAATCGAGAGTTGGAATAGCAAAATCCAACATGTCAAATCCACTATGGCGCCTAGATCTGTGAAAACAACATGAGTGATTGAAAAACGCAGCATCATTTTTTTTAGTCCAGAAACAATGAAAAATGCATTTCTTCATCTATTTTGGCATCATCAGGAGATGATGCTAACTAATGAGTTTTTTGATCCGAGAGACCAGGGTAGGCTGGGTGGCCAGGCTGAATCCGAATTTGGAGTCAGTTTGGTTAGTTCTGCCTGAGCTTGTGATTTATCGGCCTCAAAATACTATGTCTTGCTGTTCAAATTTTCCTGGAGAAATAACGTTACAAAGAATATATCGACAATTTTTACTTAGTTGCTTGGATGTATGTAACTATGTTTTCTTGTAATGTAGTTTTGTTGGTTTCGGCAAATTATAAAAGGGTTAATAATCTCTACGTACATCTAACATAATTTAAAACTATTTCTTTCATCATTTAAATTTCCATATAGGAAACGACAGGTATGAAATCGCATTAGATTCACTACATAAACTTTATTATTGACGCCTTTGTTGTGATAGTACCGCCGGCAAATTATTCATTAGAATGCAGATAGGTGCCAATAATAAATAACCAATAAACGTATTCCGTGATGAAATTTTATCATCATAAGCTCGTTTTCTTATCTGGTACGAATTTCTTATTACAAAGGCGGCGTTAATTCGCCTATAATATTTGTGTTAAACGGAAAGACACTATTTACAGTAGAAGGTACGACCTTGTAGATGGGAATATTAATTTAAGGTATTTGTGCCGATTAAGGCCACAAGGTTTAGATGGCTATCAAAACAAGAGGAAGATTAGAGAGATTACACGAAGATTAGAAGCAAGGAGATTAGAGAGATTACAGAAAGAAGAGAGGGGAAGAGTTTAATTTGAATTACACCACAGTTCATCAGATTTTGACTAACGAATTGGGGATGAGAAAAATCTGCTCAAAAATGGTTCCAAAAAACCTATCGCAGGAATAAAAGGACATCAGGAGAGAAGGGTGTCTTGACTTTTTGGAATCGATTGAAAATAATCCCCATTTTATGAGACTGGTGATGAGACTTGGGTGTTTGAATATGATTCGGAAACCAAGCGCCAAAGCATGGAATGGCACACTTCAAGCTCACCAAGACCCAAAAAAGCAAGAATGAGCAAATCGAATATCAAATGCATGCTGATTTGCTTTTCAAACAGTAAATCAACACTTTTACAGAGAGGTTCTTGAAAAACTTAAAGAAAGAGTCATGCGTGTGAGACCAGACATGAAAAACAACTGGATGTTGCATGAACGACAATGAGCCTTGTCACACAGCCATTCCAGTAAACGAGTTTTTAGCGAGTTTAAGTTCAGTCCTTAGATGAAAACGTATATGAATTGGACTAGGAAATAGTTGCACTTTTTTTTTAATAACAAATTAGTGAAAAAAAAATGTTTCTTCACTTTAGAGTTTTTTCAGTTTTTTGCTTATAAAAGAAAAGCTATTGAAGCAATTACATCGCATCCAATAGGAAACTTGGATGCGATGTAATTGCTTCAATAGCTCTTCTTTTTATAAGCAAAAAACTGAAAAACTCAGTTTTTTTTCACTAATTTGTTATTAAAAAAAAAAGTACAACTATTTCCTAGTCCAATTCATATACGTTTTCATCTAAGTACTGAACTTAAAAGTATCCCGTAGTCGGATTTCAGGTATCGATCGTGTCATATCAAAAAGCTCTATTGACTGGCCTAGTATCATGGAGCGAACGGCTTATTGGGCAAAATTCTCGACTCCAGGCCTGCCGCCAGAAGTGACCCGATATAATGTGGAAGCAGTCCGCACCATAAAGAAGAACTCGATGTCCCAGAGGAATTTAGTGTTCACCTCGCGAGACGCTACGATGCCGTCTCGGATTCTACTCCTGTAAATTATTATTATGGTGGATTATAAACAACCGAAAAAACATTGTCACAAGTTTTAGTTTCGGAGAGATAGAATAGTCGGAATTTATTAATATCGGAGACGTGGCATGTAATTTTATATATACACGGACACGAATGCGTTGCTGGGCTTGTCCACATAAGTTTTTTCTTATCGCCGCAATTTATGGTATTAGGTTAAGGTCCGGTTAATTAATAGTTCTGTTTCGGGCTATACCGGACCTTAAAAATTAATTATCTTTATGTGGGAATCATCTTTTGAACGGTTGTCATTGTCGCCGGGTACATTTTTCTAACTAATGTATTATAACTAGTAGTAGTCCGTGTTTTTTGGTCCTTCGAGACGTGTAAATGGATAACCATATATTCCTTTTCTGTTAGGGTCTATGAAGAATTATAGCTATGTATATTATAAGTGTAATGTATTGCTTCACGGTCACGGTGGTCAATATAACAATCCTGAAATGATACATATGTATGAAAGGAATGCCTTTGTTTTCTATTCATTTGGATATGTCATATTTTTATTGCTTAATACAGATTCAACGACTTATAATTTCACGGCAAGTAACCATTTTCCATTTAAAGTATGATCTTTGAGGTTAAAAACAAACTTAATACTAAGTATATTTAGCACAGAGAAAATACAAATTTCCCGTGAGGTTTTGATATTAGCTGTTTACCTGTCATTCGTACTAAAATGAGCTATTAAAAGATTCTTAAAAATAGCAAGCAAGGCTAAACAACGCTTGTATTGAGATAGACTTTCGAATTATTTCGAATAGATTGAAAATATTTTAAAAATGATTTATTTGGAAGAAAAAATGCCACTTGAAGCGCCAAAAATACATGCTCACAGGACGGTTTAGCAAAAGTTTAAAAAAAGGTAACACAATAAGTGATGATACAGTTATTTGAAAGAGGATGCACATTGCAAGTCGTGGGGAAGCTATTGCCCTAATAATTTGTTGATATATGAAAAATAATACACGTGCTTTCGTAGAAAACCGCAAAGAAGATCAATAGTTTACTTCCGGCATACTTTGTGAAAAAGTCAAAGAAAGGAGAGCCATCAATAGTATAGTACCATTACTTGGTGTTAAGTCAACAATACTGGCAAATGAATATTGTGGAATTTACAACTAAGTAGTTTGATTAGTCTGCTCTAGCAAATAAGGCAACAAACTGATTACATTGCTAAAGAAATTAACTGGTTTGCTAAACTCCAAAAAAATCTAAAAACCTAAACCTAAAAAACAAACCTAAAAAATCGAAAGTCTTGGAATCGTATGATGTCATGAGATTTTAAAGAAATGTTTCAGACGACGACTATCTATTAATGAAGATGAAATCTTCAGAAATATTTTCTTCACTAATTTTAGTAATTTAGATTTCACACGATATGTTGTTGCAATAATGGGTTTATTTGAGTAGTGGTGGTGCAGTGAATTATTCAAGATAGAAACTTCTTATATTTACGATTGAAAATCGGTTGTAATTGTCACACTTACTGATATCAAAACTAAGCAAAAACTAAGCAAAAACTAAGATCGATGGTTTTACATTACCGACAAAGAACTGAAATGGCAATATTTTACATATACAGAATGTCCCCGGATCGAGTTTAAAAGAGGAAAAAAGTTTGTGTTTATGATTTCTCAGAAAAAGTCACTCCTGATGATTTGCCTTGCTTGATTTCAAACCCCCCAAAACGCAAATTACTTTTTATATAACTCTAACGGTTCTCGAGATAATACCATTTTTCTTCATAATTGGGACTGTATTTTTAAAAAATTCTAGTAGGCGGATTTCATTGCAAGATATCACTGACAACTGCTGACAACTAATAAGTTAGTATAACTTCAAATCGAATCTTCGTCATTTTTCTACTATTTATATGCTATAATGTTGACTCTAGAACAAAGAATTTATTTGATCCAATGCTACGGAACTGGGGAAGAGTGCTATCGTGTTGTTATTAATAAATTTAACGAAAAATGCCCGGAAGCGAAGCGAATTTCCAATTTCGGAGCGAAGAAGTTGTTGACCAAGTTCTTAGAAACAGGCTCTGTTTTAGCCATTAAAAAAATCAAAAAAATGGTTGAATGAAGATGATGCTGCTTCAGTTCTTGCCCTCCATTCCGTGAGAGAAGCTCCAAGATTATCACTTATCACAATCACAAGAAGGGCAATTGAAACTGAAATAAGTAAATCGCTTTTACAGAGAATTTTCAAGCAGAATCGGATTTTACCATTTAAACCAAAATTCAGGCACACCTTAGAGGAGGGTGATGAAGCAAAACGTTTGGATTTTTGTTTGGGGATGGGCAACAGTTTTAAATGACGTGGGATTGCATAAGCGAATTTTGTTCTCCGATGAATCTACTTTTTCAACAAACGGCGTCGTTTTCTCTCAGTATTGTTGGTATTGGAGTGAAACAAATCCCCACTTTACTATTTCTTGTCGAAGTTAATGTGTGGTGTGCGGTTTAATATACAAATGGCATTATTGGTCCATATTTTTTTCAAAGAAAATTTATATCGTAATACATATTTGGAGATGCTACAAAATTTTTTTAACAGATAAACTTTATGAACTTCCTTTAAGTTATCGAACGAGATTGTTTTTCCAACAAGATGGGTGCCCTACTCATCATGCCGTTACTGTCCGTAATTGGCTCAATTCCGAATTTAATGAACACTGGATAGGAAGGGATGGTCCCATTTTATGGCCGCCGAGAAGCCCGGATTTGGGGCCGCCGAGAAGCCCGGGGGACGTTTAAAGCAAATTGTTTATCGTGAACCACTAGAAAATGATGAAGAGCAATTAAAAACAAGGATTCAAAATGCAGTCAAGTCCTTGTCAATTGAGGAAATTAGAAATAGTTTATTTCTAATTTTATCTATTTATCTATTTACTTATAAAATTTTGTGAAAGTCCAAATTATGAAGAAAAATGGTATTATCTCGAGAACCGTTTGAGTCATATAAAAAGTAATTTGCGTTTTGGGGATTTTAAATCAAGCAGGGAAAATCATCAAGAGTGACTTTTTTTGAGAAATCAAAAACACAAAATTGTTTCCTCTTTTAAACTCGATCCGGGGACATACTGTATAGAAGACTCAGTGCAAGAAACGTTGAAGTATCAAAGAACATACTCAGTGATGTAACAGAAAATTTCAATTCTACGTCTGTATCTAGAGCCATAAAAGAAGACGTCATCAAATCTGGCTATGGACGAGAGAGATGGAAATAATGGTTATGTCGAAGTTCAAAGCGAAACTTTGTTGTTGTCAAACTTTTGACAAATATAAAATTAATTATGTCATATAATGTTGCAGCCTTGCAGCAAGAGCCTTGACAATTAAATAAGGTTATAAATTTAACAACAAATATTAATATTTTTGGGGATTGAATTATATTCAGAATATAGGTTTGGTTCATTTTGGTGGAAATTAAATTCTTATTGTACGTACTACAACTTTTCTTATTCCAGTTTTCGGATCGCTAACGCAGAGAGACTCTTGATCGGTTTGTCATGGACAGCGATATACAAAAAATTCAGCCAATTTCTTCGAGGCGCACTTTCCCTAAGAAATGTGGGGAGTCCATTGTTCACGTGAGTTGTTATGCCGAAATGCCGACTAACGAAACCAGATATTGACTTACGTGGTTTACCAGCCATTTCATACGCTAATTACAAGATCGCAATAAACAATCTGGGAGCACAAATTGAGCCTCGGCACTTCCAGTTCGGATCGTAACGATTTAACCATAAAACTTACAACCGGTGAGCGGGTAATCTATATCAATCTGGAAATTAAGACACCATCTTTACGGCCGTTCGGATTCTTCCTCTTAATTTCGGTCGCACGCATGACACGGATGAGAAAACTGCCCGTCAATTTATCCTAGCGTGATGGGGAAACCGAAGAAGGATCGTTAGCGGATTCAGACGCGACGGACGCATCGGGCTAATCAAGTGGCGCATAAACTAAATGAGGCTGTTATTAAGGACGATGCGGTCTAATGACAACGCTCGAATTGATGCGCTTCTGTAATACAGTTTATTAATCAGTGTAAAACGGCGAGTCTTATTACGGTCACATCCAAAAGTAAAAGTATCGTAAATTGCCCGGTGAGATCGTGGGAGCCCTGCAACGGAGATGAAGACGTGTGCTTGTCAGTTTTTTTTTGGTTAAAATCACATTTCCTTAACCAATATGGCGACATACACTGAGAGAAAGGTCAATTTATTATCCCTAACACCTTTTCAACACAGTAGGCTGTGATTTATATCTCTTCATCCATGTTGTAAGCATTTATCTGCAATCTTAACTAGATATTTTTAATAAGATGGAATACCACATAAAACTTTTTGAATGCTATTTCCAAAATGGTAGGTTAGAAAATGACAACTGATCAATTGAGTTTAATCAGTAAATGCAGGAGTTCCGTGAGCAGTTTCATACTCTTGTCATCATTTACACACAGCCTGTAAGTCAAACTCATGGTTGTTTTGATAAATTTCGTGAATCTAGATCGGTAATGGAAGACCTACTCAATAAATCGATTGCGAAATTGTCACAAAGAGAAAGGTCAATTTATTATCCCTAACACCTTTTCAACACAGTAGGCTGTGATTTATATCTCTTCATCCATGTTGTAAGCATTTATCTGCAATCTTAACTAGATATTTTTAGTAAGATGGAATACCCCATAAAACTTTTTGAATGCTATTTCCAAAATGGTAGGTTAGAAAATGACAACTGATCAATTGAGTTTAATCAGTAAATACAGGAGTTCCGTGAGCAATTTCATACTCTTGTCATCATTTACACACAGCCTGTAAATCAAACTCATGGTTGTTTTGATAAATTTCGTGAATCTAGATCGGTAATGGAAGACCTACTCAATAAATCGATTGCGAAATTGTCACAAAGAGAAAGGTCAATTTATTATCCCTAACACCTTTTCAACACAGTAGGCTGTGATTTATATCTCTTCATCCATGTTGTAAGCATTTATCTGCAATCTTAACTAGATATTTTTAATAAGATGGAATACCACATAAAACTTTTTGAATGCTATTTCCAAAATGGTAGGTTAGAAAATGACAACTGATCAATTGAGTTTAATCAGTAAATACAGGAGTTCCGTGAGCAATTTCATACTCTTGTCATCATTTACACACAGCCTGTAAATCAAACTCATGGTTGTTTTGATAAATTTCGTGAATCTAGATCGGTAATGGAAGACCTACTCAATAAATCGATTGCGAAATTGTCACAAAGAGAAAGGTCAATTTATTATCCCTAACACCTTTTCAACACAGTAGGCTGTGCTTTATATCTCTTCATCCATGTTGTAAGCATTTATCTGCAATCTTAACTAGATATTTTTAGTATGATGGAATACCCCATAAAACTTTTTGAATGCTATTTCCAAAATGGCAGGTTAGAAAATGACAACTGATCAATTGAGTTTAATCAGTAAATACAGGAGTTCCGTGAGCAGTTTCATACTCTTGTCATTATTTACACACAGCCTGTAAGTCAAATTCATGGTTGTTTTGATAAATTTCGTGAATCTAGATCGGTAATGGAAGACCTACTCAATAAATCGATTGCGAAATTGTCACAAAAAGTTTTGTTATCCTTAGGAACAATACACACTATAGTAAAATAAGGTCTGCAGTAATGTCCACACATATAGAATTTATAGTCCACAAACCCAGGCCCAGGATTTTGGAAAAAGGGCATATGATCTGCGTATCCAAACTAATTATCTTCGCAAAATTCGCCTTTGTAATTAATTGTTTCCCTAGTAGTATGCGCAAGAGCTCCATCTTGTTGAATGTAACATTCTGCCAATTTGTCGTCATGCAACGTTTGTACAAAAGGTGTTAAGACCGTTTTACACATACTGTGTTTGTAGAGTTTATATTTCAATAAGTTGTCCCATTTTAGTAACTGTTTACACGATAACTGTTGCGATATTTGTAACAATTTATTGGCCAGTTTCAACACTACCAACTCTCAATGACTGAAACCTAAGAGTTATCATAGGTTTGTCTCTAAGAGAAATTGCTTATCGAATTATGAGGTTGGCACAATGAAATAAATGTAAAAAGTTACTAAATATCACTAAAATTGGCCAACAAATTAGAGCAAGTTCTAAATTCTAGAATTTATTGTGGGCAATAAATTGGGCGCAATTTCTGTTTTACACGTATGTCAATAAATTGAAGGTCAACTTGTACAATTTATTGCGAGAAAAATTGGTATCTTTTCTTTATAAAAAAAAATAGGTCTAACAATTTTCCTTCTGCTCACAGCTACCCACATTAAAATTGTTTGTGGATGTAATGGAGTTTCAATATAAATGTGAGGGTTGTCTGTATTCCAAAGTCTCATATGATGAGAGTTAACATAGCTTGAAAGATGGAACCAAGCCTCATCAAAAAAAAACTTTTTTGAAGACAGCATCGTTATTGTTAAAATAGTTAATAAACCATTGGTAGAACTGTAGTCCTAGAGGTTCGTATGCCAAGAGAATTTCATGTGTGGCTTGTAGACGGTATGGATGGAGCTCCAAATCATTTTTCAATATTCGTCGACACGGTGAATGGGGCAGATGGCTGATTGATGTTTTTGGACTCTCCGTTATCACTTGTCTAACCACTTTAACGTTTTCTTCTGTCCTTACTATGGGTCTGCCACTTTCTTGTCTCCTATTTACGCTTGCAGTTTGCCGGTATAAATTTAGGAAACGTTTTATTGACCGGCTAAAATTGTCGAAATGAATGAATTGCGTCAGGAAAAACTTCCCTGAAGTCCTCATATTCAGCTCTCATCGAATGTATCCTGTTTCCATCGATTCTAATGTCATTTAAAATAAATTACAAGCGAAACATGCATCTGTTTTTTGTTAAAAATGAAATTCATTTTATAATTATGACAGCAACTTTATAAGTTTGACAACAACAAAGTATCGGTTCGAGTCTTCTATCGGTTCTATGCTCTATTCCGAAAATACAATTATTTTCAATTACACAAACTTTCACGATGAAAATAAATTAAAATTGGAATAGTATCGCAATTTACTCTTTGCCATGCCTCAAAGGGTCACAGGGGTCAAAGAAATCCTTGTATTCGCCTGAGACGACACACAAGGAAATACATCCAATTAACAGTTACTTTTATTGCAAAATAAGATGCATGCGCTAACATTAAGTGCAATAAAAGACATAAACATCATATTTCTATTGTGCTATCCTCGATAGGAAACGTTTTAGCACCTGACTTTAAAAGTGTTTGTAGAAAATATTAAATACCTTTCGTAAACAACTTTTTTTTTCAGGTGCCCTGGAAAAAATTAGTTTACTAGGTGTGTATCTCGCTGGTATGGTGTTGCTCAATGGCTTTAACAGTAAAATGTGACTACTAACAAAGTATGTAGATTTATTGTATCGAATTCACAGTTAGAACTATCAATATGGATGTAAGTTTTATAATATATGATTTAATTTTGTTTCTTTTATGAGGCAATGCGAGTGCTAGTGAAAATGCTAAGTAAAAAGCAACTGTTTTGTCTTGTAAATGTGCGGTAGCATCAGAAACCGAATATTTTAGACAGTATTGTGTTTTTATGTCCGTCGACGCCAACGTAAGATACCGGACAATAGAAGCTCAATAAAACACTCCATTTTGGAAAACCATTATTGAAATTTAGTGGCTGATTTGCATCTACAAATTAACCATTTGTAAACATGGAATACTAAAACAAAAATGATTTTAAATTATATCATTTTGTGTAATCGCAGTTACCGTTACCGAAAACGGCTTCCAGAATCTTTTAATTTATCTTTTGTTATATACAAGGGACACCGGTATGTTAATATATACGAGGAATTATAGAAACTTAAATGATAATAAATAAATATAGTATTTTCATCTTTTGATCAGAACATGATATAAGAAAAAAATATTTAGTTAGTTTAAAATAATGTATGTGATTTGAAGTAAATCCAAATATCCGGTTTATAAGTGATGTAAGAGTTATAACAGTTATTAAAACTGTTTTTTTTTGTTAAATTCATGAATATAAATTGCGTCCCTTGATGTTAACAGCACATGCTACTTTTTATGAGCCTGTGTTGCTGATAGAACAGAAAATTGTGTTGATAAATTTAAATATATGTTATGGAGTTTTAATTATTATTAATTATTACTACTTAATTGAAATATTATATTCTAGATATGTATGTAGTACTGACTTTTTAGAGGTATAATTCTAAAAAATAACTAAAAATATTAACGGATTAATATCTAGAACTCGCTGTGTTTTATTAAAATAATGAATTCATGAACATTGATATTTATGGAAACTATAGTAAGAGTGGTAGAGTTTTGAATTTTTATGATATTTTTGGTTCAATTTTAGAAATTCGAGATTTTCGAGAAAAAAAGTTGTGTAAAATGGCTCATAAATAACACTACCCAAGTAGTAATCGCTGATTTTATAAATTTCCAAAAACTTTTATCACATATATAGAAGCCACTTTAAACTATTTTTAGCTGCTCGTTTTGATTTTTGTTCATAACCTTGTAACTCAAATACTTGGGGTATTCAACCATACAACCAAAAAATTCTGTCGTTTTTCGGGTCTGTAAGATTTTGAGCAGCAATTTAAGAAACCATAACATCTTTAAGTTTTTGGAGTCTCTGACTCTGAAATTGGGGTCTATTTGACCCAACCAAGTCTCTGTCAAGGTCATTGTAAGGTCAAACATGTGAAAAACAGCTCCCAACATAGTAAACCAACATGTATACGTTTTATATGTTTTTGGGATTAGATTTGGGAAATTCAGGATGGCAGATGTCCAATATGGCCGACATCGACACCTAAGTCTTCGAAAATTTCTATGTAAATGGGATTTCCATGTCGATTTAAAGGAGAAAAATAATTTCCTGGTATTCAGTAATAGGCTGATAGAAAACAAATTTTATTGCAAAATTTAACTGGAAATTTTTCATAATAAAAAAGTTATAAACTAAAATGTTCAAATGAATGACATTCATCCTACTAAAAATATATACTTTCTTGTTTTGAAAGGAGCGCCGTTTACGCAAATGTAAGGATGATTTAGTTTTCAATTTTTTCCACACGTTAGATTAGCCAATACCTACTCACACTATATCAGGCTCAATATTTATTACATTCATAAAATATTAATAATCAGATTAGGGACATTAATACGTAAATTGTTTGAAAGGCTTAAGATTGCGTAGGTGACAACTATTTAGTACAGTTAGTTATTGGGGTACTAAAATACAAAAATACAGGCGTTCTGTTATACATTAACTTTATTGTCATTTATCAGTATTAATTTTATAGTCCATAAAAAATATAAAAAGAATATATAGAGCCATCTAGCATCAATATATATTTTTGTTTATATACGTTGTTATAGACAAAATACGGGGTGACATAGGTGACATGTAACAGCAGAGAGTATAAGGCCTTTTTAGTGGACACGTAACTGCAGAGAGTATACGTAAATTAATAAGGCCTTTTTTCAACCTTATATTATTAGTTATAATTTTCGGTTTCACTGAAAGTCGACCCAACATTCTTGTTTTAAACAGAACCGTGTGTATTTCTTTGTCTTTATATTGAAAGTGCTAATATTTGAAGAAAGGGCGTTAGCCAGTTGAATAAAAAATAAACAAATTAAAAATCAACACATAAATCACACAGATCTTGACTTTCTTAATGCCCGAATAAGCCGGTGGATATACCTGTTACAATGGAAAATATTATTACTAGTTTGCATTCACAGATACCTAAATTCTGGACACAAAAAATGACTAATAAAACAGATTAAATCTCCATATAGACCTATAAACTAGGGTTAAAATAATACGGTCAGCGTTTCAACCCAGTTTTATGTTACCTGCCCGAATATTTACCACAGCCATAAATAAAATAATAGTCAGATTAGAGCTCCTAATCCGGACCAGAGTGACCCAGGACAGGCTTTTGTTATGGCGAAATAACATTTAAATATGAAAATTCCCATTCTAGAACTAGTGGAACAGTTCTAGATTGGACTGGATTGCCCCTTGCTGTGACAGGCTGAAATAATCACATCAAGATGAATACCATAAGCGGACAGAACGTGACATAAAGAGTGACGATATCTCAGGTATGCATTTATTAATATAAGATATAGTTAATTTTTTTGCAAAGATTTCGATAACATCATGTATCAAAATACAGGAAGAAATTCATTCTTCTCATTCAAAATTTTTTAAGATAAAGTAATTTCTTATGAAAAGAATTTCCATTTCAAGCAATGGGGTAAGTATGTATAAATAAAAACATATTTTTGTAGGCAGACGTTTGCCAATTTAAATGATTTTGACGACATGAAAATGATAATAAATAAAACAGAATATATTACAAATCAGTAAAATATTGATTAATGATTTTGTGTATAAATTAATATTAAATACATTTAATTCTATTGCTGATTTTTTTTACGAGGTTTCTTATTGACATTTACAAGGAAATTTAAATTGTAATTTTTTCTCTTTCAGACCTTGACAAGTCAGATAATCTTCCAATACTAGAAGTCCTGTATTTGATATGCACAGGTGACTAAAGGGGATTCAGCCTCCTGTCTCTCCTGTAGTTACGCCACTGACTATCTCAAATTTTCATGCGTTTGAATTTTAGAGTACCATGAGATGAATTTAAACGTTGAATGACCTATATCAGAAAATGTATTAATAAATAAAATTGATAGAGAACTAGAAACTATAGAAACATCATTTAGAAGGTAGAAGATAACATAGATAAAAATTTTATTTTACTCTGTATAATGTAGCACATAAAGTGCCACTATGGTAAAATTGCTATTTATTATTATTTGTAACATCATGTTTATTATTTATTATTAGTTGTAACATCAATTCCAGGGTTAAGAAGAATGGTATATAATAAATCGAGTTTCAACTCGTTTTCGAAAATAGATTGCATCTTATCGGAAAATGAAAAGTTGATTCTTCTTCAACATTCAAGAGACTTGTCATGTACGGAGAATAAACAAAATTTAACATTAGAACAAGGTTTCAGTTTAAGCGTTGTGTGGTAAACCTAATAAAAATAAATTTGAATATAATAATAATTCCATTTGCCTTTTCAAATGTCGTCATAATAGTATTAAATATACATTAACCTATACCGCATAATATTGATATATAGGTAGGTACATTAACCTACTTGATACATTAAACCTTTGATATTATTTCTGTAAATTGGACTGAAATTCAGTTCCCACAATAATTTCATTAGTCATTTTATTAATTTTGATTAATATTATCTACGCAACAGTAATGAAATATGAACAGTTTTAAAAAAGTATTTGAAAATGTTAGTAGAACATAAAGCAATGAATGAATGGTAAAATATGATGAATGATAAATAAATTCTACTTCAGAAAATATACTTTGTTAGACCAACCGGCATGCACCGCCCGGTGTATCACGCCTTATCGTGGAATTTGTTTCGTCGATTAGTCTTTTTTGCTGATCTGTTTTTGCTGGCGGCCCGGAATGTATGATATCATTGAATATAAATTACAGTTAGTTACCCACGACGGTTGTTTCATTAAGCACCTATTCCGAAAATATAATAATTTGTTTAATTGTGCAATGTCTCCATAATGGTAAAACTAGTTCGATGTACCTACTCTAATAGTGTCTGATATATGTAGGTATTACGTATTTTTATCTTTGTGTTATCTGTTCTCAATACATTACCTACTATAATTGGGTGCAATAATAAAAATCAGTTTATGTCAACTATTGTCTATAAAGAAAAAGTAAAAAAGAATGTGGTATGTGCTAAAGAAGTTAGATATTTTGTCTTTTAATACATAAAGTGCGTACAATAAACATCACTTTCGTTTTACATTTTAACTAATGCCTTCTAGGAACCTGATTTAAATAACAGAAAATTCTCAGTGGTCAAAATTAGGATTTTAATCTCAGTTGCACGCTGTGGAGTAACAGTGTCCTGCACAGAACGAAACTAATTTTAGTTCTGTCAGTTTTTATGGTACGTATATTTATGGACATATTGTTATGACAAATAGCTGCTGTTTTAATACAGAGTGTTTACTTAGGATTTTACACAGGCGGGTAAAGGCACGTTTACCTGTTTGTTAGCAAAATGTTACAATCTTCCAGCTAGCAAAATAACTTGTGAAGTCTGAATGAAGTTTCCATATAGATTTTCGTCCATTCAACTATGTAGAAATGGCCCTGGTTATTAAGAAATACGCCCTTTTTTTAGAACAACGTGAAATAAAAGAATAATGCGATTTTAAGATTTTCTGGATCGTCGAGATTTAAGGTTTAGGAGAAAATAGTTGTCTGACTGTTAAAATTTTCTTGTATACATGATAAGTGGAAATGCTTTATGTGAACTTGAAATTTGGAATATTTGCGTGATCAAATTGTGACCTGGAGCTGACTACATTTTCGTTGTAATCGTTGAGGAATAAATAAAGCTAATACACTTTTTGAATACTTATCTCTCAGATATATAAAATCCAAGCTTGACACATCAATAGCAACACTACAACAATCGGGAATTAATGCACCATATCAGACATTTTTTTTTTATTGCCTTCGCAAATCTCTGCAGTAATTTTAACCAAGAGAGAGCCAAACAAAGTGATCCTATCAACGATCTCACTAACACATCATACACATCATATTGACAACCTCGTTAATACATCATTTGAAATTTGGGTCGCACCAAATACCAAAATTCTGAAAATATAGATTTATTAATTATTAATGCCATTTACGAAAGTATTTTTTGCATACGCATTAACATGTGAAATTTCACATGTTCCGACTTTTTGTTTTGTTTTGTTTTGTTTTTGTTTTGTAATTTGGAAGGAAAATCTGTAGAACCATCTTGGACTATTTGCGATTTCCAATTTTTTTTTGTGGAATATTATAGTGTATTATAAGAAACATATTTACGGTTTGTATGTTTTATAATTGATGCTAATACAGTTAGGTTTTTCAATTTTATTTTAGATCTTTGCAACTTTTTTTTTTAAGTTAGATCTTAAAATAAAATACGGTGTTTTTAAAATATTTTTTATGGAATTAAACAAAAATTTAACAATAATTTTTTCCTCCTTCACAGAACAGTTTTGACATTATAATTTGTGAGTCATATTTTTAGAATTTTCACTGAATAGTAGTTAAGTATCTATTTCACAGCAAAAATTCTAAAATATAAAAAAGGGTGCAACGTTGTCCTTCAGATTTCTCCCGAATAACTACTTAAAAAAATGGAATAGTAAAAATAATTAGATGTTTTGTTAGAACTTTTCGTTAATCCAGAAGAATTACGAGTATAACGTTGTCACACCTACCAATTATTTTGCCGTATCTCGTTTCATTTTTGGAGAAAAAAATAACCTGTTCCTTGCACACCCCTGACGCAATTGAAAAATAAAAAAAAACACACAGTGTCAAAACATCATGTTTTTTTTTCAGCCATTAATAAAAATCTGTTATTTTTTTTAAATTTCTACACGATTTCTGAAACGAAGCGCTTCCGGAAACTAATTAACAGGATTTTTTTTGTTTTTCCATACAAGGGATCTCATACTGAATTTTTACGAGATGTTCATGAAACACCCTATATAATATAAACATATGGTGCAGACTTTTTTGGCCGATTTTCTGTATGACTATGAATATTGTCAAGGGGCACGGGTAGCCGAGTGGGTTAAAGCACCGTCTTTCCAGTCGCGATACCTCTGTGCGCGTTGTTCGAGTCCCAGCCGGGGTAGCGATTTTTAATTGTCTCGCTTTCTCCGCCATAGCTTGATATGCAACCACTAATACACTAGTGTATAGGTGTGGATGCATAGATGCCAATCCAACCGCACATGCCCTAGATTTGGTAATGTTCTGAGTTTTCTGGGTTTCTTCAGAACTGTAAAGCAAATGCGTTACCGAAATAATCTTAAGTCGCTCCCAGTGCGCCATGGCAAATAATAATAATAGCCACTCCTTCCCGCACAGGTCCCTGAGAGGACATAAGGGGTTACTCTTCGGAGTAATTATAGGGTGAGTATTATTATTATTGTCGATTCTTGTTTAATTAAATTGAAATAACTTGTTATCGTGTTTAAGTAAATTCCAATAACCTAAATTGCAATAAAGAACAAAAAAAAAAAAAAAAAAAAAAAAAGGGGAAAACCATTTAACCGTCTTATTCATTTTCTAGGGTTATGGAAAGGGGCCTTAAAAAAAGACAAAAAAGTTGGCAAAAGATTTCATTAAGTTATCACTTTACTGCGTTATCAAGGCTGTCACATCATGTGACAGTTACTGTTTATTTATTTTACAATTCAGTGACAGCCACTTCAAAAGTTTGACGACAACAAAGATTCGCTTCGAGTCTCGACATGACCTCTATTTCCATCTCTCTCGTTCATAGCCAGATTTGATTATGTTTCTTTTGAATGACTCGTTATATTTTCTGAGATTTAATGTAGAAAAAATGAAATGTGGAACTAGTGATTCCTTGGGCAGCGATTGTTTCCCATGGATCCTCCGACTCGTCCGCGCAAGGAGCTCTTGCTAAATTCCACAGCGGCGTTCGTGATTTACGACGACGCGGCTCTGCGCCATCGTCGTCCATTCACGTGCAATTGTCTACGTGACAATGACATACAGCGGACAGTTAGGTGACAACAAAGGGGGAATTAGTGAGCTGGGTTCGCCCGCCGGCACGGATTAACTCCGAGAGTTTCGAACGGTAGCGGAATCGGCCCCCCGTCGCGACGTCACGGTTACGACCAATGAGATCGGATCTTAAGGGTGCCCACACACGAGCCGTTTTCCCTTAGGTTTTGCGCGGCGATTTCGCGGAGGTATAGAATGCGATCCTAGTCGGAAAAAGTGCATGTATTACCAATCCACATGTCTTCAGGTGCGCTGAAACCGAATATGAAGGTACACATTTAAAATTCGACATGTCGGATCCAATATGACCGAATATAGCGGAAAATCAGGACTAGAGCCTATAGTTACTTATAGTACATTCGAAGGGGTTTTTGTGGTCATTGATCCTGAATCTGAGAAAACCTACAATATAAGATAGCTGTCACAACATGGCGTATTTACAACGTTGCCTGTGATATAGACCGCGCTTCTGATTCTGATAATAAACACCTGTTTTACCAGCGCAGTTGCTCTACAAATTTCCCTTGATTAATTGGTTTTTAAGGCTTACTTAAGGCTGACCTCTCGATTTTATGCACAACTGGAGAGAATAAATTGTTATTTACTTTTACTTATTCCACCTACGAAGAAAATAGGAAAAATTGGAGTTTGAAATAAATCGATCGTTTGTATCGATTTTTTGTTTTATGACCTAGACCAAAATTGAGTTGAAATGGTTTGAACACGTGGAAAACCGATCGTGTATGGTCGCCTTTAGAGGTCGATCTTCGTCTGTTTTTGACCAACAGATGGTAAACCCGTTCAACGTAAGAGGATTATACTGTTTCGATTCCTCGACTGAGACAAAAACGCCATCCCATTCATTCATGTTGTGTTGGTGACAGTAAATCTAAGGAGCTAGTTCTTTCCATTAAAAGTATGGAGATTTATTAAAAGTATTGCGAAACTAATAGAGTGCCTCACTTAAGACGTAAAACATTTTTGGACTTGAACCGATTTTTGGATTTTATAAATCTCTTCATCTTTCAACATTTTTCACTTTATTAAAAATAAATTTGCTAAACAACGGCAGAGATGTGTTGGCCAGCCAAACTTTACGAACGGTTAAAAGAACCATGAGAACGGACCTCGTTATAGACCTCCGCTTGGCTTCGTCGGTTTGTCTGTATGGGTGAGTCTAGTTCGTCTGTGATATCAACATTTGATGGTTTTTACGAATCGAAGTTTGTAGCTATGATCAAGTAGTGAAACTTCATATACTTATTTCCCGTATTTAAATAAATATTAGTTGTAAAATGATAAATCAAATAACCAGTATATAGTCACATTAACTTCCTTCATTGTGAAAAAAAAATCAGCAAATTTACTTATTTCAGACCAGATTTGAGACGCTGGGTCAGTCAACTCCTTCGAGGAATAGATCAGCAACCTAAAATTTAGATTTATTGCCTAAAAACCCTTCCAGTTGAGCCTGGAAATTGCCCCACAAAATATGGGTTGGATCCTATGATTCAGTCTAAAGATGACGATCGCAATTCCATAGACCCTTAACCGTTAAATCTAATTTTTAACCGCCTTTTTTTCCCGAGGAAGTCGCTTATTCGGACTGGACTGCATCGATTTGCAATCCGTTTAGGAAACGCACTTGTGGGACCCAAAGGATTACCAACCGCAGCCTCCGGTTACAGGAAAATTGCGGCTACCGGAAAGACGGCCGTAAATCACGTGAACGGCGAGCAGGGCAAAATAGAATCATCATGGCCTGTCCGTCGGCGGTGTATTTATGGGCATTTCGCAGTTTTCATTTTGCGGTAAACCGTCCCATTATTCGTTACGCCGCGTACTGATTTACGACATGGGCGGGAGCAAGTGTATTTACGCAGAAGGGCACTTTTGAGAAGGGTAGTCCGATATTTTGGCAGCACTGTCTCGTCAAAGGAGTGAATGCACCTCAACCACTTTGACCAAACATGTGCATGACAGATAATCGAATAGTTTGTTTCAAAAACCATTTAATATTTTCAATTCTTAAAACCATTTAATCCCAATGGGCTATATACGTCCCAGCGATATTTTAAAAAATTTCACTGGGGATATCTCACTTTAAAACTGTGCTTAGATCGGCCCCACCGGTAGTATGCAGTCGGATTTTGATATGCATTGGTCTATTGTGTAAAACATGGCCTTGGGTGGTCACTGTATTACAATTTTTGTCTTTTCAAGGAAACCCCAGGGCCTTATATAAAAAAATATCAAATAGAAAAATTTAAAATCTTCATATCTAGTGTTATTTACATATTAACAGAAAAAAACTTTCAAACAGAATTAGTTTTTACTGTTAAAAAAGGGGCATTGAAAGTGTTAAGTAAAAATTTTTCAAAATTGAGAATTTGCAATCAAATGCTTGTGTCGCCAAATGTGTGTAAAAACCACAGAAGTCTCGTCTCATATTAATATTCCAACTCAAGTTTTTTTTTTTAATATTCCAACTCATTTTTTTTATTTCACCTGAGGCAACATGTTTGTCCAGCATTGTCATACACCATTGAAAAGAAAAGAGCACTATTTAATAGACAAATCCGTAAGAAAAGTTAATGGTGTTAACTCAGGCACAAATGACAACATAAATATTTTGATAATGTCAGCAAAAGAGTCATAAAAAGTGTCCTAACAACATGCTCGCTGAAGTATCAGAAGTCCAGTACTTAATTAAAAATATATGGGACATTCCCTAAATTGCACCTTCGTTTTCGAGATAGAAAACGATTATAGATCAATCACATTTGAAGAAGCTGGCAACAAAAACATCTAAAACTTTCCCCATTTAATCATCTTTATATCTCCGACAATAACCGTGATATTATTGTAGAACCGCATATATAACCAATTTGGGACAGACTGTATACCCTTGAAATGTATATTTTAATGTATGTAAAAATATGTCAACACGTTTTTTGTGAAAATGAATATGTACACGATTGTCGATTATATAATACCAGAACAAGAGATTTACTGCAACCAGGTGGTACTGATAAACAAATTATATCAAAAAAACTTTTATCATATAAGCTGTAACTGTTTTAATGCACTGACGCCTGACACACAAAATTCCACTAACGTTGATATTTTTGAGTCCAAAATGAAGAAATCTTACTTAAAAAAACTGCAATACAATGCAGGATTTTTTTTATACATTTATTATATTGGAAATGAATATCCTTTAGGAATATCTTCCCGTTTATTTTTTTGAAAAATTCTCAAAATTGAGGTCAAGAGAGCGTAACGTAGGGTGGCGTAACGTGGGCCGGCAGAACGCAGATATTCGCGCGGTCGGTCCCGACCGAACGGTCTGAGCATTATTCTAATTTCTACGGTTCTCTATGCAATATAGAGAGTAGAATTAAGTTTTAATTTGTAACGACACACTAAAGACGACCTAATAATAAAGTTGAAACGTTTATGTTTCCGTACGACGGTTCTAACACAAACATTGTATCGAAACTGTGAATGCGATTTTCTCGAAACTACATTTTTATGATTTTACCACGATTTCTCGAGAACCGCGAAAGATATCAACTTGATATGTATACAGGAGTTGTAAAACACTATGACGCATGAATTATATCTATAAATCAGATTGAAAAAAATATTGCTACAATTTTATAATAACAAATATCTCGAATTTTTCCAAATTTTTTGTTTTCTGGACGCTATTTTGTTAATTTTATTTTTTGTTGTTAATTTGTTAGGTATAATCAATGGAGGGAAGCCTAAGGAGAAGAAATATTTTTAGAATTTGCTAAAACCTTTATCCGTTCGACTGGAATCGTGGCAAAACCGTGGATTCGACAGTTTTCCTTATAACATTGGGACCCGATATTATTGTTTTGGGAACGACTTTCAATGAATTTTCCCATTTTATAATGTTATAATGAATACCCTTAACAATAAAAAAGTTATATATTTATTCGCGGCCTTCTTATAAACCATTAAACACGAACCAATTTTTGCATTTTCAACCCTCCCTAGTCCCCTTAAACTACTACTATGAGCTCCATGACTATACGGCCAAATTTTAGGCCTGCTGTAACCGACATAATTTCATAATTATTTTGACACCCCCCGTCCAGTCGTTGCCCTCGAGTGTACGCCCAAATTCCCTTCACAAAGTATCGTTGAACTGTGCCAACGAGAGGAAGCCAAGTACCACTCGTCCCCGTCGAAAAGCGATTCCATTGTGGTGACAGACAGATTATGCCTTTTACATTGAAAATCGGTCTCGCTAATAGCGGGAGACTGGCCGGCCGTTGTTAAGTTGCAAACAACCTCGGGACAACCGGACAGATTTATGGCGGCGATTTGCGGCAGGTCTAGGAAACGCTGCTGTGGGGTCCAAAGGATTACCTACTAGTTATATAGTCCAGTCGAGGTAGGCGTTCGAGGTCGAAAAACCGCGATTTATGGGACCCAGTTCGGAAAAAATCGCGCTACACGGCTTATACTTAACCCTTTAACGTCAAAACTACAGTTTTTGTACATCCTCTCTTTAGTAACGTGCCAAATACAATAAACGATGGAAAAAAAATCGGGAAATGCTTTTCCGAGTATTTTTTGGGGGGCGGGGGTGCACTTTTGAATGGCATCCATAAAAAAATGCATAATAGTTGAACCTTACCCCTGTTTTTGGCCATTTAAATTGAAAAGAGCACGATTTTTCAGGTCATTTTTGTTTTGTAACATGATTTTTGACTGGAAAAAAAATTTTTCTTTCAACAGAAAACTACGGGAAAAGTGCATTCTGGAGTTGTACTGAAAAGTTATGTACTTAGAGAAAATTGATTCCAACATGGGGTGTCCAATATCTCGACCAAAAGGACACATTGTCAGGGGAAACTTTCATAATTTTTTTACTCAAACCTGGAGAACTTTGGGGCAAAAGTTTAGAGAACAAAAAGTGTTCAGATTCATCCAAGGAGCACGCCTGATTGTTTTTAGAATTGTTGGTGGCGTTTCGGCCATTTTATCAAAAATCAGAAAATGGCTCCAAAAATTCTGAAAAAAAAAAATACACACCTCGCTTGAAGAGTCCTGATCAAATTTCTTAACAAAAAATTTGGCCCAGTTTGGCCCTTTTCTCGTTAGAAGGTTTCAAAAAATGGTCTTTCCTAAAATTTCATAATCGTTTCCAGATATCTGGTTCATGTCAACTGAAGTTGTAACGTTATTCCAGTTTCACAGTCCCAGTTTTTGGTGTTGGAAAAGCGACACATTTGAACTCTGACAGCAAACTTAAAGCGTTTAGGTTATGGCATTTTTTTTAGTGAAAACTTTGGGGTATATGCAATATTTTTAAATATGTAACTAAATGTTTTTACTGACTAAAAACTCGTTTACTGAAGTGGCTGTGTGACAAGGCGCATTATTGTGATGCAAGATTCAGTTGTTCCTGATGTTTGGTCTCATATGCATGACCCTTTTTCGTTTAAGTTTTTCAAGAACCTCTGTGTAAAAGTATGGAATTACTATTTGGCCTTTAGGTACAAACTCTTTGTGGACAATTCCCTGGCTATCAAAATAGCAAATCAGCATGCATTTGATCTTCGACTTGTTCATTCTTGCTTTTTTGGGAGAGCTTGAAGCGTGCTCTGGCGCTTGATATCCGGGTCGTACTTATCACTAGTAATGAATGACATGTTTCATAAAATGAGAATAATTTTCAATCGATCCAAAAAGTCAAGACACCATTCTCTCCTCATGTCCTCTTGTTCCTGCGAAAGGTTTTTTGGAACAATTTTTGCGCAGATTTTTTTCATTCCCTAATTCGTTGGTCAAAATATGATAAACAGTGGCGTGATTCAAACTTAACTCTTCCCCGATCGTTCTTGTCGTCAACCGACGATCTGACCACACAAGATCCCGTATTCTATCGACATTTTCATCTGTTCTTGAAGATGAAGGCCTTCGGCTGTGTGGTTCATCGTCAATCGACTCTCTTCCTTCTGAGAATGCCTTAAACCACCGAAAATCCTGGTCACTTGAAAAAACACTGTCTCCGTAGGCATGTTGAAGGTTTACAAAGGTATCCGTTGCGCTGTGTCCAAGTCTGAAGCAAAATCTGATACACCGTTGTTCAAAATTAATGTCACTCATTTTAAAAACGCACTAGAAAAATAAAAAGGTTTACGAAAACAGTCACAAAGAACAAACAAATGACTATAACAAGTTCAAACTTGTACTGAAGGTGCATTACATGTTAACCTACCGCCCTTCCAAGTCCCGTCTCCGTAGTGTTGCTAGATCGGGCGCTCCGTTGCCAGTCTCATTACCTACTTAATTTACACACCTCGTAGTATTATCACAAATGGTGTCCTAAGGTGCCACATAATGAAGTACTACACAAAAATAATAAAATAAAGCAACAAATTGAACATGAATACATTAAACTCTACGTAGCAACGCAGAAGTAATGGCACAGTAATTAGCTCTAAAATTTTCCGCAGTGGCGCTTGCTTCTTAAATTCTGACGCCTTTAAAATGTCTGCTATTAAACTTTGCACCGAATTCATTTTTATTTACGCTGAAAATATACAAGCGATACTCTCTAATAGAGCGGTGGAAAGACAATTGGCTGAAATAATAAATAATTTGCCCTTGGAACGCAATCAGTTGGATTATTTTTATAATCTTCGGGCACATATTTGATTTCGTAGTTGTCGCAGCGCAACCGACGAGAATTTCCCATAGCGGACGACGCCGCGCGCTCCGGCCCCAGATAGGGGCTCCGCGGGACGCCGCCGCGGCCGTTATCCGCGCCGATAGAGTCAACATGGACCATCGACGCCTAGTGGGCCACATTCGCCCAGAACAGATCTTATCTAGCCGGTTATTTATATCCGGGCCCGCGCTCTGAAAGCTTAGCCGTGAAATAAATGCGAGTCGCGGCCGATTCTGAAATGATAAAGTGCAGTAATTGTATCTTTATTAAGGCGTTTTTTTTCCGTTCTTCTGGGGAAGAGGAATTTGTTTACGAATGCTGCATCGGATTATTCGAATGTCTCGTTAGATATTTTTCTCGTGCGGTGACCATTTTTAATCGGCGGTAATTTTGGGGCTCCGGACCAGTTCTGGAGCGCCTCGGTGAATAATAGGCTTAGATTAGGAAGCGGTCAGAGTGAGTGAACACGTTTTATTTAGTTTCTGGTTCATTTCGAGTTCATATCAAAGTAATATATGGCCTACGCTTTGATTGCTTGGTATAGCATATACCGGGTGATTCTTAAAAGAGGCTCACCGCCATAACTTTGTTATGTTCACACACAAACTATAGAAATTTTAGAAATGAATATTAGACATAAATCTGCATTTATCGACATTATTAGCAACTAACTAACTTTCGAATATTCAATGGCACGTCATATTTTTTTCACCTGTAATTCTAAATGCCATTTTGAGCACATTAATACGTCATTTGTCCCTTTTTTGATTTACAACTTTTGATCTAGAATGCTTAGAGTTTATTAAAACGTTTCAGTTTGAGTCAAATAGACGTGGAAAAACATATTTTCGTTGACGGTTTTCATTTTTTAAGCGTTAAATATGTCGAAAAATGTTAATTAAATTCCCCTTTTCGATAGTAAAGTTGTCAAAATGATTATAACTATTAAACGATAAAACTATTAAATTTTTTTGATCCCTTGAATGTCACTTGACAAGTCATCTGACATATAAAGTCTGTCTATAAACATAATATATAGACATCCAAAAAAAACGTCATCAAAGTTGGCCGAGAAAAAAAATACGTATTTCTATTCTTAAATGAATTTATAACCTTATTTACTTGTCAAAACTGTCACATCATATGACAGCCATTGTTTATTTTATAAATTGTGACAGTTACTTGTCAAAAGTTTGACATAACCGAAAAGCTTAGACATGATCGCTATTTCCATCTCTCTTGTTCATAGCCAGAGTTGATGACGTTTTATTTTGGATGTCTATATATAAAGTCGAATATTGCTAACATTGGACATATGCTGGAATTAAAAACGTATCTGTTTTAAGATAAAATATTTTTATTTAACACCTGATGTTTATTTTAGTAAATCTATATATTTAGTATTTTTTTTCAAAAATAAGATTAGGAATTTTTTTGTCAAACTAAGTACACTCATATACTCCTTAAATAGCTGTAAAGTAAAATAGCTGTAAAAATAAATGGAGGAATGAATGAATGAATGAATGAATGAATGAATGAATGCATGCATGATGCAGGCATGAATGAATGAATGAATGAATAATGAATGAATGAATGAATGAATGAATGAATGAATGAATGAATGAATGAATGAATGAATTAATTAATTAATTAATTAATACATAGATAAATATAGACTTTCTCGATTATTCGCACATACAAGGTGAGTCAAAAATACATTTTTAGTTTTTTTTTTCACACTATATCTCAATAACGGAATATTTGAGATATAGTGTGTGTCCTTTGTTAATAGAAGAACGTCTTGGAGTAAAATTTGTATTTTCCTTCTGAACCCAAATGGGGTTAAAACAGGTAATCCCTATTCATTTTTGTGTAAGTTTTTTGTAGGTTAATTTTTACCACTCCAAAAATATGCATGATATAGGTAGCACAGTTCTTTATACTTAACCTATGGTGGAATTTATTTTTAACATTGTTTAAAATATCCGGTGTTATGTCTGTTGAAGGCCGTTCATTTAAATCAACTAAATAATTAAGCTTCGTTTTAAAAACTTTAATTTTAAGAATTATATAGAAAAAAATAATTGTTGTTAAATCCGGCGATATAGCTGACCATTTCAGAAAACTTCGTCTTATTGGCTCGCCTTGTACATGGGAATAAATTTTCAGAAAAGGCTCTAATCTAAAAAGTTTATACAAATGACCCCCTTTCAAATTACTTGTAGAACACACCCCTTAAAAGTTTTTAACATCATTATAGGACACCCTGTATAATGCTTTAAATTTCTCGTTAAGTTATTAAGATCCATAAAAAGTGGGATTACACGTTCCTTTTTGCATTATAGACGGACTGCTTTGCATACTATTCGGGATTTTAGAGATTCCCTCACTTCAATAAAATAGCATCGCTTTATAGACATCAGTAGTCAACTTAAAACTTAATTTTTATTTCGTCTATATGATTTCTGCTTTTTTTTCCAAAGGACTGTACGTTAAAATGTGACACATGCTTGACGAAACCCTGGGAACTTTATTCTTGGTATTCTTTTAGATGTGGAAGCTTTTTAAATACAGTTAACAGTCTAATAGTGATAGCGACCCTACCGGTACACCCACTCACGTTTGTTCGAAATACCTCGGTATAATTTAACAATATTTTTATCTTGTATCTCACGGGGAACTCATTTTTGCATATCATAATCGTATATTACGAGATTTGAACGTATACAAATGTATTTTGTGAATGTGGCCTGTTAGTGATATTTATATAACGCCATTTCATAATAGTCTGTATTTTTTTTTGTTATAAATATTTAAGTGTAACCGTTTTGTTTAGAGCGACCATTTATTTGGGAGACAAAAACATTAGAGATGGATAGATAGCGAAAGGTTGGAGGAGAAATTTGATGCAGGCTGTAGAGAAATAAATAAGATTAAATAAAAGGTTACGTGCTTAAAATCAGACGGAAAATAATAAATAGGGTATAACTGAGTTGGTTGAGATGTATATAAATAAGATTAAACTGATATTATCATATAGCATTCCATCTAAGTTAGATGATATACAACTATTCAAGAGGCAAAAACGCATTAAGGTTGGTTAAGCAAAAAATACATACAATCTAGCACAAATATAATCCAAAACTGAAATATTTTACAAAAATGATGGAATAGGCAACACCAATCTTTGAGTTATGACGTCACACGCATTTTTTAATGATATGGGATTTTTGGTTAGTACTTTTAAAGGAATTAAAAAAAAACAGGACATTTACTGTCTCTATCTTAAATAGCTCTTGATCATTTTTTTTTGGAAAAATATGGATAATAAACTCCAAAAACCGTAACAAATTCAAAACATTTTATTAATAATAATTGTAACAACTGGTCAAAGTAATGTCCATCAATTTGTTGACACATTCCCGGCATATGATGGAATTCATTTCTAACATTGTATGGCTATGGTGTCGTGGTAAGTAAAGCACTTTAATCGGCTACATATATGTACAGTTATTTATTTACATATTTACAAGATATGACAGACCAGCTTAGACCAGTTTGGAGCCGGTGAACGGTAAAGATGGACTGACGGAGACTGACTGTCCAAACGGAAAGTAAAGTCCCCTAAACCAATAATTAGACACAGGCCTAGTTAGGTAGGTAGGTTCCCCGAAACCAGTCGCCAATAAAACAGTTGTAAACTGAATTAGGGGAAAACCCAACCGTAGGTCAGTTTGGGAAAACCAATCCATTATGCGGGTGTTTTTACCAGGAAGGCTAGACAAGAGGTTTGTCACGTCTGTACACAAATACACAAATGGTACACGCCGAAACGTGAAAATTAGGGTTTTACAGCAATATACATAAATAGGTAGGTACGTACCTACCACGTACATAATTCACCTAAATTTAACAACAATAGACCCTACAATTGTTTAAAATATCAGGTGATATTCTTCTCATTTCTGTTAGTTCTTTTAAAGTACTTAAATGATTAGGCTTTCTTTAACTCTAGTTTCAAGATTCCATTCTAGAAAACCTCGCCTTCCACGTGTTTGGAAAAACTGGGTCTAAATAATCGCAAACATTTTATGGATAATGGAGGTGTAATGGAATATCTTAACAACAAACAATAAGCAATTTGTTAGGATTACATATACCGTATGTAATTGATACCATTCTAAAGTTTTAGTTCAAACTTTTAGTTATTGTCTGGTTGATCTGTACACATTTTTGCCGTTTTTTACATTTTTGAACTTCACTAGTCATTAGTTTACCTGCTACATCGTTTTTGTGAGATATTTACAGATTCGGATTTCTGGATACTGGAGCCTTCAGCGTAGAAACAAAAAAACTGGATGTTTTCCACGAAACACCGAACTACTATGCTTTTCTCGACGCGCGTTTCGCCAACTTCAGGACTTGGCATCTTCAGGAGAAGATTAAAACAGTTTTATCATGGAGTGGGTACTGGAACCTTCGGCGTAAAAAAAAAACTGGACATTTTCCACGAAAAAAAAAACGTTTTAATCTTCTCCTGAAGATGCCAAGTGTTTCGTCCAGGTGTTTCGTGAAAAACGGCCAAGTTTTTCGTGAAAAAAAATGTATTTTCTTTTTTTAGATTTGGAATTGCTGATTTTATTTCATAAGTTGTTTTCACGTTGTATAGTATGTTTGATTGACGTTCTTACGTTTCGAGCAGAACTTTTACGTGGAAATCGACAGAGGCGCAATTCCAAGTACAGGTGATTGGGCAACTCTTCAATGGCCCTAAGATGCACTGTATAAAAAACTCAATTGTCGTTCGCATTCAAAATTGAAACTCCCAAACCCTGAAGTCGACTCTGTACTGTATAGAAACTAGTAGCGTCTGGTGGAATTTTATTATTTTTTGACCACCCACGTCAAATTTTAGGGGGTGGTTATTGAACTGAAGTAGAAGGGTATAGTAGCAAAAAAACTTCAAATGAAACTTCTGCCTCACCAGAAGATCGTGAAAACGGTTTGGAAAATACCTATGTGTTTTCGAAATATTTTTTTTTTCAAAATTACCAACTGAACATATTTATAAAAACTTTTTATTCGTCTAATTTTTGCAAATATTTTGGAAACCATTTCCAAGATAATCTGGTGAGGCAAATATTTTCTATTTTTTTTTTGCAAGTTTCATTTTAAATTTTACTATTACAACCTTCTACTGATCACCCCCTACAATATGATGTGTCTCCCATGCTTTAATATAAGAATATAAAATTCCACCAGACACCACTGGTTTCTATCCAGTCCAGAGTTAACTTCAGTGTTTACGATTTTCAGTTTTGAAAGTGAAAGACAATTGGGTTTTTTTGTACATTGCATTTTAGGTGTTGCCCTACCACCTGTACTTGGAATTGCGCCTTTGTCGATTTCCACGTAAAAGTTCTCTTGGACACGTTCTTATCAAGCAGATTCTTCGTTCACACGTTCTTGTCGTTGAACACGTTCTTATCAGTAGATGTTTTTTAATTACATAAAAATATAAGATTGTGGAATCGTTAGGTATAATAGGTATCAATTTGTCATTGTTATTGAATTAGTTAATAAACCATTGGCCAAAAGGTATTCTCAGAGATATGCTCTAAAAATTCATATTTGGTTTGCATATGATATGGATTACTAGTCGTACTTACAGTCTGCAGGACTAAGATCTCTCTACATTATCTTTAGCGCAGGTACTCCTATGACTGTAGTTTTCCGTTACTTTTTCTTTAATAAACATCCGTAAACATATCCCAATTAAAATCCGTTCGATCAAGCTGCGATGTATCTGGGAAAGGAGACCCACCCCTCCAATAAGCGCAAAGTGAAGGGATCCTCACATGCGATCGATCATAACTTGAAAACTGCTAAAGAAAGGCCGCGATAGGTCGCGAACATTTCCGAAAATTACGCCGCCGATATTTGTACAAAGGATGATAAATTTGACGTTAATAAGCGAATGATAGGCCTCACTAGGCCGACAGCTTTTCAATCATTGCCATAATGCTAATAGGCCCGAGTTTTTTTCACCGATTAATTCTCGGCTCGAATAAGTTCTGCTCACAAATCTCGATAAACAAAGTGATACGAGGTATATAAATTAAGTAATGAGACTGGCAACGTAGCGCCCGATTTAGCAACACTGCGGAGGCGGGACTTGGAAGGGCGGTAGATTAATATGTAAAGCACCTTCAGTACAAGTTTGAACTTGTTAGAGTCATTTGTTTGTTCTTTGTGACTGTTTTCGTAAACCGTTTTTTTTTCCAGTGCGTTTTAAAAGTGAGTGACATTAATTTTGAGCAACGGTGTGCTATCAGGTTTTGCTTCAGACTTGGACACAGCGCAACGGATACCTTTGCAAAATTTCAACACGCCTACGGATACAGTGTTTTTTCAAGAGCTCAGGGTTTTCGGTAGTTTATGGCATTCTCAGAAGGAAGAGAGTCGATTAAAGATGAACTACGCAGAGGAAAGTCTTCATCTTCAAGAACCAATAAAATTGTCGATAGAATACGGGATCTTGTGCGTTCAGATCGTCGGTTGACGACAAGAATGAACGGGGAAGAGTTAAATTTGAATCACATCACTGTTCATCAGATTTTGACTAACGAATGGGGGATGAGAAAAATCTGCGCAAAAATTGTTCCAAAAAACCTTTCGCAGGAACAAAAGGACATCAGAAGAGAGAAAAAAAAGAATTGTCTACAAAGAGTTTGTGCCTCCAGGCCAAACAGTAAATCAACACTTTTACAGAGAGATTCTTGAAAAACTTCGAAAAAGAAAACAAACAAGAACAAATCAAGAACAAGTGGATGTTGCATCACGACCATATGCTTTGTCACACAGCCATCTTAGGAAACGAGTAAAAACATTCCTGTGGCTCCTCAGCCTCCTTATTCTCCTCACTTGAGTCCTTGTGACGTGTGACGTTTTTCTCTTCCCGAGATTGAAAAATCACCTCAAGGGACGTCATTTTGGGACCATAGAAAATATTCAAACGGCTGTAACCGACCAGCTGAGGGCTATTCCAGTATATGAGTTCCAGCACTGCTATGAGGAATGGAAGAACCGTCTCTAGCGCAGTGTGGCTTCTCAAGGAAGTTATTTTGAAGGAGACAATACTGAATTGTAATTCTATTTGAATAAAACATTTAAAAAAAATGAATCTCGTTACTTAATTATATTAACGCTGAAAGTACTAGTTGACGCAAAAAAATCGGTAATAATTACTTAGACGTAAGAAACTGGTAAAACTCGAGAAGATATTTTATAATTCTTAGAATGGTAATCGGTGGTGAGTCCGTTAATATAATTTTCTACTAAACCACAAAGTGTTTAACTAGCTCCAAAATGATAGTAAGAGGCCACCCTCATCGAGGAGCCTGAAGTTTGGGATCTTTTTTTAAAGAAATGTATAAAAGTAAAAACTAGAAAATCCATTTTTTCGAAGTCTGTGACTGAACGAAACCCCTTTAACGAATCGAATGCACTAAACGAAATAAATAAAAATTAACATGTGTAAGTACAGAGGGTGTTTCCCAAGCAATCTAAAAAACTAAAGGAGGTGCTTGCTTTAGCGATTTCATGAAGAAAAGGTCAAAGGTAATTTTGGCTAATAATTTTTTTTCAGGACTAACAGGGGCACGCTTGTTTGTTGTTGAAGAACACATTGTTAATGGTTATTGCTTTGTGTGTTAACGATGGCTGAATACATAGCTTATGACAGTTATACAGCCTTTTGTCGACATCTTTTACAGAATAAAATCAAATTTATTGGAGTGTGAAGCCTTTATAAAACCAAAATCGTATAATTAGGAAAATCGCGAAACCGACGACGTTAACGTGTTAGCCTCTCTAGTAGCAGCGTCTTCAAATGCATGAAGAGAAATTGAAAGAGAAGAGTAGTCTCAGGTACAGATAATATTAAGAAAATATAAATTTCGACTTATAAAATGCAAATCGTATATAATTTGCACCTTGGAGATGCGGAACGACGTTTAGTTTTTTGTAACTGGTATATGGAACAAATCCGAACAGATATTAATTTTGCCAGAGTAATATGGTCGACGAGCCTATTTTTCAAGCGCCAGCGTTTTTATCCGCCATAACACCATGCAATGGTCCCACGAAAATCACCATCTTATATTTGAGCGGGAATCATAAGGACGTTTCGGTTTCAGTGTAGCCATCCTTCATCGCATTTATGAAGGAGGCTTCTCCGCAAATCGTTATCTTCAAAATTTTCAAGATGCTGTGCCTGAGTTGATAGATAACGCCTCTTCAGCTCAATTAAATAACATATATTTTCAGCAGGACGAGGCACCTGCCCACAATAGTCAATTAATACGACATTTCTCAGAAAATAACTTCCCCCAAAGATGGATAGCAAATAATGGACTCATAAGATGGCCTCCTCGGTCACCTGAAATCTCTGTTTTAGATTTATTTTTATTGGGTGTCCTAAAAAACAGAATTTACAATACTCGATATCATTGCGTGGAGGAACGAGAGGCTACACATTTGGCATTTTAGTATTTACGGGACCGTTTTATATTTCCAATAAGATAAAAGAAGATTGAGTTAAAGGAAGGTGTCCGAAAAGTACAAATGTGCAGTGTCACACTCTTTTTCAAAAATTGAGATGGCTATGAACATTTTGTTTACTGCATCTTTCGTTCGTTTCAAAAAAGTAGGAATGTGCAAACCGCAACTCTTCAAAGGTAACTGAGTTATTGTAAAAGTATTGTAAATTGGTCACCCTATACATATTGTGGCGAAACGTCAACAGCATGAGACACTGCGTCTTCGCAAATTGACTCGATAAAACCTAGTAGCCACCAGAGCCTCCTCGAGTGACCGGCGAACATCTATAAAAGCATGCCGGGGCGGAAAAACGAGTAGTTGAAAATAAATATATGTTGGCGGCATTTGTAAAACCTACCTACCTACCTATATAGATTCTAATATAAATTATTATACGTTAATTAAGATTAGTGTTAATTTAGTAGTTTAATTCGTTATTGCGTTCCCTTGAAATAAATTGTGTTTTGAAAGTGCGTGTCTCATTTTTCACACCTAAACGAACTCGGATTGGACAAAATGTTAAAGCAATATTTTTATTTTTCTTGATATTTGAATAGATTCAATAAAAAACGCTCTGAACACACACTCGGCCACACGGGCCAACAGATCGTCTGATTACTGCTGGAAGACAATGCCGCTACCCGCAGTGTTACAGTTCGCTATCGCCCCCATCGTCCGTAAATGTCACCTACCATTGCGTAAAAAATGATGTCTGAAAACGCCTCTCCCTGACGCGGAGGACCCCGAGGAATGCCGGCGGGCCGTTTATTTGCCAGTCACGGCTTTAAATTTAGGGTAGATTCTATCGCGGAGCAGCGTTCCTGTGCTTGGATATCGCTTTAACGCTCTTCGTTGTTCGCTCCGTCCAGATATTTTATTGGGATCGGTATTTCGGTGGTCCTGGTTTACGTGGTGTGCCTCGCTCGGGAAAGTTTACGATAATTCTCGAGGCGCAAGGTTATGTCCTTTGTCAGGGTTAAATTCGTGGTTTACTTATTTATGTTTGTTCAATTTTTCTTCATTTGTAAATGGTTGCATAGTATATTGGTCTTCCTCAAGAATTTCCACAGGTTCTAATTAAAATATTACGTAGAAGCTATAACTCAATTAAGATTTTGTATCGCATCGTAAATTGGTGATATACAGGGTGATGTTTTGCACAAGGATCTCGAAAACCAGCGGAATTAGGAGAGACATAGTGTGTACCTTGTTCGGGGAAGTTATCCATAATTATCGAGGCGCAAGTTATGTCTTTTTTCAGGGTTAAATTCGTGGTTTACTGTTTTTTTTTTTTTTTTTTGTTAAATAATTCTTTATCTCTAAACTGTTGCATAGTATATTGGTTTTCTTCAAGAATTTCCACACGTTATAGTTAAAATACTATGTGGAACCTATAACTCAATAAGTATACTGTATTACATAGTAAATTGGTGATATATATACGGTGATGTTAATCACAGGGATCTTGAAAACTAGCGGAGTTAGGACAAGCATAGGAAAATATTTACAGTTTTATGTTAGGTTTTCTAAAAAAACATAGCTCTCTAGATATTTTGAAAAATCAATTTTCTGTGATTCCCTTATATGCAGATGTCTGTGTTAATATTTATTTTACAAAAAAAAAAATGTAAAGTTAGAGATAATTGTAGTCTGTAAGGAAATACGCTAGTCGACATTTTTATTTCGTATGTCGTAACTTATGGCATAAATTTGTCTGTGCGTTTTTTTTTAATGGTAATCCATAGTTGGGTATGAGCTCAAAAAATATTTTTGTAAATATTTTGTTTCAAAGATATAACACTTAACATGGTTATCTTAAAAATCAAATTGGCCACAGTTTAAGTCAATCATTACAATTAATTTTTGAGTAGAAATATTTTATTTAATATTACTTTGCTGTAATTTTTTGCTCATTCATTTAATTTGATGTACCTGTTTTATTTAAAAAAAAAAACTGGACGATATCCACCAAACACCGAACTACTATACTTTTCTCGATGCGTGTTTCGCCAACTAAATTGGCATCTTCAGGAGAAGATTAAAAACTCATGAAAACGTCCAGTTTTTTTTCTACGCCGAAGGTTCCAGTATCCACCCCAGGGTAAGGTTTTTTTTGTTAATTAAGTTATTTCCATGGATAACTACGTTTTATAAAACACGCCGTGTTCTAGAGGGATATAAACCCTCTATTTTTTTTTTTAGTTATGAGTGACGTATAGAACTTTTTTTGAATTTTTATGATATTTTTGAAGATATTTATTTGGTATAGGATCATTTATAAGCTTTAGAGATTTAGATTTTAACCCTAGAGCTAAAGGCTAGCACTCTTAGTAGGGTGCTTAAAGATAGCGTTGAAAAATTTACAAAAGGTCTCAAAACAGCATCTGGTAGAAGGCGTGAAGAGCGCTGTGTAGATGTAAACTTGCTCGAGGTTGAGATACTACCTACTAACCAACGGAGGAATAGACAAAGAGGAGACCAAGATGGCGCCACTCAGCTGAACGGGGCCCATCATTTTCTAGCCGAATGTGTAAATTTTATACGCCGCTATCTTACTGGGGTTAAGGATTTATATATCGGACTGTATCTGTGTACCCTAATGTTTTTTTTTGTCATGTAATCCAAATAAATCTAGAAAATTGTATATGGAAGTAGTAATACTTCAGGCAGATGTGTTTACCTATTGATGTGTGTACCTATCATATCAGGAGACACATAGGCAACTCGTGCGGCATGTGATGAGGGTCACCTCAATTTACATTGATTGCAGTACTCCTCTGTCAGCTGTCAGCTGTCAATTGGTGCTGTTGTACTATCTCCGTTGTATGCAATACGTTGAATAGTGTGATATGATTTCATAGTAAAATATGGAAAACGTGTGAAAGGCTATTAGTTCCTTTTGTGCATTACACTTAACATGCGTTGTACGCCTCTGTGGCGCGACTCGTTTCTGCCAACTTTACTTACTACGAATTTTAAATAAAACCGAAACCGAAATAAAGATTTCGTAGGTAAAAAAACCTTATCTACTAAGTTTATATTTCTTCCAGATTACATCAAACACCAAGCTAAGACAAGCGTTAATTTCGCAGATTCATATAAATAGGAATCATTATGTAAAGCTTGCGATTTCCATGTAGCGCATTAATTTTCCATCCAAGTAGATGGATGCAGTGAAAAAAGTCATCACAGGTATCACTATAATTAATTGCTAAACGTAAACGATAGGTGTGTTTTACGATAAACCCGCATTCCGTATTATTATTGACCTCTTGTTTCGTTGAGTCAGGTGATAATCCGTAAAAAAATTGAAGCGAACATTTACAGATGTGTGAATTTCTTGGTTAAGTAATGTAGACATAGGAAAAAAATACTACTGTAGCCAAAAAAAAAAAAAGAAAAAAAAGATAAGGAACAGTTCTTCTATGGATTTTTAAAATATTTCAGAATTTGAATTGATAGTTGTATTTTATTTTAGTCATTGGCTATACGTGACAGTCTTTATTAATTAAATTTTGAAACTTAAAATGTCGTTTATAACATAGCACATTTATATCTAAGGAATATATTTTATTAACTGTAGATGGGGCATTTCACGCCAACTAAATGAGGTCAAAAAAAATTTGGTAAAAAAAAAAAGTCGAAAGAGTCGAAACGAAAATTATTATTTTCTCACTCTCACCATCCCTCTCCTTGTGGCTCAAAAAAATCTAAAATTTTAGGGAAGTTAGTTTTTTAGCAAGTACTATCGATTGTAATATGTTTCAAACAGAATTTTTTTTGACCTCACTTAGTTGGCGTGAAATGCCCCATATATTTTTCTTTATTTTTCAGAAAACTAGTCATGGCATACATTGGGAACAACTGCCCAATAAATTATAATTGTCATTTTCAGTTATCTCAAATTTATACTGAATCTGAAAAAAAATAGAATAGAGTACAGGAGCAAAGTATGGTATTTGCATATCTCTAACTAAAAAAACAATCTGTTCGATATAAACTACTAAACCAAACTAGAACTAAAAACAATATACACAATTTTTTATAGCTTCTTATATAGATGAGATTATTAATTTGAAATACTTTTCTATATATTTGTTAGGTATTTCGTTTAATATTTAAGGTATCGTCATGTCCTTAGATGGGGGTGGATTGTACAGGTATACATAGTATAGATATATCAAGTATACATGGCGTGTAAAGGTCAAATTTTATCTGGATTATTTTCCAAACTCTATTTACCGAAAATATTGTTATCTTCCAACCACAGCTGATAAAGCTCAAAATGTTGCCATCCTATGTCATTTTGTCCTATTTCAACATAACACTAATTATTTTGTGAACCTGATAATTCACGAGTGTAAAAAATAAAAAAATGCTCTGTCCTAGAGTTCATACCTCACTATTTCCATCTATTCTGACGAGCTAAAATCGAATTTCATAGTAATTTTTTTATGTGCCAGTTTTTCTCTACAGTCCCCTTTTATCTTCTGAGGGGTGCAATTTTCAACTAAACTGTATGATTTTTTATATTTTGAATAGGGTGTCCTGGGCAGTTGATAAACAATTCTGATACCAAAATTGACCTTGATACAATGACAACTGTCAGCAGAATGTCAAAATTCCCGAACAAGGTATAAAGTTAATAATGTGCATCAAATATGTACTTTTCACCTTTTCCAGCAATTTTGACAGCTTGTTTACAGATATCATTGTGTTAAAATCACTTTTGACATCAAATTCGTTATCAGCGACCCCGAAAACTGTAGCATATAAACAAAATATCAACTTTTACCTTTTTCATGAATTTCGACGACTTGTTGACAGCTGTCATTATGTCAAAGTTCAATTTTGACATCAGATTCGTTATCAAGGAATAATGAGGTTTGAACTCTAGGACAGAACATTTTTTTCATTTTGTACACTTTTGTTATTTTACGTTTGTATGAAAAAAAATCCGGAATACAAACATATTTTGTCAATCCGATAAGATGTCCACATTATTATGAATAAAAACCAGGGTAGTATTATATAAAAAAAGCGCTATTTAGATTTGTTAATAAACAAAATGTAAAGAATTAGTACAGTTGTCAAAGTGACGTATTGCTTTTGACGTATTATTGAAGCTCCTTGACGTATTATTGAAGCATGTAATTTTCACGAAGACTAAAGAATTTTTAAACACCGTTTCTTAACCCAAATTTCCTGATAATCTCATTTGTTATTATTGTTGATTCTTGTAGATGGATTGGTATACGTTGTCCTTTTTGATAACCGATTCCATCACCTGATATGTCACCCTTAGACTTTCTCTGGGGTTACGTCCAATAAGTGTTTATTACACAGTCGGTCTTTGTTATTATTAGGAAGTACAGGGTGAACATTATTTATTTATTTATTTATTTTATTTATTTTATTTTACACATGTCACACAGAACCCTAGGTTCCAATTACGTGACAGGAACAACAGTACAAATAGAACAAGATTACATTAAATAATAGAGAACCTAGACTAAAGGGACATCAATTAACAACATATTTACATACACATTATTACAAACATTCCTTAAACATTTTATCTCACAATCAAAAATATTAATTTCGTTTTGGATTATATGATAGCTTTGACACATAACATACAGAGGAGAAAATTTTAACAAGTTAGTTCTTGGTGTGGGTAAATAAAACATATTAGTGGAACGGGTCTGCGCAAGAGGTTCATGTATGTATGTTTGCACTTTTTGTAATAACTGGGAACAAAAAATTTCTTTCCGCAATAATTTATACAGGAACACCAGAGAACTTATAAAACGCCTTTTGGCAAGATCATACATTCCAAACCGATTCAATAAAACATTATTTGGGAAACCTGTTGGCGGATAAGTTCCGTCTTCCTTAAAAGCTACAAACTTTAAAAACTTCCTTTGGACTTTTTCAATAGAATCAGCATGTACGGGATAATGAGGATTCCACACTATAGACCCATATTCTAGCTTAGGACATATAAAAGCGTTAAACAAAAGCAACAAAGTTTGTGTGTTATGAAATTCCCTAGCGTTCCTAATTCCTAATAATGAAATCTAGAATTTTATATGCCGATGCCAATATTTTATCAATGTGGAGATTAAATTGCAATTTTGTGTCGAATGTTATTCCTATGTCCTTAAATGTCTCAACTCTGTTAAGTGACGAACTACCTAGCTTATAAACAAATTTGAGCAACCTGTGCCTCCTTGTATATGTCATAATATTACATTTGGAAACATTAAGAGGTAACCGATTAAGAGTACACCATGTACTATATTGTGTAAATCTGTTTGCAGGAGCATACAGTCTATATCACTGTTAATTGAGTTGTAGATCTTTAGATCGTCAGCATATAGCAGGCAGTGACACTCTAAATCAGACACGATGTCATTTATGAATAAAATAAAAAATAAAGGACCCAAAACAGACCCTTGTGGGACTCCCGACGCGACGTTGCGGTGAACTCGACAGACTTGTAACCACGATATTGAACATACTGATTCCTGTTGCTCAGGTAAGATGCACAAAACTCAACCAGATTGTTATCAAATCCAAAGTTGGACAACTTGCCTAACAATATCCCATGGTCAAGTCTATCGAACGCCTTCGAAAAGTCCGTATAAATAACGTCGACTTTACGATTGTTGTCTTCTGCTTCTTCTGATATATGTTGGTCTTCTTCTGATTATATATTCTTCTAGTTATATATTCTTCCAGTTATATATTCTTCTAGTTATATATTCTTCTAGATATATTCTTCTGATTATGAACAATTATTAATAAAGTCGAAATCACGAGAGAATGCCGTGACGTCATCATTTACGGAAGAAGTTTTTACGGAAGAAGTTGGGTACGTTAGTCGGTGCTATAACCAGTCATATATAATTGACGCACATGCGCTGTCTCTGTTGTTTTGATGTCTATGAACAATGAACACATGAATAGAGTACGTCGCATTTTAAAAATAAATTTGTGACGTCACGGCATTCTCTCGTGATTTCGACTGTAGAAGTAAATTTCTAAGTTTTTCGTAGCTGTTCCTTTGAAGAAATACAATCAGTGAAGTTACCGAGGCCCTGAACCCGAGAACCCCAATAAAATATGGACCGATCTATCACGCTGCGTACAAAGAGATCGACCGTGAATTCGTCTGTCTGTTCCCCGTACGAAACTAACCTGCGTTTAACCTCTCCGGTACGGATTTTGACGTTAACGTATTCAAGTGCATCAATCAAACGTCGGGAATGCCGTTCGGCCGTAAAAAATGAGCGTATATCGGCGATTGGCCACGGACGCATTCGAAATGATCGTTGCCAGCGTCTCGCGGAGAGAAAGAAGTGCCCCGAGACGCGAGAGGTGACAAATGTCTCATGGCACTTCTAAAACGCAGACGAAACTTTTTATGGTTCGCTCTGGCCGGTTCATTGACTCAGTCGTGGATGATATTGAGAATAATAGAAGTATTGCAAGTATTGTATGGAAGTATCGTATCATGCATCTGTAGTTTATTCTTTGTATCAACTACGGTAGAGTCTCGATATAGTGAACCAATTCATGAACGGGTTTGTCACTGCTGAGGTTGTTCGATATTTATAGTGTAGATAGAATACACCACAATATACTTAAAGTCTGTTTATGACATTAACAACTTAACAGGTCATGTTATAAATCATGTCATCAGGTATAATAAGTTAAGGGTAATCAAATGTATAGAAAAACATAATACGAGGTGTGTAAATTAAGTAATGAGATTGGCAACCTAGACGGGACTTGGAAGGGCGGCAGATTAACATGTAATGCATTTTCAGCACAAGTTTGAACTCAGTTGGAGTCCGTTGTTTGTTCTTTGTGACTGTTCTCGTAAACAGGTTTTTTCTAGTGCATTTTAAGAATGAGTGACATTAACTTTAAGCAACGGTGTGCTATTAGGTTTTGCTTCAGACTGGGACACAGCGCAACGGACACTTTTGCAGAACTTCAATACGCCTACGGAAACAATGTTTTTCAAGAGTTTTTCGTTTTGGATTCTCAGAAGGATGAGAGTCGATTGAAGATGAACCACACAGCGGAAGACCTTCATCTTCAAGAACTGATGAAAATGTTGACAGAATACGGGATCTTGTGCGTTCAAATCGTCGGTTGACGACAAAAACGATCGGGGAAGAGTTACATTTGAATCACACCACTATTTTTGACTAACGAATCTCGGGGATGAGAAAAATATGCGTCATTATTATCTGCGCCTAATGGTTTGATATGAACTCCGTGCTTCAAAATGTTATTTAATAACGTCCAAAGTATTAGAAGTGCTAAACTAAACTGCTTAAATAAGCTCGACTCTGCAATTTGTTTGCCCAATTTTGAGCTGCTGTAACTCAAAGAACAATTGATCGATTTTGACTGTCATTGTGATTGACAACAATGAAAAGTTAGTTTCATTTCAATTTGTAGCACTGAAAAGAATTCAGAGAATATTAAAATGCCAAACAATGCCATAGGTACGTTGGAAATATTTGATAATGACAATCTTGAAGTCAGAATAGAACTACAAGATCTGAACATGAATTACTGGCACTTTCTACCATATTTCCAGATGTATTTGTAAAACTTTTGGTAGATACATTGTTTCCTAATGGAGACCTCTATTTCACTTTTATCTCGTGACGTATTTGTCAGGTTTTTCATAATTTGTGTGCTGTTAAAGTTGCCATTATAGTTTCTGATTTTAAACTCCTTGTAGGTATAAAACCCCGGTTTTTCCTCGAGGCATTTTTAAAAAATGCTGAATTTGGGCTGTTTATGTCAACACTTTGCAAAAGTTCAAAATATTACAAGAGTTTTGGTTTTTTGGGAAAAGTTCGTCACTTAAAACCCCATTTAATTTAAAAAAATCATAACAAATTACTCATTGTCAGACTTTTAAAACAAAATATTTTCTTCATATTCTATCACAAAGACAATACATTATAGTACCCTTCTAAAACACTGATTTACATTTACGATTCTTAAAATATTCTTCTTTCAAGTGCAAGCGTTCTTCAACCTAAGCATAATCACGATGATTTCAGTCATCAGATTTATTCGTATGGAATGCCCAGAACTTCTGGGACAGAACGATTTGGGCCATTGAAATTGTAACTAATTTATTGCATTTTACCTGGGTAGCTTTTATAAAAAAATATAGTCGAGGTTTAAACTAACAATGACTAGAAGAAAGGTTAAGAAATGTTACAATATATTTAAAAACCACAACTAACTATGCGGGCCAGGACCGGACTCGGACGGTCGGATGATTTATTTTTGTGACTGAAAGATAATTTTCTTCAACCTGGTTGTGTTTACTTTGTAATATGAATACTGATTTGCTCGTTTGATAGCCAGGTCAACAAAGAGTTTGTGCCTCCAGGCCAAAGAGTAAATCAACACTTTTACAGATTAGAGATTCTTGGGGTCATGCGTGTGAGACCAAACATCAAGAACAACTGGATGTTGCATCACGACAATGCACCTTGTCACACAGCCATTTCATTAAACGAGTTTTTAGCCAGTAAAACATTCCTGTGGCTCCTCAGCCTCCTTATTCACCTGACTTGAGTTCTTGTGACTTTTTTCTCTTCCCGAGATTGAAAAATAACCTCAAGGGACGTCATTTTGGGACCATAGAAATCATTCAAACGGCTGTAACCGACCAGCTGAAGGCTATTCTAGTTTATGAGTTCCAGCATTGCTGTGAGGAATGGAAGAACCGTCTTCAGCACTGTGTGGCTTCCCAAAAAAGTTATTTTGAAGGAGACAATACTGAATAATTCTATTCAAATTCGAATAAAAAAATTAAACCGGACCTAAAAAAAGAAGTCTCATTACGTAATTTACACACCTCGTATGTATATGTAAAAAACGTAAGGATCTTTAAACAGGTTCTTGTGAAACTCGAATAACAAGAAAATTTAAACATAAGCGTATAAATATTTTTAAGAACATTTGCAACCCCAAAATTTTTTTTAGCACTAGTCGCCACTGTAATATGTTGTTTAAATCTCGTTGAGATGAATATTTTAGATTGTCCAATATATTTTTGTAAGTCATATCGTTATATTTTCATAAGAGAAGACAAAATCGCTCAAGGTGGTCCTGCTTAGAGTAGCCGAGAGTAAAAAAGCTCGCACTATATATAAATAAGGTCCCCCGGAGGACCCTTACGTTGATCTAGAGTCGTTGATGTCAGCGTCGCAGGTTATTGATGACAAGTGCAGGTCAGGTGGCCGGAGTTCTCACACCCACCCAGCATGGTGCGGCCGTCGAGGGTACCATCTCCAGCGACGTGAATCTATAGCGGACTAAAAAAGTCGCATTTCTGTCATTCGTTATGATAAAATATCGTCCGTATCACTTCTATTATAATGCGGGAGGACTGGATTTATAGCGGTCCGGAGACCTTGTGGAGATTGCTGACGATGATAGCGTGGCAATTTGTAAAAAAAAAACAAGAAATGCTGGTCCAGATGGAACGGGTTCGGGGTAAAATTAGGTAGATAAGGATCGCGACTATCTACGATTTTTAAGGACAAAAAAACGATTTGTTATTCTGATTTAAGCCCAATCGATGTTAATTTCCGAGCAATAAATTCTTGAAACACACCTGTATAAAATTCTCAAATTCGATATTGGATAACTGGAATATTTACCTTTTAATTTCAAAATTTAAAATTTCATGTTGATTGAAAAACCACAGAAGCATTTATATAATTAGTTTAAAATATAGTGAACAAAAGTATATCGAATAAATAAGAATAAAAATTTTAACCAGACTTAAAGAACATATCGATCACTTTAAGTAAGGTAAATTACATAAATCTTGTGCAGCACAATATGCTTTTGTCAGTGACCATAAGGTAGACATTAATTGTTTAGATTCAATTAGAAATGTAACGGATAGTAAATACTTGAGACGCATTTACAGTTTAGAAGTTTTTACACAATAATGTCATGAATGAAGATACCTGATAACAGTAGTGTTACAGGATTATTTTTAAATCACTACAAATTGATCCAGTATGTGGCCAAGAATTAAATATAGATAGCTTCTTTAAGTTTGGTTTCCGATAACTTTGGACTAATATTTTGCAAGTAAAGCACTTAGATGCAGCTAGTTGTTGGTCAAGTGTTTTTACTAAATTCTTCATTAAACCAAGTCTAATGTGAAATAGAGGTAAAGTTAATTTTTTTTGGTGGATTAGTCTTACCTTTTCACCGTCATAGTGCTCTCTGGTTTGCTATACCATTAGTACAAAGCCCGATTTTTCAGTTTGAAAATAGGCAGACGTGGTAAAAAAACTGTCGACATATTTGTCGTAGTGAATCAAGGACAAATATTCGAAGCGCGTTAATAACTGAAAAATAAACTGTAGAAGACTTATTGCCACTGGAATTAGAACAAATGGAACTGGAGTGGTTAACCATAGCTGTAAAATAAATAAGAAGCAGATTACAGATGAAAGGAAGAGACTAAAGGAAGATAACTCGTAAGAAGATTGTAGGTTAATCAATAAATATCTACATAGTCAGTAGACAAGCAATATTGCCCTTAAAATGTCACAAGGTAGTGTCGGAGCCAGCATGGAAATGTCATCAAGCAGTGGTGGATGTGACTCTGACAGTATATCTCTGAGTTGAAAGACCATGCACAGTGCAAAGGCAATAAAGAAGCTGACAAATTGGATTGTCAGAAAAGGTGACAGTCGAGAATTGACTTTGTTAAGCTGCTTCGTCAGTGAGAGGATCCATACTAGGAGAGCGGTGGTGTTCCATGGACATAGTGAAGTTCCATAGCTTTCTTTGGGTGACCATTACAACTTTTTGAAAGAATTTGGTGGCTACTTCAGAGAGGATGGACAAGGTCTTGGATGGACAAGGATCACACCACTTGTGCCCCATTGGGCAATGGGGCAAAAGTGATGTGATTCTCTGAGCCACGCTCCAGGATCTACTACAATCTTATCTTATATCTAAAAAAAATACATTCATTAAAGGGAGGGGATAAGAAAGTAAGAGACCATTTCAACCAGTTTTAAAAGACAAATGCCTCACTTTAAATAAGACAATTTATATAAATGATAATGATTGTTAACAATGCGCCGTTTTGATTCAACACGATTTTTTATCGATCTAATCTCCTTTTAATCTGCGTTTAGCCACCTCTGCTTTTTCTGCTGACCGAAACAGCCACCTTCTCTGCTACCTAAAGGCTGCCGCGGAAAGAAGGCCTAGAATGTGGTCGCGACCGATGATAAATTAGATCGAGGTTAGAAAAATGGACGACAAAAACCGCGGAGCACAGCCAACGCCGTCGCACAAATTTTAAAGGACAACATTCCGATGATCCCCTTGAATAAATACCAACTAGACTGGTCGCCGGTTGGGATCCGAAAATAAAAACCGAAGATATGTGTTATTGTGTCGGTCGCCCGGTGGCCGAAAGAAGTGCAGAACAAACAAATATCATCCAGTGAATGTTGTAGCACGGGGTTTTTGTGGGGGCTGCCATTGGCGTCGCGTAGGTATTTTTCTCGGAGGGTAAACTTGCATAGTTTTATATATAATAAATTATATAGGTAAGACTAATGAGCGAAAATTTAGATATGACACCAGTGGCGGCTCCTGGTGACTTTGAGATTCTCATATTTTCTTAAAGAAGCATGGGACCTATTTCATATTTTAGGGCATAATCACCCTACTAGACCTACGTAGACGGCTGTAATAGCAAAAAAAAAATCGAATGAAACTTGCGAAAAAAAATTTCAAGACGACAGCATCACCATGTTGAAATGGCTTGCAAAATAATTCCAAATCATTATTTTTTTTTATAAACACCAAGTAAATACACAGTCTTTTCCCACTTGTGTTTTTTTTTTCCAAATTTCTAGATCTGTAAAAGTTATAGTAATTTGTATTGTTATTTCATCTAAGCATTTAGTTTTTGAGATTTTACAATAGCTGTGTTTTTAAGCACAATGAAAATTTTGCAAAGAAACACAAGAATAAAAAGTTTTTATATATACTTGGTAATTTTGAAGAAAAAAATTTGTGCAAGCCATGTTTAAAAGCTTCTGGTGAGGCAGACGTTTTTTGAAATTTTTTTCACAAGTTTCGTTTGAAGTTTTTTTGCTATTACACCCTTCTATTTAGGTCTAGTAATCACCCCCAAAATATGATGGTGGAAAATACAAAGATCTCAAATTCCACGAGCTGCTTCTACTATCCTCCTTAATAGTTACAAATACTGAGTCCTTTTATATTTTACTTGATGTTAACTAGCGAATTTGACATTTCATCAATAGATTTCTGTTAACGAAATAGAAAATCAATAAAATGGATATTTTGAACTATTTGGAATTTGAATATGTTTTTTGCATGAAAATAGTGAATGTAAGGATTAAAAAAAAAACTGCCTATGAATAACTACTTCCACATCTAATTTTTCCATAATTAATTAGAGTAGATCATATGACTTATTAGTTATGATTCCGAAGAAGAGTTATTTTTTTGGAGCTGTGTCCACTGGGGTGGAATTCATTATTACAGCATTATTTAATTGTTATTTTGAAAAGTTGTCACACTTCAATTCCCTCGATCCCCACTCTATTAAATTAAAAACTTACATTTAAAGACTGTTTTATGTTGTGCCTGTGTATCAAATTTGAAGTGTAGACTGTATGGTTTGCGAATTACCTGTAGCCAAGAAAAAGTGGTATTAACCCCATTTTCCCCCAAACCCTCAACCGATTAAGCTCAAAACTTAATCAGCGCCAGATCTCGCCATAAGTTCTTCAGATTTAAAGTTGCTATCTCGAGTTCTCGTTTTATCGTGTACACTCAAATATGGGTAGCAGACCGACAGACATACTTTTTTCCGGTTAAGCTTAAAATCTTGACGTTTCATAACATTTTAGGGCTATTTGGCCAATAATAAGTTTTTTAAAGAATTTTTCATGGATACCACCATTCCACTACGTGATTATGGAAGTAATATACGGTAGAGAAAAATAAATGTAAATACATATATGTATTTAAAAAAAAATGTGTTTTTTCAAGTGATTTAACATATGATCTAACTGTAACTTGATTTCTTTGTGCTACTGTAATTCAGACAGATATTCAGATATCCTTGAATAAGGAATATGGAAATTAGAATTATTTTAAATAAGTACCAAGAGTAATACCTTTTTACAAAAAAAACATTGAGAGCATGATGATTAATTATTCACCCACAATAATATTTTTTCAGTTCGAATTTTTCTTTGGTAAATTTAAAGAAATGAAATACAATAGTGTAACTTAAAAATATCTGTTCTTTCACTAAATAAATTCAAGTCTTATATGTACGTATTTCTCGTCTTCTGTTTTAATCAGGCCATTTAAGTCTAGTTACAGCGCTGTTCATACATACCTACATATACTTCTGGCGTAAAACGGATATTTTCCTTGTGTTAACAGCTTCCTTCGCGAGATTTACTCTGTAAATCGAAATTCCAGAATTATTTTCCAAATACAGCCTAGCACTTTGTATAATACACGTCCTGTTAAGGCTCTTTCAGTCGAAATTGCCTCGTAAACGACGCAATATAGAAAAATATTACATACGTTCACATGATCTGTAGTAAAAACCAAAGTGCCCCGCTTTATTAACCAAATAAAACATGTGTCTGAAAAAGGTAACACAGCATAAAACGGTCGATAAAGGCTCCAGAGAATGATGTGATACATTTCTCGGGTGTTCGTTAGGACATACCGTACTGGGTGATCGATATATCAGAGGCAGTGAGTTTTTCTCAGACAATAGCGCAAATAAATTAATTTTTGTGAAAGGTAAATTACTTTTACTCACCTTCCTTCAAAATTAAGGGAATAATAAAAAGGTGTGTCCTAAGGACGCTAAGCGTCGCGACGTCTCAGGTAATTTTTTTCAGCAACATACCTACCTTTTATACTTTACCATTACAAAGGTATATTAATTATATATTTTTTTTGTATTTTGAATATTTAAATAGTTATGGTCGATTTATTGTTGAGAGCACTATCTGTTTTTCTCGTAAACTACTAGCTAAATGAATATAATTTCGATAAAGAGTAGGTATCAATATTATATAGTAGATATCAATTTACTTGCCTTTACTAAAGCCAGAAGCTTTTGCCTTTTTAAGATGGAAATAAAAATATACAATAGCTTAACGATGCTAAATATGGCGATGTCTCGATTTTTTTTAGCAATGTACCTTTTTGATTTTTAAATGAATATATTATTTTGATTCCTAAAATGATTCGTAAAATTTTGGTTTTTTTTTCATCTGATAAATCGATCACCCTGTGCCCTAGAAAGTCAATGTCTTCCACTAAAGGGGAATCAAACGGAAGACAAAGTTGAAGCATATTGTTGATGTTGAGTTTGAAAAATAAAATCTTGTTCGCCATTAAGTTAATTTTGTTTGTACATTATATTATTGCTATACGCCTTTTTATTATTTTGGTCCGTTTGTGTTCTTAAACTGCTCATCAAAATTAACGTAACACTTTAACAACGTAAAGTTCGACATGGGGTTGGTTTTTGGGGTGTGAACGGAGAATCTTTTAAGCCACATCGTAGCGCCTTCGGGGCATTAAAAGCGAGACAAAAGGCTACCTAAATTTAAAAGCTGCAAGTCTCTAACTCGCATAGAACGCAAATAATGACGCTAATATAAAAAGTGTTACGCTATTTCTGGCGAGCAGGTTAGTTTAAATTTAATTTAAATATAACGTAATAACTCTTTGTATATAATGACAGAAGTGAAATACACTTAGGTATGAATAACTTTAAACTAGAAATGCATGTCTATTCTCAATAGATTGGGGTTTCCAGTCTAACCGCCCATCGACATCTCCATCCTAAATAAATTTCCGTCCTAAATAAGTAATTCAGAAATTGACATTTTTCAATACAGTGTTCTTTAGTATGTAAATTAACCATAAAGAACAGAATTTTAGACTAGAGAAGCCTATCATTTGTTAATAGTTCGGGGTTTCCAGCCTAATCGAGCATCGATATCCCCGCGCCAAATAAATCCAGCGAGCTGTGCGAAACAACCGAGCGGCTTATCGTCCTGAGAACGCCAGTGGAAAGCTCTGCACCGCGTTTATCGCGCTGAATTTTCAACTTAAATTACGGTTACCGTCGCTCTGTGTCTTGGCCTTATCATCGCGGTAGGAGACTGGCGAGCTGACCATAAAGCCTCCTATGCACTCCGATAGATACTTCGGCCGGCCTCTGAACTTATGATTTCCGGAAAATCTCTAATTTACTATTATTGTGGGTCGAAGTCGGGTTTGTTATCTGCAGAGCGCTTAATTTATTTCGAGAATAAACGACGGTTTCGTGCAGAAACGGCAACGGGAACCTGTTTAGGGCAATTAGAATTATGTTATATTATACCTAGTTTATGTATATATAGCGTGTATTTGCGGTAACGATGTTTTTAACGGCATCTTGAGAATTAGTGATAAATGCATATTTCGGGTGTTTTTGATGATATTTGGATGTCAGGGATTTTGATGATCGAAACGTACAGTGCTTTCCAAAATGTAGGCCGTTATTATTATTTTTTTAATCTCGACAAAAGTTGACTTCGGAAATAGTTTCCCCTTATCTTGAAATTGGAAAATACACGCTCTTGGTAGTCTCGGATGTTTTTGTAAAACTTAAAATGCTGTGTGACTATAAACAAAATTATTTTAGTTATTTGAGATTTCCACCACATATGCAAGCTCGTCCTTTGTTTTGCCAAATTTATTCTTGGCGAAAAAGAACTTATTTCTTGTACCTATTTTTCTGCAGATATTATAAAAAGATCTGAAAAAATATATATGTATTCCAGTTTATAACATCAGTCATATTTAGCTATGAAGGAGAGATATGGAAATAGTGGTTATCTCAAAGCAAAATTTTGTTGTTGTCAACTTGTGACTGAAGTGGTTGTCACAATTGTAAAATAAATAATGACTCTGACTTAATGTGATCGCCTTGACAATTATATAAACTTAAAATTAAGAATAGAAAATTAAGAATAGAAATAGAAGGTACCTCTTTTTTTGCTCGGCCCTCTTTGATGACGTTTTTTTAATGGCTCGGTACTTTCTCTAGTGGGTCCTGTAAAACAAAATCTTTTGTCATGATCATTGTAGCTCGTATTGTGATAATATGAAATAAAAAAAAAATTAAATAAAATTATCTATCTTAGATATCATCCAATAGTCGAATGAACAGTTCTTCGAAATGTTGATTTGGAATAAAATATCAGATAGGTTAAAATATCTAACTGATATTTTGTTCCAAATCGACAGCTTGTTTCGATTTTTTTTTTTATGGAAAAATCAGTAAATTTTGTCAACATAAAAAATTAGAAATAAAATTTGTGTTCAAAGACTTTGTTTGACTGTTTTCTTTATCTAAAATAATACTGTAAAATTTGATGGCAATAAATGCACTAATTTTCGAATATTTTCATAAATATTAGATTAAAATTCACACAAATATATATTTTTGCAAAACAATAGTCATGTTTACAGCTTACAAGACATATTTATAGGTTACATACCTTTTTTTCAAACATTTAAAAAAGTGTTCTCCGGTTTTACTTATACAAGTTGTTACCTAAATAATCTGAAAAACTGGAGGAAAGGAAGTTTTTTCATAAGTGTCTTAGTACTTGAGATACAGAGCGTTAAAATTTTATTGTTTTCTGGAGCTGATTAAAATTTTATTTTACATTGCTGTCACTTACACCGTGATAGAAGGCGTGCTAAAAGTGTTTTTTGTTGTTATTTTTTTTCAACACTCATGGGCATGCACGTCATAGTCACTAAATCATTTCTGTAAGTGTTTGTTTATAAAATAAATTAATACTATTTATTGAAAATATTGTTATTAGCTAATTAATAACTAATTTTGGTAACAATGTAAAATATAGAGACATCCAAAAAAAACGTCATCAAAGTTGGCCGAGAAAAAAAAGACTTATTTTTACCTGTCAAGATTGTCACATCATATGACAGCAATGGTTTATTTTACAGATTGTGACAGTCACTTGTCAAAAGTTTGACATAATCGAAAAGCTTAGACATGACCGCTATTTCTATCTCTCTCGTTCATAGCCAGAGTTGATGACGTTTTTTTTTGGATGTCTCTATAGAAGTATTTATGATAAAACAGGCTCATTCCAGAGGCCAATATAGTTGTATTAAAACTTCGCTTAATAAGATATTAATCTTGTTTGTTTAATTATTATCAAAACGATATTTTCTACCTAAACCACATCTTAAATAACAAAAAATGTAGAGACTTTTTTTAGGATTAAGTGAAGACAAAAAATTTATTAAAAAACCAGAAGATCGGTAACGTACATATTTTTTTTCATAAAAATATAGTGATTACTCACATGCACGCTACTGATAGCGTGACAGAAATTTAACGATCAAAACATAATTTCTATCAAGGTGTGTAAATAAGAGCAATTTTTTACATCTTAATTTATTTCAAAGATAAATAAAAACTGACATTTTATGTCTCAAGAACCAAGCCACTTCTTAGTGGCTCTAAAGTGGTTAGAAAACTTACCTCTTCCTCAGAAAATACTTGAAGAAGTATCACCTTCAATTTTTGAGATTACTTAGGAAACACCTTATTAGAAATGATAAAATCTGAAAATATTTTTTCGAAGTTTTGGTCTGAGCTTAACCCTTTAAGTAAAGGATTTTCAAGCTATTTCACTTTTTCAAGATCTTGAGAGATTCTGAACTCTTCTCTGTTTCAGATAATATTTACCATTACATGATACAGAAAATTCGTCTTACTCATAATCCGACCAAGTTCACGACTCCTTTACATTAGAATGCTGTATAATTTACATTTCACAAAGGAATTACACAATATTTTATGCCCTTTGTCGCGTCCTTCTGCCGCAAAATAGAGCAATTACGAGCGACGAACGTTAAGCGTGAGCCTCTATAAAAAAAGGGTGCGAAGGCAAGGCGAATGTAAGTAACGTCTTGAGTGCTGTTACCGCAGAAATATCCCACAATGTAAATAAAAGCCTACCGACATAATTAACTCGTGGTGTGACATTTGGCACAATAGCCGCTCGCATAAACAACTACCCCAGATTTAGATATACTGCCGGTATACATGCATACATTACCATGTGAGAGGTGCCCTTGGGTAGTATTGGTAGAGCGTGGATGAAGCTCGAATTAACGATGTCTTCATCGCCGACTTGTGCATGTAACAGTCACTTATACCGGGTGTCAACGAAACCGCGTACCAGCCTGCCGTTTTTTTATTTATAAGAAGAAAATTTTAAAGAATGCAAACTGTATACTAGATACAATTGGCCTATTTTGACATGTTAGATATCTAAATAACAGTTCCAGTATTGCTGGAGATGCAAGGAACTTAAAATTTTAAACACCCTGCACATAACTTGATATACGGCTTGATATACGGCATTTTTGATAATTCGATTAAAAGGTTAATCAATTCTATGAAAACATAGCAATGATATACGGCTTGATATACGGCATTTTTGATATTTCAATTAAAAGGTTAATCAACTCTATGAAAACATAGCAAACATTCGTCCTTTGTGTTCAAATACTGTATCATAGAACAGTGGCGGCTCGTGGGTGTGTTACATGGGTGGACACAGGGTGTGTCAGTAGGATTACGCATTAGCTACCAGTGGCGCCGCAGGCGAAAATTTTTAAAATTTTCAAGGTCATGCGTTTTACTGACACTTTAGAATTTCAATGAAAAATTCTTTTATACAAAAATATAGACTTTCACAAGAATAATTTTTGGTAGCTTTTTTGAAATAATATTTAGTCACGAATATTGAGGGCTTAAATATATTAAAATAATGGGTGGCAGCATGTGAACAAAATTTGATATAGGTATCTTACCGTTATTTGTAGAGGAAATCAGCTCGCCTGTCCTTCACTGTTCACAAAAATGTTAATCGTCTTTTCATTAAGTCCCGGATTTGTAAATGTTTTTCATTGTAGCTAGCATGTTTCATAGCTCGTTCATTTAAATGTTTTAAATCACTCACCCCTTCTTGAGTCCATGCACTTTGGTTGCCACCCATCACTAAACAAATAAAACAAAACAATTTGTTTCTTTTAGTACACCCACATAACCACTTAAATCTGTCGTAGACACTACTATTAGAATTTCGTGAATGATTTCGCGATTTTCCTACGTCTGTTTTGGAAATAATCAAATCGGGTATCGGCCTTATTAACCGTTTAATTTCCGTTTGGATCCCGTATGTAATATCTTTATTAGTCAATAAAAAGTCCACCGAATTCATTTTGAAACGTTTCACAATCAAAAACAGTAAAAACACACTTCTCAGCGAAGAAAATAAACAATCACTAAAAAAGGTCACTCAACAAGTGTGACCCGTTCAGCTGATTTTCGAACGATTTAACGACGTCTGTCTGCTGCAATCGTCTCCAAATTTTACCAGTCACCGAAAAAGCCCGATTAAAAACGACGGCTGGGAAACTGTGTGCCCTTGCCCACGCGCGCGAAATGCGGCGAGGAATTCAGACTACGGTGGCTCGGTGCTCGATCGACCTGTGCCCTTTATCACCAGCCGCCACTGAAGTAGAATTGTTAAAGAAAACATACAAATATTTTAGAGTGAATGTTGTATAGCTATTGCAATATTTTTTCCACAATTACGTAGTGGAATGGAAGTACAGTATTCATGAAATTAAAAATTACGTATTGACTGAAGAGGGCTAAAATCTTTTGAAACGTCGAGATTTTAAGTTTAAGCAGACACAGAATTTCTGCTTAATTTCTGGGACAGGCCTGTAGATCTGTTTGTTAATCTTGTGTCCACGATAATTGGAAAAATTGGAAAACGTGTTAAGAAATCAATTTGAAATTTAGAACACTTCTGTAATATTATGAGGTCTGAAGCTGATTAGTTTTTGAGCCTAATCGGTTGAGGGGGGTTGGGAAATAAATGGGGGTAATACACTGTTTTCTTGTCTCTAGTAAATTCGCAAACGATGCAATGCATCCACTTCACATTTGAGGTTGAAGCGTTTGAAGGGGGTAAGTATTCAACATAGGTAAACTAAATGTTTTTTAACATATTTTAAAGTATGTATTTTAATTTTAAATAATTACACAGTAGCAAGAGCGCTATAAAAATCTCATATTCTTCTAGTTAAAAGTGGAACAATTGGATGTGGTGATTCCATTGGTAACAGTTTTCCTTACACCATGAAAATCTTTACCTTTACTTATAACTATAAGCTTGTATAAATATGTGAATAGATTATAAATTGACTGCAGATCTTTTTTGTTGTGAAACATTACCTGCATTAACATTTTGTGATGAAACACATGCTTTAAAAAAAGGGTCTTCTGCAATCCGTTTTAAAACACAATCAGTTCCCACATTTACAACAGTTTATAGCAAAAAAGTATACAGAAAAAGAGTAAAGTTTGAACAAAAGGCAATAACAACTGTATACATTAAGCGGCACCCTAATGCGTACATAGGCAATTGATAATTTAACTTCTTTGTTGAGTAGATGTAAACATGAGGTGAGAACCAATTAATCCTGTTGTTATCCTTATCCTTATGTTAATGTTGTCTCCAGTAAGACAAAATATTTATGACAGGCTAGGTTATTGCTTAGCTGAAGAAGGGGGGCTATTCGAATATTTACTATAATTGCATTTCTTTTCCTTGTTTCAACTGTTTATTTTGTTATTTGCAAGTACTGACTTGTAATAACCCGCCTTTTTAGGGCCGAATCTTTCGTCCCATATTAACTTTTTACAAATTATTATTACTATACTTATATAAAATATAAATTAAGGTGGATTTATATTATCCGGTCAGACACGGTGTGGGAACGTAGCGTTAACGTTCCGGCAAAGACGGGAGATGTTTATATTATCAGTACTATTTATATCACTCGTCTTCAGACATATAGATATATTGCAAGAACACAGTGAACTCTCGTTAAGAAATAATAGACGCGTATCGTGGCAGACAAACATTCTTCTCAACAATGACGGACGGTATGTGTATGACACGCAACGTGACTGAACGGAACCGATTCGCTAAATATAAATACTTGTATAAGAAATACATATAAGAATGTTTGTCTTGCTGGACACGTAACTTTTCCGCACCGTGTCTGACTGGATAATATAAATCCACCTTAAACCAAACGACAACAAACGTCTAGTCCCCGAGCGCTGGCGCAGTTTGAATTTGACATGTGCAGATGCTACTAACATGAACATGGTGATTACGTCAGATTCTGTACGCCGAAGCCGAACCATTGGAGCGTTCGTTCTGCCTTGTTTCGCTGTTGTCATATCAACATAATATTCCTATTAGATATTTTAAAATTGTTTAAAGTAATATTAACTGTTTAAAATTATTTCAAAGTAGTTGGTTTTTTTGTAAATATTTTGTAAATATAGGGTTTTTATAAAGACTTATTATGCAGAGTTAAGAGTTACAGTTAGTTCTGGCAACGTTGCTCTTTAGATTTCCGCCTTTAGAAGACCCCCTCTTAGCTTTATGTACAATCAAGCCCCCCCGGCCCAAGTAAATTCGCCTAACTATGAGATAAAAATGTATCATTTAATATGTATTTAATATCCACCTATGTATGCATTAGAGTACCAATTTTAGATTAGATTGCCAAGATTATAAAAAAGTCAATGTAGTTTTTTCTTCGAATTAAAAAAAACGTGACATTTTCGTGAATGTCAATTTAATCGTTGCTGAGATTTAATTTATTAACAACATAAACCACTTCCATTATAGTAAAAGGCAGATATTCTTCCAATAAAGTATTACTGTTATACACTGTACACATTTTGTCAATATTTGACTACTTTTTACATACTTTTCTTCGTCTTAGTTTGTTTTTCGCCACGCATGATACTTTTACGTATTTTATAAACGTACCTATTTTCGTAACATTCATCTTACTAAATCCGGTATTGTTCATGTTAAAAAACAGAAAAACGACCGAGAAATATACTAACAAAGTATCTACTCTTCACTCTTAATTTGTTGCTTGTAAACATGTTTTTTAGGCTGATATATGTCAATACACGCTTTAATCATAATAACGCCAACTGCCTTGAACCGCTCATCAATCACTGTTTGGCATAGATGTGGTTTATTGTGTTATTTTTTTCACAGCAAAGTTTTTAAATCTTTACATTAAACTTGCTCATCGCCGCTTACAAACATGGCTCAAGGCTAAGCTCGATGATTCTTGTTGAATTTTTTTGACAAATCGTTTCTTGAAAAAAAAATGCATAAACGTAATTATCACATAACATTACAGTAGAAGCTCCAAGAATTTTTTTGTTATGCATTTATTATTCCAGTAGAAACTAGTTAATTGTTTTTTTAAGACCATAATAATAACAATTATTTTGAAAAACAAAAAAAATCTTCTACATAATTATGGTTAACAATAATTATAGTGTCAATACTGTAAAAATACATTAGCAATTAATAAATTAATTAACACGGAAATTAATTATTAAATATGCTAGTGTTATCGGAAATAAAAAATTCCCTTTTATGTATTGGACGTGAATTTATCGATTCTCCAAGTCATGTGCCATTTCGTTGTCATTTGTTTGGCATCGAGCGATGTAATCGATTGTTTCGTAGAAAATTATTGTGATTGTGTATATGATTGTTTTGTGTCTGAAGCACTTAACTGTTTTCTGATATTGAAAGTTCAGAAAATTGTGTTCGACGCAATGGAATTTTTTTACATACAATAAAATAGATTGAATTTAGATGTTAGCAATCTAAAAGAAAGTTACCCTCATTCTGAGCTGAATATAAATACTTTAGGAGAATAGAGGGCTTTTATATAATGAAAAAATATTTGTATATTTGTTTATTCAAAATTTAATTTTTTTAGTACTCGGTATAAATAATGAGGAGCGGAGGCTCGAAGAAATTAATTAACACAAGTACTTTCCACATAAATAAAGACACGTTGCAAATTTGATTACATTTTATGACATGTTGGCAATTTTAGGGTTCCCAGCTGTTATTTTTGATCGAAAATTGTAAATATTTCTAAAACTGTTGGATATACAGGGTATCTGGAAAGTATGCGGTAGTATTCTAGGATTATACAGGAATAAGATGCGACACAGGTGCTTCCAGCAGGACGGCATACCAATTCACGTGACGTTTGAAAATTTATTTTTTAGAAGAATTTTTCGTAATTAATAATAATAATAATTCAAGAAATGCGGGATAGATGGCACATTTTGAGGACGTTTTTTATGTTACGATATGTCTGTTATTATTAGGATTGGGATATTATACTTGTATTGAAAGTTGTTCGGACAATCGAAAAATGTAATAATATACAGGCTGTTCTATTTAAAATAAGCAAGTTAATGTCTAATTGTAAGTTGGGCATAAGGAGAGGTCCCAAAGCTCCCACTGTTGAACAGAGGCAAGACACCTCTCATTTTCGTTAATGAAGGGGTAAAAATCAATCAATAAGTGTATGTCCGCGACATTCTCGAGGCCGTGGTACTTCCATGGACTCAGCAGCATTTCGGCAATACGCAATGGACTTTTGGACAACAGGACTCTGCACCGGGCCATAGGGCGAAAATGACTCAAGAGTGGTGCAAAGTCAATTTTTCGAGTTTCCTAACTTGTGAGGAGTGGCCGCCCTATTCGCCGGATCTCAAACCGATGGACTACAGCGTGTAGTCAATTTGGGTTTGGAGTCGCTGAAGCAATCGCTGCATCAGGGGTGGAATCGCCAGAAAACCTGCGTGCGATCACGGGAAATTTTAAGACGCGTAATAACATTATTGTAATGCAGTTATCTTGTAAATAATATACAGGGTAATTCCTAAGTTGTTATATTTTTTTAATAGCCTGCAGAACTATTCAATACAAACGTTTTTGCCGAATACCATTTTCCAAGATACTCAAAAATTAAATAGTTGCAGCGTTATTAGATTGGCAGTTAATTTTGAAGAAACGAGTCTCACCCCCCGAATGTCTTCGTTTTTATGCAAAATGAAAGGTAAGGTGGTTTGGAGCGAAAAAATTGTTTTAACCGGCCCTGTACGAGGATTTGAGTGTTTTTTTACGATTTTTCCGGCACTAGATTTGTCGAAAACGACTTTCTTCGATATTATTGACACATAGCCGAAAAAAATGCCGAAAAACCTATATCCGATGTAAAATTTTCCGGGAAACGCGATCCCGCCAGTAGTTTTGCAATATTTCATCAAGTTTTCCCGGAAAATTCGGAAAACGGATTTTTACGAAAAAATCATATCTCTATACTATACGTATAAAAACCTTTCGAATTTCGACAGAATACTCTTCGATATATGTACTTTGACCTGATATCAGTTAGAAATGTGTACTCCTCAATCAGAACCGATTTTCACTAGAAAAGAAAATTTAAATTGACCGTAATGCAAGTTTGAAATAAGCGCGCTTTTACTCCCAAGCATGGAGGAGGAATTAGAAGTGTATATATACTCTTCGCGAACCGCCGTCGACGTACGAAATTCCTAACCTCAAATTTTCATATGCATCGAGAGATTGTCAATAATGAGTCACCTCGTAACCTGCAATTTTTCATTGTTCGCACCGTGTACTAATGAAAATATAGTGAAATGAAAGTGTGTTAAGTGTTTAGGGTATATGAGCGTGCACAGGCAAACTAACGACAGATTCCAATCAAACGATTCAATATTGACATGGAGTTCCTGAAAATAGATCCTAGTTTATGGTCAAAAGATGACGGTTATAAGAAAGGTTTAGGTCTAGTCAAGAACTTGAAGGTGGTCAACGATATTGCAGAACGGGCTATAAAATTGATGTGTGACTACAATAATATATTGACAAATGACGAAAATCAGATTCAGTATATTCTCCAGGTGGTCAAAGAATATCGTAGAATATTCCCGACAGCTGATAAAACATCACTAGTTATGTAGTGATGAGTGACAACTAGATCTGTATTGATTACTGATAGTTTGTTCGAATAAAAATTACTAAAAGTTTATGTACAATATTTTCATATTGGTTGCCGTTTTATTATTTGATTCATCTCTCGCCCAGTGTCGCCGGATTCCTAAAGCTTTATATTATCACTGCATGCACCTGAAAAACTATTTTTGAGAAATAAAGTAAGCTAGATCTTCATGCAGAAATTCAGCAGTTTTAACTTTATTTTCCAGTGAAATTCGGTTCTGATTGAGGAGTACACATTTCTAACTGATATCAGGTCAATGTACATACTATATCGAAGAGTATTCTGTCGAAGTTCGAAAGGTTTTTATGTGTATAGGATAGAGATATGAGTATTTTCGTAAAAATGGGTTCCGGGGAAACTTGATGAAATATTGCAAAACCACTGGCGGGATCGGGTTTCCCGGAAAATTTTACATCGGATATAGGTTTTCTGTTTTTCGGCTATGTGACAATAATATCGAGGAAAGTCGTTTTCGACAAATCCGATGCCGGAAAAATCATAAAAACACTTAAATCCTTGTACAGGGCCGGTTAAAACAATTTTTTTTTTCGCTCCAAACCACCTCACCTTTCATTTTGCATAAAAACGAAGACATTCAGGGGGTGAGACTCGTTTCTTCAAAATTAACTGCCAGTCTAATCGTTATAGGCCAATCGTGACGAGACGCCCCGTATAAATGAGTATATACATCGCGGTGGGTGTCAGGTGTTTCTCGGATGTGCGGTCATAGACCCGCTCCGAGGCTGGCTATCCGTTTAGGCACGCACCGTAATGTACGCTCAAATGCCATCTTTCATATGTAATTTTAACGACTTCCTAATTAGAAAAGGGGAAAAATTACCGCGGATGAATTCAGGCCTGCCGTACGACCATTTAAGTGGATTCTTAATGCCCCCAGAAGCCATCAATAACAGCGGTACTGTTATCGACATTCGAATGCTAATTTGTGCGGGATTAGCTGGGTGTACGGTTAAAATTTTCGCGTGAAAATTGTGGATTTTCTCGTTTTATTGCGTTCTCGGTTTATAACGCTCTTCTGTTCGTATCAACGTTTCTACACTGAGGGAAAGAAACTTCTATAACTCAATGCAACATCGATATCATATCGAATTAATTATGAACTATTATATATATTCTATTCCGAACATTTCTTGCTTAAATGATTTATTAATCATTAATTCGATAGTTTGTTTTAGTTTTTAAATCATTGGTAAAAGGAATAGTGTTTTATTAAATCTAAAAGCTTTTGTTTTGAGAGAAAAATTGTTTCCGGAAACCGCACGCAATTAATTCAAATTAATAAACTAATAATGATTAAAGCACTTCTCCGTTCACCTGAAAGCTTCTAGATTATTCTTCAAAATATTCAATGAATTAATTAACTTAACAATCTGTTTTAGTTTTTAAATCATTGAATTTCTCGTTCTAAGAGTGTGAGAGAGTTTTACCGTGATTTACCGAACCAATTAATTTAAGTTCGATGGATTAATTAATTCACCATAATAGCCCTTTTAGCTTTTAAATCATTGGTAAAAAAAAGTTTTATTGCGTTGGTATTTAACATTTAACACTTTTCTGTCAATCTAGCTATTATTCATTCACCTTGAGGGAAAAATTGTTTACGGAAATCTGATTAATTCAAATTTAGTTCAATTAGGATTCTAGAAGTGTTTAGTTATACATTTATACATTTATTTTACGGAGTTTTTTTTTATTTTTTCTTCTGAATTTAAAACGCTCTTATATCCACTTAAAACTGTCTGTTGACATTGACGGAAAAACATTCGCTGTGACCTAGTGATTCTAAATTCAATAAATCACGTAATTCAATCATTTTTTAGCTTTTAATCATTGACGAAGATTCTATTTGCCAATTCAGAGACAAATATACTCGTAAGTTCAGCGTGATTCAATGAGTTAAATTCAATAAACAATCAACAAAACAAACATTCGAAGTATTTTATTCATCGATAAGATTTAATTCATTGAATTACATTCCATACATTAATTAACGTTAAATTAAAGTAGTTTTTGGGCCTTAAATTCGTTAGGAACATTAAAAACCTAATGGGATTTTTTCTCCTTAAATTAAATCTTGAGTATTGCTTAGTGTAATTAACATAAGATGATTGAATTAATTAATAAGTCTTTTACGACTTATTATCACCAGTGCGCATAATAATCGAAGTTATGATATAAGAACAAATTGTTGAACAAATAAATAAAATCTGTTTTAAAGATTTAGTATTATCATGACTTTTTTATCAATATTTTAGCGTTTCAGACCTCAGTCCAGAGATTACTGACTATGTTGTGTATTTCCAGTAAAGCGTTTCTTTAATGTTTCTTCTCTACTTAAAAATGTATTCAATGTTAATGGCAGGCTCTACAAAAAAAAAAACTCCACTTATACATATTCTTTCCACTTCGATGATCCAGACCTAATAGATTATGTAAAACTGATCTAGATTACCTAATGATTTCGTCTCAGAGAGAAACATTTTCATAATAATAAACTTGATACGAACTGTGCTGATAATGAACTAGGTCTATTGTACCTTTCTTTATTTATTCTGTTTGAGTGCCATAATAGGCAAGGGTTTGGCGTGTTATTAATCTTGTCATACGAGTCCTTTATACACAAAGGGTGTTACATAAAAACTGGATCACTTGCTAGTAGTTAATCGATACAAAACGTTCTGCAGGTCAGAGGGTGAGGATAGAGACTATGTAGAGGAAGGGTAACAAAATATTTAAATTTAGTTTGCAGACGGAACCATATCGAGGTTTAAATATACATATTTACTGTTATTAGGGTAACAATTATGAAGAAATAAGATCAGGTTACATATTAAGTAAAAGAAAAGTTTAAGTCATGTCTAACGATGAAAATAACAGGTCTCTGATGAAATAAAAAAAAACTTTTGTTTATTTGAACAACGCTGCTACTTGGTATGTATCCTTGACTTGTAAAGTTAGACAGCAGCTGTCTTTTTTTTCAATAAAGCGTCGTCGAACGTTCCTCAAATTTTGCAAATAAAAAAACTAGTAGAGATGGCTTACGTTGATCCTTATAAATGATCAACTTCCTAACCTATTTAATTCCGTCCATATTTTTGGCGCTTCGTTGACATTTAACCCCCCTTTTGTTTCCACCATCGACTCGGTCGACTGCCGACGCTTTCTGTTACCTAATCCGGGTCGGCAAATAATTAATCACCGGCCCAAAAACTCACGGTGCGGTTTGGGCCGTGACAAATAGTGTGTCTCGAATATGTCAACCCTGCTTTTCAATCCCGGGCTACCCTGAATACATTTCACGCGCGTTTTTTTAGGTACGGAATTTCTTTAAAACGATTGTAAATTGTCTCACGCGTTTGCCACTATGTTCTCGTATTGACATTGCTCAGTACCCGGCTACGACGGATATTTGCATTGTGCGCTTTTTTTTTGAGGAAGATTGTCAGGGAACTCGAGAACGACATCCATATCGGAATGCTTTCTTGTGGGTTTCTGTTTGTTTTGTGTAATGGAGGACGCAGATCTGGGGAGCTCAAGTAGTTCGGATCATTTTGTGTATAATGTTTGACTTCTACGTACTTCAAATGAGTCCAAAAGTGATCCGGTCCAATAAAACAATTTTCTTTGAAGACGAACAAAAGTGATAAAAAGGGGATACAAGAAATGATCAAAATAGAATATATCCAAATGAATATGTGGCATTTAGTGAATAAACACAACATAAACAAACCCAGAAAAATGTTTTAATTAAATATATTGCTTTAATTAATGAAAGAATTTTCTGATGATGCCTTAATAAAGTACAAGTTCATTTCGGAGCTGGAATATAATAAGAAATGATATTTTCGATATGTACCAGTTGAGTAAGTTGTCAAAAATTTGTAAAACAAAATGTAAAAAAATCCGTGTTTTTCTCCTTTTCTCCTAGATGACTATTAATTTTAGAAAGAAGTTGAAAAATGAAAAAGGTTTTGTTATTAAATGTTTTGCAAAGTATGAAATTAAAAGATGCCTTATATCGTTGCAAAACAATTTGGAAAACAAATATTATTATATTACAAACAAACAAGAGGTCAACGTTTTTCATGAATATTTTTCGGTCACTTAGATTATACACACAACTTTCAGATAATGGCTCAGAAACAATTGTGATATGACAAAATAGCATATCAAATTTCAACCAAATCGGTCTGATAGTTTTTGCATATCAATTTTACAATCCAGACCTTTGCGACATGTATAGAACCGTCAAAAGGGCCTTGAGAAACCAATAAAGTTTTCAAAAGAGCCTTGAGCAACCTGATTCATTTTTTATTTATAAAAGACCTTTCAAACTTTCTACATCTGCATGTACACAATTTCCAAAATTTTTAGGATGTTCTAACATGTGGCAATACTCGAGTAATATATATAAACAAATGGAACGATGTGTTTTACTTAGCTTTTAAGTTGTATTTACTTCAATTTAATTTGATTACAGTACTTCTGTATCAACTAGTACTGTTGTATTACTTAATTTGTATGCAATAAATTATGATATAATTTCATTGTAAAATATGGCAAACGTGTGAAAGGCTATTAGGCCTATTAGTAACTTTTTATATCACACTTACCTATGGTGCGTTTGACTTTGTGACGTTTAGATATTATGTAGAATGAAGTAAAAAAATACAAAGGATCCTCATATTTGGAATATGAGGACTTTGAAGACACATTTCTCAAATTTGGTAATATGGGGTACAGTCAGCAATGAAACTCATGATATGTGTATCATGATTTTCGACTTTTTCGACTTCTTAAAGGTGGCTTAAATTCTGATAATTTTTGTACCACAGTACTGATTTTTATTTGCTCTTGATATCGTTATAAAATAGTTAAACCCTCCGAAAATATTCAATTCACTTTAAAGTTCTTGGACTCAGATGAAAATTAAATCTTCAGAATACCTATGTATCTAACTAACTGAGCCATTTTGTTCTATTCACTTGAATCACATGCAATATCAGTATTCAATGAATTAATTAATTCAATAATCAATCAATTCAATATAGTTTTTTAAATTAAAGGGTAGGTATTTTGCGTTCCAAAAGTGTGAGAGAGTTTTACCGTGATCAATTTAATTTAAGTTCGATGAATTCATAATTAATAAGAGTGAGAATACTCTTAATTAATAAGAGTGTCTATCTGACTGACCGAACCATTTTGGCAAACATATGTCTACACATGAAAAATTTGTAAAAGTCCAAATATATCACGAAGATTAAAAAAAGCCCACGCCACGCATAATACTAAAAAAATAACGGATTAATATCCCTCTAGATCTCGCTGTGTTTTATTAAAATTTCATGAACAGTGATTTTTACGAAAACGGTGGTAAGAATGGTAGAGTTTTGTATTTTTATTATGTGTTTGGTTCAACTTTAGTAATTTTTCATGTCTTTCTGAAGATTTCCTTTCAATATGAGCTCAAAAACTTGTTTAATGTTTTCGAAGTTATTTGCGGTGTTTTGAAAACATCGCAATTTAACTTTTTTAGCGATATCTTTTCACTTAACGATGTCTTCAGATCTTTTTTCTCGGTAGCTAGGCGTATTACGACCCTTGGCAACGTCTCTTCTCGCAACGGCCTGCGAACCGTTGCGCCTAGTTAAAGAGGATGATATGCAGTGCGCAATGATTAATAGTCTGCGGTTAGGCAAACAGATAGCTCGTAATGGACGAATCTTTGTGTCTCACAGCACACATGTGACTCTCTCCGCTGCTCCTTAACGATACGCTCCATTGTTGCCGGAAGTATTAGGAGACTCTCCTGAATGGATCCGGCCGAGATTATTAATGATCTAGATCGGCTTACCTTACGGTGCGTGTGTGAAGTTCGAATTAAACGCCGTCAATTTACGGGACAATGCCGTGTTTGGAATAGGATCGGGGCTATTACCGAGCACTTCAGTTTGTTTAAGTGACTGTGGGTTTCTATTTTGGACGAATGCAATGGCACAGTGGCAAAAAAATGAAAGAAAACGTCCTCAAAATATGCCGTGGAATCGATATTGCATGTTTTTAATTATTCCCATAGAACTGCTGAGTTTTGATATTTCTTTTATCATATTTAATTTTCTTGATAATAAAAACAGAACCTGATAGTTCTAATAGTAATAAGTCAAAACATGCGGGATCCATTCCACTGCAGACTGAATACTTTTTGATCTTACGATATATACCTACAAATATATAAGAGGTGTGTAAATTAAGTAGAGACTGATTTTTTTTATTTTTTTTTATTAGAATAGAATTACAATTCAGTATTGTTTCCTTCGAAATAACTTTCTTGGGAAGCCACACAGCGCTGGAGACGGTTCTGCCATTCCTCATAGAAGTGCTGGAACTCATATACTGGAATAGCCTTCGGCCGGTTACAGCTGTTTGAATATTTTCTATGGTCCCAAAATGACTGACGTCCCTTGAGGTGATTTTTCAATCTCGGGAAGAGAAAAAAGTCACAAGGGCTGAAGTCAGACGAACATGGAGGCTGAGGAGCCACAGGAATGTTTTTACAGAGTAAAAACTCGTTTACTGACAAGGCGCATTGTCCTGATGCAATATCCAGTTGTTCTTGATATTTGGTCTCACACGTATGACCCTTCTTCGAAGTTTTTCAAGAACCTCTCTGTAAAAGTGTTGATTTACTGTTTGGCCTGGAGGCACAAACTCTTTGTAGACAATTCCTTGGCTATCAGAAAAGCAAATGCGTTTGATCTCCGACTTGCTCATTTTTGTTTGTTTGGGTCTTGGAAAGCTTAAAGTGTGCCATTCCATGCTTAGGCGCTTGGTTTCCGGGTCACTCAATACCCAAGTCTCATCACCTAACACGTTGCATAAAATGGGGATAATTTTCAATCGATTCCAAAAAGTCAAGACACCTTTCTCTCCTGATGTCCTTTTGTTCCTGCGAAAGGTTTTTTGGAACAATTTTTGCGCAGATTTTTCTCATCCCCAATTCGTTAGCCAAAATTTGATGAACAGTGGGGTGAATCAAATGGAACCCTTCCCCGATCATTCTTGTTGTCAACCGACGATCTGAACGCACAAGATTCCGTATTCTATCGACATTTTCATCGGTTCTTGGAGATGAAGACCTTCTTCCTTCTGAGAATGCCTTAAACCACCGAAAAACCTGGGCTCTTGAAAAAAACACTGTCTCCGTACTAATTCTTGGCAGCAGCTGTTTTGGCATTTCGTAAACGAGTCTGACTGAACTATAACTATAACTATAGCACTGTAATTGTTCTGCAAATAAAAGTTTTTCAATGCAAGATAAAAGTTTGAAGCTCAAAAAAGACACAAATCACTATTAAAGCCAATGTAGATAATTTCAAAGTGTTAACAAATGTTAAGTAATACAACTCGGCAACTTTGGATCTGCTGCCAACTGCATAAAAACAAATTTCAAGCACGAAATTTAAAATTCAATAAAATATTCCATTATAGTTTTTATTTAAATATAATTGAGTTGTTGTATCACCACACTCATTTAATAACATCATCGATGACATGCATCAGTTTTTATTTTGTACAAAGTATATAAATATGTGAAATTCCAATATAAAAATACAATGAAAATATTATTTATGAAATATATTTATTGTTGATGAATCATTCTCAGTATCGTGAATTCATAACTATATAGAAGATCGTAATTCAAATAGAGCAAGGGTAAAAAGTGAATAGTAAGTATAACAAATTGGTCATGCGAAAAATGTTATAGATATGGGGTAGAATAATACATAGAGGGACATATAAAGGTAATTTGAAAGCAGTCTTGTAATGTGAATTAGGTGCATTTATTTTATTTTATTATAAATATTATGCAAATATTTGTGAATTAGGTGCATTTGGCATACATTATAAAAGTATAGCAAGGTAATTTTGTAATAGAAATGTATTGTATACTTTATCTAGATAACTGTCTTTCTAGTGGTTAATTTATATAAATATTTATATAGATATGATAAATGGTAAATTCTAGAAATACTATAAAATTAATTTAACACTATTTTTTTCTTCCAATACACATTTTTTTTGTATCAATGGAAACATTTTATAGATTTTTTTACCGCAAAAACTGTTTTTTAGAGAGTCTGTGTGCAATAAATTTTAAGTGTGTTTAATATTGTTTTAAAATTACATGAGTAACATTCATTACCATGTATTTTTTTATATTTTACATAAAAATGATTTATTGATGCAAAACTTGAACTTTCTTTTAGGGAACCATTTACAAATGTCGACTCTCTTAATCCAATTATAAATTTGCTTGTATAAGCTGACTCCACTTCAATGTCTTTACGCCTTCTTTTGGTGTCACAAGTCATTAATTAACTACTGTCCTTTTATTCAATAGGGAACAGATACGCCAATATGCACTGCGTGTAATTGTCGAAGACTTGCTCTTGCAGTACGCTCGAACCCGTAATTACCTAGAACCTCGGAGCAAAACGCCGAGCTTAAAAAAAATACTTTTAAAGTTAATGAATGCTAAATAAGTCAATTAGGTGCACTGTTTCTGACAGCTCAAAATAAATGCATCATATTACACGTGCGTTTACCAGCTTATGAACTCATTAACTCGTTAATTGTCTGTTCGAAAGGCTGTCTAATAAGGCTAAAGTGTCTGCTTGTGACCGAAGGAAACGCTTAATTATCCCAGGCCTGTGGAGAGCTTAGAATTTTTCCATTTTTTTCTACACTGAGATTTTGACTAATATCTACATACTTTTTGCAATTTTGTTTGTAAAGAAGTACATACAGGGATTTTCGAAATTCGTTTATTTCTCACATATATAGTGGTTAAGTGGCCATTAAAACAGAACCATCAGCGTCCGTGAGAATAATCCGGTATCATGGCCCTATTGCCTCTACGAAATGACATTGCCACTGATGGCCAGAAGCACTAGCTAGCGTGTTTTGATCCGCAGTTTTAAAAATTGGAAAAAAATCTTGCGGGGTCATGAGAAAACTATAATCTTCTGGGTTCTGATGGTCGTAGGTATGTACGAAAGCGGCAAACCAAGAACTGTTGCCTAAATTTAGTACGAAGACTGTTAAATATAGGGGTGCTAAAATTGTGTGGAGCTTTTTAATGGTATAGGCTATTGGACTGATTTATTGTAGAAAAGATACAAGGATCAAAAAAGTACTACACTTTTCAAGTCATAAAGTATCTTGTGTATACAGTATATTTATTTCTTCGTATTCTTTACTTAGAATACAACTGTACTCTACGAGGTGTGTAAATTAAGTAATGCGACTGGCAACGTAGCGCCCAATTTAACAACACTGCGGAGGCGGGACTTGGAAGGGCGGTTGGTTAACATATAGTGCAACTTCAGTACAAGTTTTAACTTGTTAGTCATTTGTTTGTTCTTTATGACTGTTTTCGTAAACCGTTTTTTTTTTCTAGTGCGTTTTAAAAATGATGACATTAATTTTGAACAACGGTGTGCTATCAGGTTTTTGCTTCAGACTTGGAAACATCGCAACATATACTTTTGCAAAACTTCAACATGCCTACGGAAACATTGCTTTTTAAAGAGCCCAGTTTTTCGGTGGTATAAGGCATTCTCAGAAGGAAGAGAGTCGATTGAACTTTCATCTTCAAGAACCGATGAAAATGTCGACAGAATATGGGATCTTGTACGTTCAGATCGTTGTTTGACGTCAAGAATGATCGGGGAAGAGTTAAATTTGAATCACACCCCTGTTCATCAGATTTTGATGAACTGGGGATAAGAAAATTCTGGTTTCAAAAAACCTTTCGCAGGAACAAAAGGACGTCAGGAGAGAAAGGTATCTTGACTTTTCGGAATCGGTTGAAAATGATCCCCATTTTATGGAACGTGTCATTACTGGTGATGAGATTTGGGTGTTTGAGTACGACTCGGAAACCAAGCGCCAAAGCATGGAATGGCACACTTCAAGCTCCCCAAGACACAAAAAAAGCAAGAACGAGCAAGTCGAAGATCGAATGCATGCTGATTTTCTTTTTTGATAGCCAGGGAATTGTCCACAAAGAGTTTGTGCCTCCAGGCCAAACAGTGAATCAACACTTTTACAGAGAGGTTCATGAAAACCTTCGAAAAATAATCATGCATGTGAAACTAAACATCAAGAACAACTGATTACTTAATTTACACACCTCGTATAACAATGCTGTATTCACTTCAGTTTTGTATTTTTTTGCCGATTTTGTTAATTTCCAAGTTTTAAAAATTCGTTTTATCATTTCCTTTTTTGTTTAATTTTTCATCAGATACAAATGTACACTGTATACTGCTTTTACTCCAGTTACAATACATGTAACGCTGAAATTTCCATTTCTTACTCTCTATTTTAGGTGACTATTAATAAGAAATACTCAAACCTCACTCTCATAAAGTAGCTAAGTTTATGACATTTGCGTCAAATTAAAAATTCAGCTCAGATTCTTCTGAATTTATCAATTTCGAAAATGTAAGTACAGTCTGAAAAGTACAGAATCGAAATTCTGACGTTGTTTTGATGTCAGTGTTAGATATTGCCGGTAATTTCTGGTTTTGTCTGATGTAAAATATCAAGCTAGGCACACTAGCGTATCAAATGTATGCAACATTCGAAGAAAATTCGAAGAAACTGGCCAGATACGTTATGTATGTATCACCGACTTCGTATCAGCTCTATGACATCTTACACGCGAAAGGTGTTTGATGTTTAATATCGACACTACATTACGAAACACTAATTTACTAATCACGTTTCAACAGTTAGACAAGATAAGACACCTATCAGGCTCATCAAGCGCTGCAGGCATCAAAAACCGTTTGTCTTTAAAACATTTGGATTGGTCATGAAATATTTCGCACGACGATAAAAATATTTATAACCAATGGGTTAATACGGTACTTTCGTTCGGAATATGTAAAAAAATACATTCCTCCTCAGTATATTTATAAAAATGCAGGAGTATTGGAACCTTCGGTGTAGAAATTGTGAAAGTATGAAAGGACGGCAATTGGTAACTCCTTGTCAATTCATTGGTAATTTTTTATGAGCAAATTTGAATCCAAAACCAAAGAAAAAACGGAGTATTTGCTCCAATATGCAATCAAAAAACATAAAATCAATAGCAACTAAAATAAAAGTCGTGAATTTATGAAATAAGTTGTAGAGCTTGCGAACAAAAATATATCGGGCAAATAAAAAGATCAATCGTAATTCAAAGAACACATAAATCACTTAAAATGTGATGAATAGAAAAACCTTATGCAGTTAATTCATACATTTTATGTCAACAATGAAACTAGTTGATATCAGTAGCTGACTTTCTTGTACCGTAAAAACCGAAAATGGAAAACTCCCAAGTAAGACTATCTACTAACAGTCACTAATTGTATTTGTGGTTGTTAACCGGTTTACTGGTATTGTATCGTATATGATAAAAAAAGTGCCAATTCTGGTATTGTATCATGTATGATCAAATAGAATTACTTTCTTAATTGTCTAGGGATTTGAGCCAAACTTGGGATACAACAGTTTTTAGGGGCAATCCATATCTGTCATCATTATTATAAAATTCAACATGGTGGACTAAATATGGCGTAATTAACCCCTTAGCGCGCAGCAAGTTTTTTAATTTATTTTTTTTATCTGGACCGGACATTGTTTTGTCAAGGTTGCTGATCAAAGTTTTTAGAGTTGTTGAATTTGGAATCGGATTTTTTAAGTTTCAAGATGGCTGACCCAAAATGGCGGTCAAAAATTCAAATATTTTCGGAATTTTGGAAAAACTGCTTGTAGGGGATTTTTTAGATAACCCATTACGCATCTGGGATCAAATTGTGAAAATTCAAAACGGCAGATCTAATATAGCAGACGAAAATTAAAAATTTGTGCGAATCTGTAAAGCTATATGTAGGATATATTTTTATGAAGTCACTGATAATAAATCTGAAAATAGATATAGAAAATCCGAAATGGCGGATCAAATATGGGAGTAAAAACTAAAAATTTGTGCGAACCTGAGTAAAAAACAATGTATATAAGTTTTTGAGGTCGCTGATTACAAATCTAAAATCAGATTTTGAAAATTCAAAGTGGCGGATTCTTCAAAGACCTTCGTAAACAAAATTTATTGTTCAGCAAATAATTGATGGCTTAAAATTTCACCCCAGCTCCGATTTTCCACTCTTCGGGTATGAAAGATCGAAAAATAATCTTTGACCGAAATTGAATGAAAGAAACAAAAAATCGGGTAAAAATATTGGTGCGAATTTTTAGTAATTGAAAAATTTGAAAGTTTCACATAAGCCCTACCCAATTCTCCATCATTCGAGGGTAGTAAATAAAAAAAAAAACTATTGAAATCAAATTAGAGACACAAAAAACCCTTGTTTATATGTAATATGGAGTTGAAAGAATTGAAAAAACTCAAAAGTTCTAAAACCACCAACCCCTGTTTTCAACCCCTGTTTTCGGTGGTGGTACTTGGTACAACTTCTTGGGAGTTGTTTGTCACAATACTTGAAGGAGCCTTTCTTTTAAATCTTAATCCTTTACTACCAAGGTGTAATTTCCCGTTTCGAGTATTATTACATCCATTACCACCGGTTGAAACAAAGAAACCAGTCAGAAAACGCTTTCTAAAACAGCACGCGACCCCAAGGCGCGATATTTCAGCCTGCTCGCAACGGTGGCTCTTCACATATTAGCGAAATAGGTGCCGAACCTTCTCGGCTAAGATTACATTCGATATCCATGAACTCATTAATATTTATATTGCCGATAAATCATAATTAAAGTTCAGCCTAGGTGAGGTATCATCTGCAACTTACATAAAGCGCATTATCGGCTGGTTATTAATGCCGTCTAGTAGAGGGGACCATTGGCACATACGGAGAGATTTAACCAATCAGTGGGACATACGGTTATCGCCGTTCAGTCCGCATCTCCCCGTGTCATCTCCGGACGAGCCCAATCAGCTTGATTAATGAATCTCTGCGTTTGGAATCAAACGAACGGACTTTTTTCCAATAGGAATTGTGAGAATAAACGCTGCACGTTGTTAAAAATCGCACGAGGCATTTGATAGATTTGCATAGTTATAACTGTGACTGTCTGCTTTTTTATGGTTGGGTTTGATTGCAAGTAAATGTGAAGCAGTCGTGAAAGTTGAACAGTGATGCAGGATACATACTCTGATCGAAATTTGACACGGACTGGTCCATTTAAACCACGCGCGTAAAGCGAATCGGCATTTTTTTGTCCTAGGTTGGTACAACCTTCGTTGACATTCGTGTGATGTTTGAGCGGGATGTGTCAATTAGTGTGTGTTTGGTAGCCATTTGTTTATGACGCGAAAAGTTTGTCTGGCGATTTTTACTACGGAAAAAGAATGGAAAAACGAGTTTGCTTGAAATTTTGCGTTTCCAATGGAATTATGGCTACGGAATCGTTGAAAATATTGCATTTTGAATTCCATTGTAAACGCAAAATTTCAAGCAAACTCGTTGTTCATTTTTTTTCCAAAGTAAAAATCGCCAGACAAACTTTTGGCGTCGTAAACAAATGGCTGCCAAACATACACTAATTGACATATCACTCTCAAACTTCACACGAATGTCAACGAAAGTTGTACCAACCTAGGAAAAAAATACCGATTCGGTTAACGTGCGCGGTTTAAATGGACAAGTCCGGGTCAAATTTGATCAGTCGGATTGCAGGAAGATTGATCCAGGGGCGTGTTCTCCATGGAAGCTAGGGAAGCACAGCTTCCTTTACCTCTAAGTAAAGGAGAAGAAGCTTTTAAGGAAACTGTATATTAATACTTTTTTTGAAATTGATTATTATTTATTAATATTTACATCAAATTACGATAACTCAAGAACGCATTGAAATATCAATTTGAAATTTGGAATACTTACGTAGCCTATCGAGTTATGGATCTGATTTTGAGCTTAATAATTTGGGGTTTGGAGGGGTTGGGGGGTGGGGGTAAATTTGCAGAACAGGTCGAAGACAGCTTCAAAAAAATCTTTCACCTCCTCCTTAGAGAATAAAATGACAACTAAAATAAGTTTTGAGGAAAGTATATACACATACCTAATGTTGTGCGTGACCTGATTTTAGAAAGAAAAAATGGTACGTGTAAGTAATGATTCCTTAGGCAGCAATTTTATTATCATTTTATTTCTTGCGCAGATCTATAAAAAAAGTATATTAATATAGTTAGTATGTAAGGGCAAACCTCATTATGTATTCCGACGTGCTAAAACTGAATTTTGTAATGATAAAAAAAATTGACATGTCAATTTTTCTCCACTCCCCCCCTTTAACCCTCTGAGGGTTTTAATTTTCAAGAAGAGTCGTTTTTTGGGATTTTGGAGGTCGGTGATCTAGACTCTGATGTCAAAATTGACATCACACAATTACAGCTGAAAATGGCACCATTCAGATGGCTAAAGATTGTGTAGAAAAATTGACACGTCAAAAAAAAGGTTTTATTATGAAATCCGGTTTTAGCACATCAAATTACATCGGAACATTGGGTCGGCACTCTATAACAGAATATACTAGGCGCAGAAATTAATAGGAGGATATAAACGAATAATCGAATCCAAAATTTTTAGATGATTTTCAAAGAGCTATAACTTGGGGAAAATGGTCGTAGAGAAAAAAAAGGAAATTGAAGTTCCAAGTTTCTGGTTTATAATTCAAATTAACGTTTTTTGATTATGAAAATATGGATTATTGTTTAAAAAATCTTTTTTTAATTTAAGAAAATGAACAAAAACTGAAAAATCGATCCTTATATTGATTTTTAGCACAAACGACTATTTCAACAAATTCGAGCACTATAAAAAAAATCGCTGCGCTTTGAAACAATCAGGGTTCTTTTGGGGGACTTTAAGGTTGAAAAGTTATGCAAATATCCCTATCTCTGCAGTTCTTTACCTGTTTTTCTTAGTAAAACAATGTTTCTAACAAAAACCAATCACTACAATTTGTTAAGGATACTTTGCAGTTTTCAAAGCCCTACTTTAATTTTCTGTACGTTTATTATTTCCTATGTAATTCATTACCAAGGTCAAAAATGATTTTTTTGCATTGAACGAGGATTAAATTATCTAAAAGCAGGTTATGATGAGATTATTTACAAAAAAACGTATTCAGCAAAGTCATCAGCAAAGTCCGTGGACCTTTTAAAAGACTATAAAAATTTCGAAATTTTTTTTAAGGTGGTTCTCTCATGATTACTCAAAAACTGCGGAACTAAAAAAAAATTACACAATATACAAAAACTATACACTTGGAGCTTCAATTTCTTTTTTATTTTCCTTTACCTACGACCATTTTCCCTTAAGTTACAGCTCTTTGAAAATCACTTTGAAATTTGTGATTTTCCTATATCCTTAATCCCCTTATCGTTAACAATAATAATTTTGACGACCTGTACCACACCTTTGACTATTTGGCTACAGAGAATTATCTTTAACGACCAATTTATAAAATTGTCTGAGAAACAATATGTGTCAGTAGATCTCCTGCGTAATACAGTTACTGGCATTTGGCAACAGCATTCAAATATTCTAGTTCGCTCCGTTTTCCATTTTACATTGTTGCAAACTAACAATAAATATTCAGATAACGGATCGAAACGCAACCTATGCCGATTTGTATGTGCGCGACGGTGTCGCACCAGCAGCTCTACTGGCCTGTACTAACTAATATGTTCTAATTGACGACATAATTCCGAGCATTAATATTCATAAGCCAGGCTATTCAGCGTCGCCAACCGAGATAGATATACGCCAGTCGGGAAGGTGTTTTTAACCGCTGGTACCATAAACATTCCTAATCCGCAACTATCATAAGGATAATGTTGCTAATCAATTAGAGTAATAGGAATATCGTGTAGCCTGTATCTTTATTTGAGAACGCCTGATGGATTTATTATGAATAAATATAGTTGGTATTTGAGGTATCTATTAATGGGATTTTAATACGGAATTAAAAATTAGTCGGGTTTCGATTGATTATAAGTTGGAAGACGAACGAATTTGACTTCACAGCGATGTCAAGTATCGGGGTAAAGCTGTGTTTGGACTAATCTTCCGAAATGTTCGCGATTGTTCACAAACATTCGCTGTACATGAAAATTTTTAATAATTTTATCAGCAGATACTTGTATTTTAATGATGAATATTTATAATATGGTAATTACATATTTCCTGTAGCTCAATGAAGAGTGGAGAGAACTGTAGACTAAAGGTTTGTCACCAAAGAAGGTCTTTCGCGAACAAGTAATCCTTTGTACATCGAACTTTTTAGAATTTCAGATATTTGGATATAAATTTTCAGTATCTTTACTAGTATGTGTTAATATTTCAATGATGAATTGTCATGATATGGTGATTACACATTTCCTGTAGCTCAATGAAGATTGAAGAGAACTGTAGAGTAAAAGTTTATCCCCAAAGAAGATCTTTTGGGAACATGTAATCCTTTGTACATGGAGTTCTTTAGAATTTTAGATATTTGGATATATAAATCAATATCTTTACTGTATTAAATCAATTAGAGTAATAGGAATATCGTGTAGCCTGTATCTTTATTTGAGAACGTCTGATAGATTTATCATTAATAAATATAGTTGGTATTTGAGGTATCGATTAATGGGATTTTAATACGGAATTAAAAATTACTCGGGTTTCGATTGGATATAAGCTAGAAGACGAACGAATCCGACTTGACCGCGTGGTGTCAAGTATCGAGGTAAAGATATTGGACTAATATTCCGAAATGTTGTTCCGTAATGTTCCGCGGTTGTTCACAAACATTCGCTATTCATAAACGTTTTCAATATCTTTACTAGTATGTATTCATATTTCAATGATGAATTGTCATTACTTGGTCATTACGCGTTTCCTGTATATCAATAAAGGTTGGAAAAAGATGAAGATGAACTATATTATACTTTATACCAGTATATCAAATTCCTTGGAACTTTAGGAATGTTTTCAACTAAACAGGATGGGTTTTCAAAAGACTGGACTTTTTTTACAACTGGAAAAAAGACTAGGCTATTTTATACATTGTTGTCATATACCGGGTGAGTCAAACTTAACGCGACAAACGAAAGGTACGGATAGGGCATGTTATTCTAAGCAAAAAAGTTCTAATAAACATTTGTCCGGAAATGCTTCCTAAGAGCGCTACGGACGTTCAAAGATGGCAGGCCCAAATTGATTTTCTTGCCTTTTATTTCAAAAACTGCTCGAAATGTCCACCGTCATTTTCAATGCAAAGTTGACATCTGCGAATGACTGATTGCGCGGCTGCACGACACTCCGCTAGTGGTATTTCTTGGGCAGCTTGCAAGATCCTCGCTCGGAGACTAGCTTCGTCGTTGACGGGCTCAGCATAAACTTTGCTCTTCATTCTGCCCCAAACATAAAAATCCATAGTGGTTAAGTCCGGGGAACGCGGAGGCCAAGGACGGGGACAGTCTCGACCGCGACCAATCCATCTTCCTGAAAAATGGTTGTGAAGCCATTGCCGCACTAGTAGAGTGTAATGGGCTGGGCAACCGTCTAACTGGAACCACCTGTTTGCTCTATCAATTAGAGGCATGTCATCTAATATTGCTTCAAATTCATTTTCCAGGAAATGAAGAAAGGCCGGACCATTTAGTCTTGGAGGCAAGAAATATGGACCAATGAGTGTATCGTCGCATAACCCCATCCAAACGTTGCACGAAAATTCATGTTGAAAATGTTGTTCTTTTACAGCATGCGGGTTTTCATGGGCCCAAATATGCGCATTATGTTGGTTAAAGATACCACTACGGGTAAAAGTTGCCTCGTCCGTCCAAATCACCTTCCGATAGTAAGAAGCATCGTTTGTTATTTGTTCCAAGAACCGCTCTGAAAATTCTCTTCTTCGAGGTAGGTCTTCAGGAAGCAAATTCTGAACTTTCTGCAAATGATAGGGGTGGCGACCATCTGCTTTCAGAGTTCGGTTCACAATGCTCTGGGAATAGCCTAATTGCAAAGAACATCTCCTCGTGCTACTTGAAGGTATTTGATCGAAGTGTTCTAGGATATTTTCTGTTCTTCGATTATTATGAAGGGGTGCAAAAATACCGTCTGCTCGCGATTTCGAAGAAGTTGTCCCAGTTTCTCTTAATCGTTGAAATGTTCTAGTAAATACCGCTTTGTCGGGCACTCTTCTCATTGGAAATCTTCGGGCGTACTCATTCACAGCAGCGCGCGCATTACCATCACAGTACCCGTAAACAAACACAATATCCGCATATTCACTTGTAGTGTAGGTATTTGGCATGTTTCCGCAATTTACTCATAAACTAGCTTAAAATTAGTGACAAATTGAATTCAATCGACACGTCAAACAAGGCTGTCAAACAAACACTTTCAATTGTTATCAAGGCCTGCTTCTCTTTTTAATTAATAAGGCAGCGGAGTGAATTAATCAGTCATTCGCAGATGTCAACTTTGCATTGAAAATGATGGTGAACATTTCGAGCAGTTTTTTGTAAAATTTTAGTTTGTTTTGTTACGTTAAACCAATTATTTTAAGCAGTTTTTGAAATAAAAGGCAAGAAAACCAATTTGGGCCGGCCATCTTTAAACGTCCGTAGCGTTCTTAGGAAGCATTTCCGGACACATGTTTATTAGAACTTTTTTGCTTAGAATAACATGCCCTATCCGTACCTTTCGTTTGTCGCGTTAAGTTTGACTCACCCTGTATTTCAAACATAATTTTTCAATTCTGCCAATCTCCCAACTCAAGTTGAAAATTTAAAAACTTACTGGCATTACTTTATTCCATTTGTTTGTTAATATCTAACTGTAGGATTATGGATGGACAATCGTTTTACTCAAGAGTTGTTTTAAAAATTATCATGTTGTAGCATATTGTAGCATACTGATATATAATAATAATTCTGAACCCACAAAGAAATCGTTTCCGTTTCTTGTTGTATTCTCAAATCAATAAATTTAGTTCAACGTAGTTCCAATAAATACTTGACAATGAGGTCCTAAACCGATCCAGCTATCGCACAAAGGTAAATATTTTCACATCGAAAAGTCACACAATTCTATAATTCGATGCGGTCACCGCACTCGAAAGCAACAGTATATTTTTCCATTGTGCCTTCTCGCAAGAACGATTGCTACGATGTCGTAACAAACGCACTCACTCCATTTATTATTTCAGGAACCTTTAAAGCCTCCTTTCCTACAATATCGTCATAAAAGGGAAATCATTAACCATGCAAAATCGAGCAGAATACTGTTAGTTAGAAGCGTGCCGCCGGTAACGAGGACAGATGGAGCTTTTGCGATTGTGAGAGCGCGGATATAACAATTGCCTGCTTAGGAGCTAACGAGCGGGTGCGATTCGTAGTGGGCACTGGGGCAACCCACGATTAACGCCCTAAAAATTGTAAAACAGTCCCGTGTATTAGACGTTCAAGGTGAAATTAAAAAAAACCTTGCCTAAGGAGTCATTACATTCTTTAGTTCATATACTTAAAAGTCGTTGTACTTAAAAGGGTAATATTCGAATATTTGAATTACAATAAATAACATGAACCAAAAGAAAATAAAGAAGTGTGGTTCCTAACTGGGCTATATTATGGTGTATATTATTTGTATATATGCTAATGTGCAGCGTTTTGGAGTGTAATAAGAAAATACAGATTTTAAGTTCCAATTTTGTATGTGTTAGAAAGTAAAAGAGGTCAAAGTAGGAACCTTAAATATATGTGGACTCTTCATCAAAAGTATCGAACCTTTCTTTGCCAAAAGGGGGTTCGTTTTCATTTCACTCCCAAAGTGACTTTATGGGTCTCCATAAATCCTGTACAAAGGTCGTGTACAGAGGTCCTCTTTCACAGTGCCAAGTTCGATCGAAATCGGAGGCGGACATCTCGAAATATTTTCTTGTTAGATTTTTTTATATCAGGATTTTTACGCAATACATCTTGATATTTTAACTGAAATATTAGTTAAATTCTAGTCTGATTTACGTATTAAAGTATTTAAAGTAAACATTAAGTTAAGAACCAAAAAATGTGTTGATATTGAAATATTTGTTTGGCATTCTTACAAATTTGAAGAATTTTGGTCTTTGTAGTTGTTTTCTACATTCTTGACGTCAATTGTCAGAATGTCAAGAAATAATAGCTGACAAAATACTGGTGATTTTTTTTATTGAAAGCATTAAGTAACTGTCTTCTGCTACGAGGTGTATATATTAAGTAATAACACTGCGGAGACGGGACTTGTAAGGGCGGTAGATTAACATGTAGTGCATTTTCAGTACAAGTTTGAACTTGTTAGAGTCACTTGTTTGTTCTCGGTGACTGTTTTTGTATATCGGTTTTTCTAGTGCGTTTGGTGTGCTATCGGGTGTACTATCAGAGCTCAGGTAATTCGGTGGTTTAAGGTATTCTCAGAAGGAATACGCGATTGAAGATGAATTACGCAGCGGAAGGCCTTCATCTTCAAGAACCGATGAAAATGTCGATAGAATACAGGATCTTGTGCGTTCAGATCGTCGGTTGACGACAAGAATGATCGGGGAAGAGTTAAATTTGAATCACACTGTTTATCAGATTTTGACTAAAGAATTGGGGATGAGATTTGGGGATCTGAGCAAAAATGGTTCCAAAAAGGATATCAGGAGAGAGAGAGAGAGGTGTCTTCACTTTTTGAAATCGATTGAAAATGATCCCCATTTTATGGAACTGTTGTCACTACCGGTGATGAGACTTGGGTGTTTGACGACGACCCGGAAACCAAGCGTTAAAGAATGGAATTGCACACTTCAAGCTCTCCAAAACTCAAAAAGCAAGAATGAGCAACAAGGGACCAAACATCAAGAACAACAGGATGTTGCATCACGAAAATGTGCTTTGTCACACAGCCATTTCAGTAAATGAGTTTTTAGCTAGTAAAATCATTCCTGTGGCTCCTCAGTCTTCTTATTCGCCTGAATTGAGTCCTTCTGACTCTTTTCTCTTCCCGAGATTGAAAAATCACCACAAGGACGTCATTTCGGGACCATAGAAAACATTCAAACGGCTGTAACCGACCAGCTGAAGGCTATTCCAGTATACGAGTTCCAGCACTGCTATGAGGAACGAAAGAACCGTCTCCAGCGCTGTGTGGCTTCCCAAGGAAGTTATTTCGAAGGATACAAAACTGAATTGTAATTATATTCGAATAATAAAATTAAAAAAAAAAACAGTCTCATTACTTAATTTACACACCTCGTAAATGTTACGGTTAAGTTAAATGAAAAAAAAGCGTTTAAAACAATATTAAAAAAAAACTGACAAAAAACGTTTTAAAAAAGATATAGATTTCCGTCATAGCATAAGAATCGGCCATTATAAAATTTATGTAAAAGTGAAATAAAAAAGTTCACAACCATGTTCTATACCAACTCTGGCCCTATTTTCCCTCCTATCCCTAACTTTAAGTGTATTTTCCAAATACTAAATAATGGGCCGTGTAAAATCGCACACAACAATCATGTTCCATAGAAGGACTTCTTCGTAAATAGGCAGATGCCCCGATCCGCGTCTTCTTCCACATCGGCGGACAGCCCGTTGATGGGGCTCATCAGAAACTCCCGATAAATTAACTGAAGTGCAGCGTTAATGTTGTCACCGGCCAATATAAACACAATGGGCTCTCGATACCCGACAATGGCATTAGCAGCACATAAATCTGGCTAAGCAGATAGCGGAGTCAATCCGCACATATCGCCTTTGTGAAGATGGCTCGCAGAGAACGCCGGCGATCCTGATGCTCAAACACAAAACGGATTTCGTACCAGTATATCATTCCACGCGGACCCTCGCATCCAGTGGCGCTCCGTAAGGTTTACTGGCCTAAAGACTCTTCCGTATATTTATTAACATTAAAACCCCATACATTCTCAATGGGGTTTAAGTCGGGGCGTCTAGCTGGCCAATGTAAAATATTTATATCATTGGTATTTAACCAACTTTTCACTCGGGAGCACATTGCAGTTCTGAAATGTGACATTTAGTGTAAAGGAAATGCAAAATTTAAAAAATATATATTTATTCTTAGAGCAAATGTTTAAAATACTTCAGTTTGAATGCCTAAACGGACTCGACGCTTCACGTTATTAAATGCGTTTTTAAATTGTTGGGGGTTATGTCAGCCCAGCATATCTTCACAAATAATGTTTTTCAATAGTGTGACATGTACTTCTAAAAACTGCGTTTTAATGTATGGAAAGATAACAATATAGTCGTGAAACTTTTAAGTTTTTAAGTTGAGTTAAGAATTTAACTCAATTGTTCAATTTAATTTAATTTAATTCAATTGTTCAATCAATAATAATTCAATTATATTCCAGTTAAAAATTGAATTCGTTATTTTGCTCATATTAAACAAATAGGTCTAAATAATTAGTTTTGTTTCAAATATGAAACTTGCAAAAATTGCAAGTACGCATTGCTACGTGTACTATATGTGGACACAGTTTTACTTGCTTACAGAATGATAATGAACGATAAAGAAACATATCAAACTTTGCCATTCTTTTTCGCTGTTTATCTAGTAACAACTGTAGCAAACCAGTGTCATATGCTTTAACGCAAGAAGGCATTTTAAAAGCGAACATGATGCCCTTGCGACTCCTAAACTAAATCGGCGTAACACGTACTGTCTTCAACACTTGTTCCTGATTGCTTTACTGAGGGCATCTATGACAGAATCCTTAAATTAATACCTCCTCTACTTGTGATCGTATATGGTACACGCAGTATATCCATAAATATTGGTGTGTACCATTTTAACAAACGGAAAGTGCAACCTTATGTGGTACACATCAGTTGTAATGACTCCCCTACTTGTAACCAAATATGGTACACGCCAGTTTAAACAAACCTGTTAGTGTGTATCATTTCAACAAATGAAATTTGCGTCCCTATCTGATACACAGCACTTATAATACCTCCTCTACTTGTGACGAACCATGGTAGACGCCGTTTAACTATAAATATTGGTGTATACCATTTTAACAAACGGAAAATGCAACCCTCCATGTGACCAGTGTGACCAGATATAGTACATCTAGTTATAATGCTCCCTGTACTTGTGACCATATACGGTACATGAAGTTTAACCATGAATATTGGCGTGTACCATTTACGGTACACATAAATGTGAGTGTTAAAAAATCGTGTTTCTCAAAATATTGTTATTTTCATTTTTTCCCCGATTTATTAACATTGTTGGGCCGCCGCTGGCCGTACCGCTGAACTAGATCTAACGGACGAGGACCCAGAAGGGCGCTGAAATCTTGCAGTGGTGCGACTTCCACGTTCGCCTCGGCGACAATGCAACGAACAGCCCGTGATAAATGCCATTAAGAAAGCTCGACCATGCGCGAAGAGTCACATAAACACGGGTAGGTAGTCCGGGGGATGTTCCTCTACCCACCTCGGTATGTACTTTTTGTTGGGACTCGTATACCGTAATCTTATTCATGACGCCGTATATTTCACGCGCGTTGACACTTATTTGCCGGGCAAAAAAGACTCGGAGTCGATTTCCCGTACGGGACGATTTTATTACCGGACTTTATATTGTTCCGTGACATGATTACGTTTATTTTATAGAGAGCTGGGGCGATAAAAATTCGATGCGACGAGTAATCGGACGCCTTCTGTGTGAAAACGTGGGGTCCCAATTAAATTCAAAATTAAATAACAGTAAATGTTACAAGCGTTAAATTTTGATTCCTGAGGCGATGGTATACAGAGTTTCCCAGGTCACATGGGCAATCTCTCGGGAGCGTAGAGTTTGGATCATTCTTATTCTTTCTAATTACACAGACCTGCAAAAAACTTTTTTTTTTTAACCCTAATAGGCGATTCCGAAGGTTTTTGACATGGTGAAAACAATACCGTTGTCCGATTTAAAGCCGCAAAAAAGTTTTTTTTGGCCTTCATAGCTCGGCAATGAAACTAGATTGGGTAAAATGGACTCGACCATCGTAATCAGTAAATCAAAACCTATAAAAATCCATAGTAAAAATAAAAATATATATATGGCGTGATTATTATTTTAAGCGATTTCACAAGAATATCCAGAATCTATGTTTCGATAACGTACAAAGAATTCAAAATTAAATAGGCTAATTCAAAGAATTTTGACCTGCTAAACATGATGCCGTTACTTGTTTTTCTCCATGAAGTTAGAATTATGAAAAAACATAACCTTAAAATTGATATGAAGCCAATCTTATCATATTTATTGGGTAATATTAGGTATCACTGCCATCGTCTATCTTAATTAATTACATATTTTTTTTTTAATAAATAAACATTTTTGAATAAATAAATAAAACATAACCTTAAAATGCCTTTGGATTAGCCTATTTAATTTTGATTTCTTTGTACGTTTCCATAACATAGTCTGGAAATTCTTGTGAAAGCACTTAAATAAAATAATAATTGCGCCATCTAAAAATGATGTTTTTTTTTTATTTTTACTATTGATTTTTGTAGGTTTTGATTTACTGAATACGATAGTTGAGTCCATTTTACCCAATCTGGTTTTATTGCCGAGCTATGAAGTAGGCCAAAAAAGCTTTTTTTTGCAGTTTTAGGTTAGGTTTTCTCAAAAATTGTGAAAATTGTTATAAGGTAAATCGGACAACGGTATTATGTTCATCATGTCAAAAACTTTCAGATTTACCTATTAGTGTTCAAAAAAAATCCTTGCAGTTCTGTGTTATTATTCTAACTATTGTCTGTTAATTTCTCATTAGCTTAAGCCACTAAAGGGTATATCCTGTAATTATTATCAAAAGCTTGTTGGGGTACATAAGATATTTTTTTCTACCATAGTTTAAGTGAGCTACATTGTTCTTTGACTCTAGTTGATGATTGATCTCTTTGTTTGACCAATATACTTATGTTCACAATCTTTACAATGTAGTTCACAAATTCCCGACTTTTTTGTTGCTATTTCGTTGTAACTAATTTTTTGAAACAAATATAGAAATAAAATTAAACCAGCTTCCCTTGTATTAAAAACTGCCAATACATCATTAACACACCTAAACCGAACCCTACAAAATTTTTCTTTAGGTTCGGATTCAAATTTGCTAATAAAATTATTGGTAATTAATTGGTTGCCTTTTGTCGTTCCTTCAGGCTGTTGAAAAAAATCTCCAATAAATTTTGGTTCATACAAAGATTTCTAAGCCGGATATACTCTTTGACAATTTTTATTAAACCCATTTTATTCGAGTAATTCCTTAAAGTCAGTGGCGGTTGGTGATATTTCAGTTAGCCATATCTTGAAAACGAAGCATGGGACCCACTTCACTTTTTAGGTGATGACTATACACCTCTTACAGAAAGGATTTATAGTGAAAAAACCGTCAGCAAAGTTTGCGGAAAAATTTTCAAAAAAACTGCAGAACACCCTGGGATCTCAGTAACGCTCTGTGGAATATTTGCAATATACTTTTTTTTCATAATCTAGAAACAAATATAAGGAGAGGTTTTTCGATTTGTTACAAATTTTTTTTTTTTCAAAAAGTGATGGCGATTTTAATTATGGGAAACAAAATATTCCTATAAAATTAAAATTAAAATGGCCATAACTTTTTGAAAAAAAAATTATTTTGGTAACAAATCGACAATCCTCTCCTTATATTTGTTTCTAGATTATGAAAAAAATATACTGCCAATATTCCACGGAGCGTTACTGAGATCCCTGCAGTTCCGGGTCCAGGTTCTGCAGTTTTTTTTGAAAATTTTTTCGCAAACTTTGCTGACGGTTTTTTCATTATAAATCCTTTCTGTAAGAGGTGTATAGTCATCACCGAAGAAGTGAAGTGGATCCTATGCGTCGTTTTCAATATATGGCTAATTGAAAAAATCACCAACCGCCACTGCTCAAAGTAGTCTAAGTTTATTGTAATTTAAAGTTGTTTTACCTTACGAACCAAAATTCACCTGAAGATTAGGAAAAATCTTTAAATAAACCGTACTTGGTCCTAGTAAAAAAAGTTTCGATGTCTAATAGTTAAAAGTGTTAAAGTGCGAGTTAATAATAATAGTAATAAAAACTATTTATTTAAGACTAGATCATTAAGCTAAGCTACTCAATGTATACAAGTATTGTAATATCATCCAACAATTTCGCAACACAAGACGAAAATATCCTGGTCCATAATATCTAGATGAAGTAATTTGTTCAATTAGTCTAACTCAGTCAATTACGTCCATAATTAGACTTATAAATAAATGAAAGTCGTAATAAAAAACAAATTATGAATCGGACTCCGTTTACGTCTTTGCGGTTGGTTTGTTTACCGAACGCATCCGGATCTTCGACTGAATACCATTCATTAAAACATCTAGGCGTTATTTATTATAAAAAGTGAATCGCGTATCAGTCCGTAACGCATCAGACGACAACAAAAACGCAATTACTTATTTAAATCAGCTACTACAGAACTGGTATTCCCATAAATTATCCATTCAGAAGCATAAATAAATCCAACGGAAGATGAAAACTGCCTACTGCAAAGAAGCATCTTTACCGACGCGTTAGACACGCATTTAACTCGGTCAGGTGACGAGATGTATAAGTTTTAAAAGCATTTAGGTGCACCCCAAGGTTCAGAGTTGGGACCCCCATTTGCTTAACACGATTTTTAGTGATTTAGGTATAGAAAATTAACTAAAAATAGATTCCAATTCCCCTCTTGAAAACGCCACTCCCGGTACATCGCTCTTCAGCGCCTCATAACTTGTCTAAACGAAGCATCTTTACCGACGCGTTAGACACGCATTTAACTCGGTCAGGTGACGAGATGTATAAGTTTTAAAAGTATTTAGGTGCACCCCAAGGTTCAGAGTTGGGACCCCCATTTGTTTAACACGATTTTTAGTTATTTAGGTATAGAAAATTTACTAGAAAAAGATTCCAATTCCCTTCTGAAATTATTTGAATTTCCTGTACATTAACTTAAACCGTTTCGGCCGAAAACGCCACTCCCGGTACATCGCTCTTCAGCGCCTCATAACTAAAACTATTTGCGACAGAAAAATTTGACAGGGACATATTTTTTGTAGTTTAAGACGTGTCCTTTCCGATGGTCTACATGAAATTCCTCCAAAAAATTATTAATTAAAAAAGAAACACAATGTTTTTTGCACTTTTTTTAAATCAAATTTTTTTTCCGGTCTCAAAAAAAGGGGTTTCCGGTCTGCAATGAACCTGGAACCTCACTAACCGGTGGAATAAATGTTTGAACTTTAAGTATACGTGGTTTAAAGATCGAGTTTTTGTCTTATGCGTTCAAAATGGCGCCTGAACTGTAAAATTTTTGCTTTAAAATTTAAAAATGTTTTATTGGAAAATGATGCACTTTTACCAAAAATTATCAAGAATAAAAAGTTCTTAAAATCACTCAATGAATGCACTACAATTTTTTGAGCAATTTTTTTGGATTTTGCAAATAGTCAATTTTTGCAAAATTTAAAAAATTGCTTAAAAAATTCTGAAAAAAAGTCCAGTGCATTATTTGGATGATTTTAAGAACGTTTTATTCTTAATAATTTAAGGGACAAAATGCATTGTTTTCGAGAAAACAAATTCTTACGATCAAATTAGTATCGAAATTTAGAATTTTTTTTCTCGAAAACAATGCATTTTTACAGTAAATTGTCAAGAATAAAAAGTTCTTAAAATCACCTAAAGAATGCACTGGAATTATATTTTTTTAAGCAATTTTTTAAATTGTGCAGAAATTGACTATTTGCAAAATCTAAAAAGTTGCTCAAAAGATTTTGGAAAAAATCTTGTGCATTCTTTGTGTGACTTTTTTTCTCGACAATTTTTTGTAAAAGTTAATCATTTTTCAATAAAAAAAATACCTTGAATTTTTAAGCAAAAAATTTTGCAGTTCAGACGCCATTTTAATCGCATAAGGGAAAAAATCGATCTTTAAACCACGTATACTCAAAATTCTCAAATTTGATTTAAAAAAATGTGAAAATAGTTTTTTTTTAAAAACTGATTTTTTTCATAATCAATAATTTTTTGGAGGAATTTCATGGACACCATAGAAAAGGGAACGTCTTAAACTTTAAAAATATGTCCCTGTCAAATTTTTCTGTTGCAAATAGAATTAGTTATGAGGCGCTGAAAAGCGATGTACCGGGTTTGGCGTTTTCGGCCGAAACGGGTTAAAGTACATCCCTGACTTTATGATAACCTTGTAATCTAGTAGTCGTTTTGTAACTAAAAAAAAACAGTAACGTTTTGATTGACCATAACGATGAAACGATCTGAGTAAGGACAAGCCACTTTAGATTTGCACGAATTTACATGTATCATACATTATTCACTAACGGACAAACACCATTCTCTACAATATTAATCGTCATCTCACCCTTCCTGCCCCACCTTAAATAAAAAAGCCACATCATAATAGACATCCTCATGCCTTGAGTTCATATTTCGCAAAAGTCTTCCATTACACATAACAAACTGAAAGGTGGTGCGATATGTTAGTGTCATCGTGTATTGTAAATAAATGACCTACTCGCGTTACCTGATACTCCGGGACAAAACAAACAGAATGCAAATATCTGGCGTAACTGGGTACTCGACAGGGCACTTCAGTTGTGTCAATACGGGCCCGGGTCTACGGGGATGCGGCAAGACGAATCGATGAGCCACTTTACAGTACTTCTAAAAAGGTTTCCGTTGGGGTTAAAGTAAAAAAAATATATTTCTTAAATGGAGAAGATTAATGGTGGAATATAATGTGTCAGTCGTATGCGTTTCAGCTGATACATATTATAAAGTAAGATAAGGAATTGTAATTGTGGAGGTATGCGAATTGTTCGATATTAAGGGTGCTGTTCCTTGCGAGGAAATGGCATTTTTTAGTCGCGAGTACTTCTTAATTCCTTGCTGAGGGAATAATATAGTAGACAAAAGAGATAGTGTTCAGATCATCGGAATGATAACATGTTTGTTCAAATAGGTTGAGATGTCATTAAGAAAAATAAGGAATATAAGTGGTCCAAAAATTTAACCTGAGGAACTCCTGAAATTTGAATGGAATTGAAACATGTTTGAACGACTGAAACACAACTCTGACGTATGTATCAATCGTTCATCGAGGTAATAAACATAAGAGGTCCAATAATGGAGCCTTGAGAAACTCCATAAATTAGAAAGGGTCCAACAATGGAGCCTTGAGGAACTCCATAAACTAGAAAGGGTCCAACAATGGAACTATTAATATTTTGAACAAAGTTTAGTAAATGTTTCCGTTAAAATTGCCGAGTTTACTCCCAAATTTTTAATAAATTTGACGTATGTCAGAGAGGCCCAACAATAGAACCTTGAGGAACTCAAGAAATTTGCAAGGCTATAAAAAGAGTTTGAAAGACTGCTGCCGTTAACTTAGCATAGTTTGCTATCGAGGCTATAATTAATTATGTGTTAATATCTCTTAGAGCTAATAAACATAAGATGTTCAGCAATGAAACATTAATATTTTGAATAAGGTTTAGTGGATGTTTCCGTTTTATATTGTGCAGTTTGCTCCCAAATTTTTAATAAATCTGACGTATCACTTGGAACAATAAACATTGATTGAGAAATTCCCGAAATTGGTCAGGATTGAATTAATTAAGAACAATATTGACGTATGTATTAATCTCGCATTGAGATAATAAATATAAAAAGTCTAACAGTTGAGGAACTCTTAAAAACTCGTATAGAATTTTAGCAAAAAAAACGAGTGTTTGCCGTTAATATTACTCAATTTGATAACCCCTACTCGATTGATAACCCCTACTCTGACGTATGTACAGAACCTCTATGGATGTAATACAAATGAGGGGCCCAACAATGGAACCTTAGGGAACTCCAGAAATTTTAAATAGGTTTACGCATATTTAAAAAATTGTTGGTGTTAATATTGCCCAGTTTGCTGTCGATTAACTAATTGAGAGCATCCCTGACGTACATATTAGTCTCCCATGGAGACGTCCCGCATCGTCATTAACCTTTCTACCGCTTTTTCCGTTCACGCTAAAACATACTATTAAGTCATTTGCGGTCACGAAAAGGCTGATTCCTAATCCCGAGTGCCGTGAGATACATTCGCATCGAGTTCTAGAATAAAGTCGTGAATGGAAATACAATGATTCATAAAATTATTAATTTATGGTATGATCACTTTTTTCGTTTTAGTATTTATTTTATCTTTAAATTGTATCTGCAGCGTTTTACGTACGGTAATTCCTGGGTTCCTGGGAATACTGAAGTCGGGCCATAAATCAAGCGTTCGCAGTTAATAATATGTTACGAATAGGGTCATCTGGGCTAATTATACTCGACTATTTTCATCCAATACCAAGTCGGGCGTTTGTATGGAGGAACTGCCAGGCCGTTCGGTACTATAAATCGCGCGGGTATTGAATAAGCTTCTTTTTTCGCAACGCTGAAAAGCGTCTGACCCGTGTAATGGCTCTAAATTAGAATGTTTAAGTGAATTTATTCGAGTTTCCGGTTGCTGTAATTCATAGAGTATGATATCGGTGGAATGAGTCATTTTTCAGTTCACACTCCGTTTGGAGAGGCAGCGTGTACCCGCTAGTAACGGTTCTCTTTCGATGTTCAGTAGAAATTCTTGTTATATTTTGTATATCTTACTTTATTTCTAGTTATACGAGGTGTGTAAATTAAGTAATGAGACTGGTAACGTAGCGCCATATTTAGCAACACTGCGGAGACGGAACTTAGAAGGGCGGTAGGTTAACATGTAATGCACCTTCAGTACAAGTCTGAACTTGTCAGAGTATCCTGGAGTGGGTACTGAAACCTTCGGCGTAGAAAGAAAAAACTGGACGTTTTCCACGAAACACCGAACTACTACACTTTTCTCGACGCGCGTTTCGCCAACCAAGTTGGCATCTTCAGGGAGAATATTTAATCTTGTTAACTGATGTTTTAATTTTATCCTGAAGATGCCAACTTGGTTGGCGAAACGCGCGTCGAGAAAAGTGTAGTAGTTCGGTGTTTCGTGGAAAACGTCCAGTTTCTTTTTTTGTCAGAGTAATTTGTTTGTTCTTTGTGACTCATTCGTAAACCGGTTTCTTCTAGTGCCTTTTAAAAATGAGTGACATTAATTTTGAGCAACGGTGTTCTCTCAGGTTGGACCATCATCAAGACCCGATGAAAATGTCGATAGAAAGAGTTAGTGCCTCCAGGCCAATTCAACACTTCCAACAGTAATTCAACACTTTTACAGAGAGGTTCTTGAAAAACTTCGAAAAAGGGTAATGCGTGTGAGGCCAAACATCAAGAACAACTGGATGTTGCATCACGATAATGCGCCTTGTCATACAGCCTTTACAGTAAACGTGTTTTTAGCCAGTAAAAACATTCCTATGGCTCCTCAGCCTCCTTATTTGGCTGACTTGAGTCCTTGTGACTTTTTTCTCTTCCTGTGATTGAAAAATCACCTCAAGGGACGGTATTTCGGAACCATAGAAAACATTCAACTATAACAGACCAGCTGAAGGCTATTCCAGTATACGAGTTCCAGCACTGCTATGAGGACTTGTACAACCGTCTCCAGCGCTGTGTGGCCTCCCAAGGAAGTTACTTTTAAGTTTTTGAAGACAATACTGAATTTTAATTTTATTTGAATAAAAAATTTAATAAAACCAGTCTCATTATTTAATTTACACACCTCGTATACTTTTGTAATTTTTGAAACCTTGTAATTTTTGAATGGAGAGAGAGCAATCCTTAACAATCTGGCACCAGTTGACTGCTGTAACATTTGGTTACAACTTCTAGTATACAGTATATGGAAGATTTCAATTACTCAATTCAACACTTGTACAGGGAGTTTTGTTTGTCAATAAGTGGGTCCACCTATCTCATACTACTATAATTGAAAATTACATTAGGGATTCTTAAGTTCGTGTTAAGTTACCGAAATGATAAAAAAAGTCTATTGATGCTTTAATAACCATAATATCTGATGACTTACATATTCCATGAAGGAATTTTTCCAGGCCAGTGTAGTGTGGAGTGACAAAAACTACAAAAATCATTTCAATTAGTTTTTTTAAGGATGTAACATGTGTGTATAACAAGGTATCTAGATCTCCGACGAAAAAATTCCGCAACGAAATAATGATCTGGATTAGTTTATGGTCCGAATTATCATTACTAATTGACACATCTCTGATGCCTTATGAAACGAAGATAATGAGGCATTCAACCGAATAAATTATTTTATCAAGCAGCTGTTGCCTTAATTTCTTCTCGTACCAGCGTTTCATTCAATAAAGAATGGCTACCGATGAGCCATTTTTCTTTGCTCCAGTACTCTCACACGTAGAGATCTCGGTAAACAATTGTTGATTAATGAATTCTCGATAAAATCAGTCGGGTATCTGTAATAATACTACAGTAAGCGACTCGTTTTTTAACAATGCCTCTAAATCAACGCTCCTAACAGTATCTGCAGGCTCCTATTATCAAATCGGATCGCGTTAACCGAGGAAATTAATGGCATCCGAATATTTTCTCACAGTTGATTTGCCTCCGCGACTGACGTGCCGTAATAGCGATATTTTAATTACGTGATATTTTAATCACGTAGGCGCTGCTTTGTTTATCTAAATTTTGGGTGTGTTGTGGTAGAAGATAATTAATATCGGGAGATTCTGCATCCTATATTAGATTGTCTATCAAAGTGTTAAAAGGTTATACAACTAACGCAGCCACGTATGTTAATATGGTAATTCGTAGAGGTAGGGAGGATCGGGGCAAAATTTCGAAATGGGTACAATATTTTAAAAATAATTTATTAATGTATTGGTCTTAGAGTCATTCAACATCTACTGTCTAGTACCAAGATTGATGATCAATTTCTCCTTACTCATATCAATTTGGTAGGTAGTTCATATTTTTTCAGACAGTGTTTGTTTTGTGACACTTTCAGACCTGTTTTGGTACTGCGGGTTGCGTTTTGGTGTACGTTTCTTCAAGAATTTTAATAATTGTAACCCTGACAGCTACCTTAGGGGCCTCTGAGACCTAGAAAGGGGAACTTCCCCATCTATAGTTCCCCCCTCGGTCATGGAAAGGGGTGTCTTCTTGTATTCATCTAGCTGTTAGAATTGAGTGTGCTCCCAGCCTGGCCATGCCCTTTACATTTTGATTTTACTTTTTTTAAAAGGTTTCGTTCATTCGATGATAATTATTTCTCTTAGAATAAGATAAACCTTGTTGCTATTTTTTTTTAATTAAGCGATTTAATTTTACGTTCCTAACATGGGCAACGTGAAGTTCCTTTCAAACTTGCCAAAGTTGGAATAATATTTAAGTTTTTTTTTTAGATTCAATGATAAAATAATGTACACGTGTTTTTTTGAAGTTTTTTTCTTCTACATGTTACGTGCTGTTTTTGAATAAAAGTTAGTTGAACATAAATTTTAACCCTACTCTTCTTTCCCTCTACCATTCTTTTGGTCAGAAAAGCGAAAAAAATACCGCAATTGAGTGATTTTTCATTCACCATACACCTACATGGTAACTAAAGCACCGAAATCCCGAGGGTAGCTGTCAGGGTTTTAAAAGGAAATTGTCTATAATAGCTAAATAACCATTCTTGATGCTAGCAAATATCCAAATAACATATTCTCTAAATTGCTAGAAAATAACGAAATTTAAGAAGTTTTTGAAAATGAATCTTGAAGTAGTTGTTAGTTATCTTAGTCGCTAGCTATCTAAACTAAAAACAAATTCAGCAGTACCTAACAACAAATAAATCACGTGACCCAACATTATGATAACCTTTTTTCATTATTTGTTGACAATTCAATTCTACATCTTGTATTGATAATAAATGTCAACTATTGAGCATCTTATTTGAAAAGAGTAAGTCGGTACCACATTACCACATCCGGTGAAACCGAAAGCCATTTGAATGTCAAAAGTTGTTGTTGACAAAAGTTATCATAGAAATGCTGAAAATGTGACGCCGTCTTAATAAATAAAGAAGAAATGGGTATACTATAGCGCTACCTCACACTGCGGTATACTTTAATGTTTTTCTTATTTAAATTTAGATACATTTGAATTTGAAAATTATCGCAATAACTTATATTTTACAAAAATGCGTTTTTTCTTAGTATAACCGAAATTGCTGTTAAAAGCATTAAGTTATATTCGGTTTTACAGGACCTGTAAGGATTCATGTGTTTCAACATCGCCATTTTGCCCCGATCTCCCCCACGCTTTGCAGAAAAATATACCCGTTTCACACCTCTTTTGTGTAAATCTTCTTCATTGGTGAGTAACTAATAATTTTCAGGATATAAACAAGGTGTACGCTGTTATTTCGAGGTTGTAAAACTTCTAACCTACTATGCGTATATGACGGTACTTACATATGCAAAACTACGATGCATCAAACGAAGTATGAATGTGAATATTGAATATCCAGGTTAAGGTGTGTAACGTACGATGTTTTTTCTTAGTGTAAACTACACTGAAAAGTTTATATAATTATATTCACATATATTTTCAGAGAATCCTTGATTATCCCCGCTACAGCCAAAACGGAAATTTTATAGAACAGTAAATAACAGATTAAAACTAAAATCAGTTTGTGAATTAGCAATAAAATTGGTAATTCTATAGGAAAAAAATTATAAACAAAGAAGTGCTACATCATCCAGATTTAAAAGCTACAAATTACATTATCTATTTTTTTTGTTCGAACTTAATTAATTATATATAACAACTGCTAATGTTGCCAGCATAATTAATTATTATGTATATTATTAGAACAAGAAAAAAATACTACTTTAGACGATATAACTCTACGTCAAGGCAGAAGACCGCGTTCATTAGGTAACCTTGGTTTTAATTGTGTGTAAAAATGCGTTGTTTTGAAGCAAACTAAACGAAAACAACATTAAATAATGTGTATCAACGAATCTTTAAAATTTCCTTAACTAGATTATTTCTGCGTTTAATTTTAAACCAAAACGAATAAAAACATTATTCTTATTATCACAGTGTATCAGATCAAGAAAAAGGATTCAAGGTAACAGTTGAAATTAATTGTAATTAACGCTACGAAAAGAAGTCCACAGGGGTTAGGTCAGGCGACTTAGCAGGCCAATCTAATCGACCCTTTCGCCCAATCCGTCGACGCGGAAATACTTCGTTTAAATATTTGACAGGTGCAACACATGTCTAATAAAGTGTGGAGGAGTGTCATTGTGTTGATACCAAATTGAACCACCTAGAATGTTGAGGTTACTTGAATTTTGAAGCATGAGACAGGTCGGGAATCATAAATTCGGAGTTCGTTCCTTAAAAATTCCAGATATAGTTAACCTGTTAAAGTACCATCGAAAAAAATGGTTCTATTACTAGTCGTTTATAATATTGGCCCAAACATTGACAGACTGACGATGTTGAGTATCAGTGACATTGCAATAATTGATAAAGAAATAAAAACCAAGGAAACCTCAACAACAATATTAGATAAATATGAATATACGAGGCGCGTTCATAAAGTAAGGGCCGTTTGGTCACAGACAAAAATGTACTCATAAGAAACAAATTTTTTTGTCATATTTAGTTAGGTACAATCTTACTTTACTTCTCTACATAATCGCCGTTCACTTCTAAGCATTTTTCGTACCGCTGCACCAGCTTCTTTAACCCCTCTGCATAGAAGCTTGCCGCCTGAGAGTTGAACCAGTTGACAACGGCGTTCTTGAGTCCCTCTTCGGTTTCAAAACGTTGTCCACCGAGCCACTGTTTAAAATGCAAGAAGAGGAAGTAATCGCTAGGTGCAAGGTCGGGACTGTACGGTGGGTGGTCAAAAAGTTCCCAACGAAAATCTTGAATTTTCTCATTGGTTTTGGCAGCAGTGTGAGGACGCGCGTTATCGTGGAGGAGGATTATACCAGATGACAGTTTCCCGCGGCGTTTGTTTTGAATCGCACGTCTCAATTTTTTGAGCGTTTCGCAGTACACGTCAGCTGTAATTGTTGTCCCACGTTCCATGAAATCAACCAAAAGAACACCGTCTTTGTCCCAAAAAACTGTAGCCATCAATTTTCGACTTGTGTATTGAGTTTGCTTAAACTTTTTCGGTTTTGGTGAAGATGAGTGTCGCCACTGCATCGATTGCAGTTTGGTTTCTGGGTTGGCGTAGGATACCCACGTCTCGTCCCCAGTAACAATGTGAGAAAACAAATCATCTCCATCTTGTTCATAACGGGCCAAAAACTTTCGTCCACTAGACATTCTTTGCTCTTTGTGGTGGTCGGTGAGCGTTTTTGGTACCCACCTTGCATACAATTTGCGGTATGCGAGGTTTTCTGTGACAATATTGTAAACAGTAGTGCGTCCAAGTTGAGGAAATTTGTTAGCCAGGCCACTAATCGTCAATCGACGATCAGATCGCAGTGTTTGGTCCACTTGTGAAACGATTTCATCGGTCTGGATACTGGGCCTGCCACTCCGCTCTTCGTCATGGACATTTGTTCGACCATTTTTAAAATCACGGCACCATTGTCTAACCTTTCCTTCACTCATAACTGTAGGTCCGTAAACCAGGCATAACTCCCGATGAATTTCAGCAGCCGACGATCCTTTTGCACATAAGGAACGAATCACAGAACGCACATAACAGTTGGCGGGATCAACGATTTTCGCGGCCATTGTTCTTTGCATTCACGGACAACAATACGACTTCAGAATCAAAACAAATGACGCTGTAGCTTCGCAATGAGTCAGTAGATGGCGCTGCAGTAGTAAAACTATGCTTCGAAGCGCCAATATTTATATATAAGCAAACGGCCCTTAGTTTATGAACGCGCCTCGTATTAGGTATAAGGCATGTTATATCAGTATATATGTTTAACATTTTTAGAAACATTCAAAAATTCGATGATATACAGGAGGTACTATAAGTAAAATATTGACAATGATATCTATCTACTACATACTTGCCTGTAATGTTAAAAAAAGTGAAACTAAATTAAAAAATTGTCACATCCGAGCTCTAATCTGAAACATTTTTTCTTCAATTTTGATATTTTTATTTATACGCGATATTTCTCTCTCTCTCTCTCTCTCTTGTGTGTGTGTGTACAAACCACGCTATTAGTTGTGTGAATATTCTTAGAGCCTCTTTAAATCAATATTCGCTGGCTGTGCTCCTTCAATTCATGTGTCAAAGGCCGTTTTCCATTACCGATCCGCTCTTCAAAGTAGTTATCGAATTTGGCGTGTCAATTGCTTTGTACAAAATGTCTCGTTGAATAAAAACAACCGTCTGAATAAAGCGAACGCCATTGAAATGTGATGGCTCGGAATGGGCATTTTTTCCGCGCTGTAGCATCGTAAAATTACCGTTACAATATGTACTCGTGGCGTAAAAAAGGAACTAATTGAAAGGTTACAGATCCTTATCTGCCTTATATCAGTACATACAATAAACAATGCATCACGATATTTTGCAAACAAACAAGATGGGTCATAAATATAATAAAATTAACCTTGGATTTCCATAAAATGAGCTAACGCTGGGTATCATCCGTTTCTTTAAATAATCAGATCTCAGCTAGTCGCTTTTTTTTATCTCAATCTAGCCTTGTAACATTTGTAAGGCCTGCTCTGATCGATAATCTGCGAAATACTGTAATTAACATATAGAGGAGAACACACAATGGTGAATAGGACGATGGAAATGTCAAAGAAATTTAAAAATGCTAGTTAATACAATGCAACGGAACGATCGTGGATGCGCATTGAAGAATCTACGATACCTGTGTTACATAGTTTTTATATAACGAGTGTTTAATAAAATTTGACCTCAAACTAGGCTTTGACAATTCCAACATACAATGTCAGACAAATATTCAGATGTAGAATTGTTGTTCTGCATTCTGGTATTTGACATCTTTCAAATTCTACACCAAAAAAGTTTGTGTATATAATACGACAAATTCTTTAAAATAATACCTACAGAACAATAAAAAATGTTTACATTTATGGTATCACTTTAGAAATGGACGACAAGTTGAAAGACAATGAACGTATTCTCTAAAAGAGTACAACACTAAAAAAAGAGTACAACAACATTATTCAGGTGTTTGGGGAAACAGGAAGTGTGGAATGGAAGAAAGATAGTGGCGGGTAGGTGATAGAAAATGTGCAGCAAGTTACCAAACATGATTCCAAAACTTGTGTTGCACTTTGTGTTGCAATAAAAAAAAGCGTATGTGTTCGATGTGTATTTATGACACAATTTTGTATTTTTTATTGAACAAAAAATATCTGTATATACCTCATTATGTACTTAATAAAGTCCTAAAATGAATTTTTGATCGCCTTATTAGTAGAGCAGAAAAAAATTCCCAAAGAATGCCCTGATTTTTCGCACTCTAACCCCTTAAGATTTTGGAAATTAATTTTTTTTATGTACTTCGATACATGTTATTAAATTATAAATCATATTAAATTTTATGTTGTAACATATAATTTGGTATTTTTTAATTTCATTTACGGCGATTCTTGCTTTTACCACCTTTTAGGGGTGGTTTATATCCCTAAGAAGCATATTCCGGAAGAAAAAAAAACAGGGGTTCAATATTTTTTTAGTATTATGTGAGCGTGGGTAGTGCTACTTGTCAGTGATTAAGTGAATTCGTAGGATATGCTAATGTGATGAAATAAATTTTTATTTCTAAATATACAGTTTAAAATAAATAGCATACCATTTTAGAATCAGTGCTAGACAAGCAATTTTTTGAGGAAGTTGGCCACTCTGTTCTCCATAATTTTGTTTAATATCATAATGACGCAAACTTGGATGAAAATGTGAATTTTAAAGGCTTGAAGCCAATTGTTAAAGGGTTGTCTATGGGTTTCCGTTATATCTAAACGAATAATCATGATTTTTATGAACGAAAACCTTGAAACTATTTCCCCAATTGAAACATTTATCTACTGCCGTTTACCCTTGGGAAAATATTACTTCAAGAGGTGTGAAACGCTCTTACCTCGAGAAATCGACAAAAAACCACGCAATTACCCGCGTACGCTTCGAACAAACGCGGTGTGCAATATGAAGACGCGACACTTACGTGCTTCTTAAATTAAAACAATTTACGCCTGTATCAACAAAAAAGTTCACGGTGCGGCGCTCAAATCGCGCTTTGTTGCAGAAGAAAATGACTTTAGAGGATTTATCGTGGAGCCTTTGTGTACTTATTATCCAGAAAGACAATAACCAGTGTCTCAAGCGTAACACTAAAAAAACAGGTATTCTTAGCAGCGCGAAAAAAACTAACGGCTATGATGTAAGCCGAAGTCTCTTGTTCGACTAAATATTTATCGAAGTTATTCATTTAGAGTACTTATCATTCATATAGAAAAAAAAACGATTTAGGGTCATTACATTTTTCTGCATAATATCTGAAAAATATTTCTTGAAAGTGTTGACTTACTTTAATATTGATTCAGGTATCGATAGTCAAAGTTGATGACGATGCTTCAACAAAAACAAGATACCTAGGTATAAAGACGGTTCAACAAAATTTGACCTAATTCAAGAAAACTTGTCAAGAAAACCTTCAAACTGTCAAGATTATAGTCCTAAACCAAACCAGTTTGTGTCGATTCTATGAAAAACTCTTTAAAATGGTGTTTATACAACAACAACAAACGTTGGTGATAGAATCCTCTTTCAGAAACTCTCAGAAAGTTGAGCAATTCTCTATATTATTATTGATACTTGGAGTGTCAAGAAGAGTTTCCTGATGTGGTTGGGAATATTGACTGAGAAAGTTAATTTTGTTTTTGCGGTTTGTCTTTAAATACTTTTTCCTTAAAAGTCGCTTATTAAAAATTGGTAAACTACCGCATGTTTAAAATATCTCCAAAACTAAAATCCTCCATCGACTAGCTTACTGACATTTTACGAGATTCTTTTAAATAAAGAAAACCCTCAAATACGAGGTGTGTAAATTAAGTGATGAGATTGATTTTTTTAATTTTTTTTATTCGAATAAAATTACAATTCAGTATTGCCTCCTTCAAAATAACTTCCTTGGAAAGCCACACAGCTCTGGAGACAATTCTCCCATTCCTCATAGTAGTGGTGGAACTCATATACTGGAATAGCCTTCAGCTGGTCGGTTACAGTTGTTTGAATGTTTTCTATGGTCCCAACATGATGTCCATTGAGGTGATTTTTTAATCTCGGGAAGAGAAAAAGTCACAATGACTCAAGTCAGGCGAATAAGGAGGCTGAGGAGCCAAATTAATGTTTTTACAGGCTAAAATCTCGTTTACTGAAATGGCTGTGTGACAATGCGCATTGTCGTGATGCAACATCCAGTTGTTCTTGATGTTTGGTCTCACACGCATGACCTTGTTTCGAAGTTTTTCAAGAACCTCTCTGTAAAAGTGTTGATTTACTGTTTGGCCTGGATGCATACACTCTTTGTGGACGTTTCCCTGGCTATCAAAAAAAGCAAATCAGCATGCATTCCATGCTTTTGGCGCTTGGTTTCCGGGCCGTACTCAAACACCCAAGTCTCATCATCAGTAATGACACGTTCCATAAAATGGGGATCATTTTCAATCGATTCCAAAAAGTCGACAACTTCTCTCCTGATGTCCTTTTGTTTCTGCTAAAGGTTTTTTGGAACCATTTTTGGGTAGAATTTTCTCATCCCTAATTCGTTAGTTAAAATCCGATGAACAGTGGTGTGACTCAAATTTAACTCTTCTCCGATCATTTTTGTCGTCAACCGACGATCTGAACGCACACTGTCCCGTATTCTATCGACATTTTCATCGGTTCTTAAATATGAAGGCCTACCGCTGCATGGTTCATCGTCAACCGACTCTCTTCTCTCTGAGAATGCCTTAAGCCACCGAAAAACCTGGGCTCTTGAAAAAACACTGTTTCCGTAGGCGTATTGAAGTTTTGCAAAAGTATCTGTTGCGCTCTGTCCAAATCTGAAGCAAAACCTGATAGCACACCATTGCTCAAAATTAATGTCACTTATTTTTGAAACGCACTAGAAAAAAAAACTGTTTACGGAAACAGTCAAAATGACCAAACAAATGACTCTAACAAGTTCAAACTTATACTTTTACACATCTCGTAAACGGGGGAACTTTTTTCTGTTACTGGTAATTAATATACAGGGTTGGAAAGTGCAAGATTTTAAAGCCGAGCATTAAAAGATAGAAAAGAATAAACTCGTCAAGGAAAGGGAACTGACAGAGAAATATTATATCCATAGTTGCCAGACTGATGTCATTTTAAAACTTTTATGAGCGTTATTCTCAGTCTTTCGTGATAGGGTAGCAATAAAATATGTAGGCGGGACGCCCCGCCTATAAATAATGCGCACGTGTGAATTGAATTATTATATCGTTATTGGTCTACGGAAAATAAGCACTTGAGTATTCCTGTGCGTACGCAGTATACCGAGAAGTTTGAATGTTTGGGTTGGTAATTCCATCGTTGGGCCAATTTTTATAAACGGTTCCTTAAATGCCAACAAATATTTAACAAATAACACAAACTGTTTACGGACATGAACATGAAAGACCACGAAATTTAAATAATTTACGGGCCAGAATTGTACAAGTCCTGAATAATATTTCCCCAAGTATTGTAAGAATACGTATTAAAAATTCTGTTCAATCCGAGTATCAAACTATTACGTATTAATCCGAATAGTTTTACGATAGACTAGGTTTTTGCGAAGCACAAAGGGGCGACATTTTTGAACCATTTATTCAATGGGCATTTCGCATTTCTTTCTTTCGTCTTACAACCGGGTTAATTTATATTTTTTTTTTTTTTTATAGAACTTCAATTTTATTTTCTTGCAGACCAGTTAGTACAAGGAATACAAAAAATTTGAAAATAAATACAATTATGTTCGTACACTTCTTTTAAGTGTATGGGATAATTGTAAAAGTCAGAATTACTTAAGAATTTTGTTTCATACAGCTAAGTCGATGTACACATCCATAGGGGCACGGGTAGCCGAGTGGGTTAAAGCGCCGTCTTTCCAGTCGCGATACCTCTGTGCGCGTTGTTCAAGTCCCAGCCGCGGTAGCGATTTTTAATTGTCTCGCTTTCTCCGTCAGGGCTTGATATGCAACCACTAATACACTAGTGTATAGGTGTGGATGCATAGATGCCAATCCAACCGCACATGCCCTAGATTTGGTAATGTTCTGAGTTTTCTGGGTTTCCTCAGAACTGTAAAACAAATGCGTTACCGAAATAATCTTAAGTCGCTCCCAGTGCGCCATGGCAAATAATAATAATAGCCACTCCTTCCCGCACAGGTCCCTGAGAGGACCTAAGGGGTTACTCTTCGGAGTAATTATAGGGTGAGTATTATTATTATTATTATTATTATAGCTGCGAAAAAGTACTGAGGTCCACTCAAATTCGGCGATAGGCCGTGTCAACTACCCTTCTCCACTTTATATTACGCGCAGGTCTCATACGTTTCTAATACGTGCACAAGCATGAAACAATGCGGCATCTAACTGTCCTTGTCTGTCCTTACTGGTGTCTTTTAACTTATCCTCTTCTACACATGTATCGCCAATATGTAAAGGTGCAATTTCCCAGGGTGTATGTGATTTCTGATAGTGAATCGTTCTCGCTTCAAGTTTCAAATAATCTAAGCTACATCTGGAGCATACAACTGCTCGCCTTTTTTCTTTCAGTTTCTTTCATCACAGCCTATTCAGCGTATGATTCACACGCAATGGTAAAAAGGCGGGTAATCCATTACCCGCGTTCCCAGCCAATCATCCTGAAACCCACGATTCCATTCTTGCCTTATTAATAAAACTGCATACGGATGTTGCACGCCGTAAAAAAGCCGCCTATGGAAAAACTCGCAGATCATTTGTTACACCTCCTCTGACGATAATGATGTAATTACGTTGGCAAACATGATGATATCATTAGTGCGTCTCGTGAAAAACTCGATTTGTTTCTCTTCTTCTTATTAAATCAATTTTATGGCAAAAAGTGACCATGAAATTTCGTTTATACCGGAACATGTTGTGGATCGCGCGATATTTATGAATACTCTCGTCCGAAGCGACGGCTAACGCGATGATATTGACATGGATATATTGATTTTTTTGTGGGATATGTTCGATTTGGATATAGTAATCGATTGGTCTCATAAATCCTTGGCTTTTAGGCGTATTACGCTGGTCGTAGTAGTTGGTGAGTTGTGGGAATCGAGAGGCGTTAGAAGGTTAAATTGTTGAATAACTCTCTTGCTTTCGCAGAAGTAAGGAAAAGAAAAATATTAAATAAGAATAATGTAAAATAATATACTTTTATATAGTGATTTATTTAATTTTATATAAATATGAAATGAGAATAACGCAGCCTTCTCAAAGACGCTACCTCATATACAGGGTCTCCACTATTTTGATGGTACTTTAAGGTTTGTGATGGTGACGTGTAATTTTCAACAGTTTCTGAAAAATCCTGAAAAAAAAACTGATAAGTTCCATTTTTAAATTTAGTTTCAAGCTACTTGTAAATAGAAGGATCCACTGGAAGACTGATTATTTTAAATTTTTTTATTCAATTAGAATTACAATTCAGTATTGTCTCCTTCAAAATAACTTTCTTGTTAAGCCACACAGCGCTGGAGGTGGTTCTTCCATTCCTCATAACAGTGCTGGAACTCATACATTGGAAGAGCCTTGAGATGGTCGGTTACAGCCGTTTGAATGATTTTCATGGTCCCAAAATGACCTTTCTTGAGGTGATATTTCAATCTGGGGAAGAGAAAACACGGACAAAAACAAGGACTCAAGTCAGGAATAAGGAGGCTGAGAAGCTATAGGAATATTTTCACTGGCTAAAAACTCGTTTACTGAAATGGCTGTGTGACAAGGTGCTTTGTCCTGATGCGACATCCAGTTGTTCTTGATGTTTGGTCTCACAGGCATGACCCTTTTTCGAAGATTTTCAAGAACCTCTCTGTAAAAGTGTTGATTTACTGTTTGGCCTGGAGGCACAAACTCTTTATGAACAATTCCCTGGCTATCAAAAAAGCAAATCAGCATGCGTTTGATCTTCGACTTGCTCAGTCTTGCTTTTTTGGGTCTTCAAGAGCTTGGAGTGTGCCATTCCACATTTTGGCGCTTGGTTTCCGGCTCGTACACAAACACCCAACTCTCATCACCAGTTGTGACACGTTCCATAAAATGGGAATCATTTTCAATCGATTACAAAAAGTCAAGACATTTTTCTCCTGATGTCCTTTTGTTCCTGCAAAAGGTTTTTTGGAACCATTTTGGCGCGATTTTTTCTCATCCTTGATCATTCTTGTCGTTAACCGAAGATCTCAATGCACAAGATCCCGTATTATATTGACATTTTCAACGGTTCTCGAAGATGAAGGTCTTCCGCTGCGTGGTTTATCTTCAATCGACTCTCTTACTTCTGAGAATGCCTTAAATCACCAAAAACACTGTCTCCGTAGGCGTGTTGAAGTTTTGCAAAATTATCCGTTGCGCCGTGTCCAACTCTGAATCGAAACTCCTTACACATGAACTCTGAATTAAACATGTCACTCATGTTTAAAACTAGAAAAAAACCGGTTTACGGAAACAGTCACAAAGAACAAACAAATGACTCTAACAAGTCCAAACTTGTCCTGAAGGTGCATTACATGTTAACCTACCGCTCTTTCAGTCGCCGCAATGTTGCTAGATCGGGCGCTACGTTGCCAGTCTCACTACTTAATTTACACACCTGTTATAAGCTTCATTGAAAGCTATAAAACACCAGATCACAAAACAACAGTTTCAGGCCTAAGCCGACCAAATATACACGCTTGAATTGGCAAAGCCTACTTTGGGGTAAATTATGTCGAACGGCTATAACTCAAGTTATTACGTCATGGCGTGTTTAATTCAATTCTTACCGTTTGCTCTTACTCTTCGCTGCAATTCATGTAAACAAGGTGCAATATGAATCACATATACAGTATGTACCTAATGTTAAGGCGCTATCACCTGTTACACAATCTTTTAATGTAATTACATTTCAATGAAAGTAAACACCGGCAATCCGCACATATGGGCCCTAACTAAAGCGTATTACAAATCTAAATCACTTATATGTATACGGACGATTTTTTTCATTAAAAATTCTAGACATTCTAAAAATTATGTAACGATAATTTTCCGGAGATTAATGTTTGTGTAACTAATGAGATCCTTAAATGTAGACCAAATTAAGTGGCCGCGAGATGGTAATTTATTTAGCAATAAAGAATAAATATCGGGAATACCTGGCCATATAGATCGCCCGCAGCTGTTCATCATTAAGAGTTTTTCAATAAGTTCGCTTTTATATATAAATTGTAGGCTTTTTGTTTGTATCAGATGGGAATATTGAATTCAGTCGTATCATTAATTCAGAATAGTCGTTCAAGTAATACGTTGCGCAACAAATGTGAGCAGAGCAAATAGGAATGGTTTAGTCGAAGGAAATATAAATATTATGTGTGAACCTTTCAAAATATTCAATAATTGCTTCATGTATCCACAGTAACGAGCGACGTCCTTTCTCTCGTAACCAGAAAGTTATTTTGCCATCTCTGTAATTGCCTTATGTAGAACTACTCTTAGGCGTTTAGATTTCCTCAATGCGAAGATGCAAAGTATGTGGGTCCAATACAATGTTTCGTTCTATTCGCGTTACTTGTGGACGAAAATAGAAAACAATGAAACATTTTAATAAAAACGAATCATCACGCAATATTGGACTCTTTTATGTTCTTAATCCTTCCAATAGTCGTTAGTTTGCATCCAATATAATATATCTAATCAGAGGAAATACAGCAAATGATTTCCTTGGGTAAATGTCTCGCCAATAACACCAGTAGGTTTGAATTCAAAGTGCGAGCATGATATTGTGGTTCGAGTTAAACTAGTTGTCGTTCCGCCGCAGAGTAGAGAGTATTGCTCCGGTATTGAATTTGGTATAAAGTTTAACAGTAGAGCCATTTTGTAGCCGATCTTTGTCAGACAACGCACAAATGGATAGATAACGACTTAAATAATGTGCAGACAGTATTTTGTAAAAATCGATGTTTTAATAGAAAATTAAATTCAATTAAAAAACATGTAGTGTCAGCAGAAAATATAGAAAATTTTGGGCAATTTACGCCTTTTGGAAAAGTAAACATGGAAAAGTAAACAGCTTAGTTAGATACTATTTATTGAAGGAACATTGATTTGCACATTGAAAAAGTGGTGTGTTCACTACATTTTACGTATTATAATTAATTGTGTGCGTTTTTGTGGTGCGTGTGAACTTGCATAGAGAGCATGGCATGAAGAGTCTACATCTTCCTATAATTCCGAAAGTTTTCACGGATTAATTAACTTTGGTGCTGAGTTGGACGTTGCTTTAAGGGACCATTTGGAAAAATCAACTATTTTCAAGGGTACTTGTAATTCAATGGTATTCCTTGAAATTTATAACTTTCAGACTCGACCTTGATAATTTTTTCCCCATATTTCTCATAAGTATTCACTTGCAATCCTCACATTTTGTTATCAAGAGTAGCCACCGCATCAAGGGATATGAAAGAATAAAGGGCATAATAATAAATACGTGATGTATTGTAAACAAAAAAAAAATAGTTTACTTACAAGGTCAAAAGAATATTTCGTTTTTAAATCAAAAACTTTCTGTCAAAGGCCTGATGATCAGTCCTCAGAATATGGCCTGGATCTCATGCTCTTTTATACGTGTCGCTACTCCTAAAATGAAACCAATAATGTCTTATTTCGAAAAGAAAGTCATTGTGGGAAGAATATTTTTATCAACTGTTGAGGACGTACACAGACTACATATGTACATCAAGGTGACTACTAAATCATAAAAAAATAAATCCGATATGTTTGAAGACTTTTTTGTCAAATCCATATAGACCTTATTACAAGGCTCCTCTGATCTTCAAAAGTGTCAAGGTTCAAAGCTATTGGGATTCTGAATGAGAATAATAAGGGGAGAATTCTAAGAAGGTGGAAAATTTGGCTATTACAGAGTGAGATTTGACAAAGGTTCAAGGCAATCAACGTTATAAAGAGGACGAATTAATGAGGATTTTTTTGATATCGAAGGACAGGGAATGGAAACATTTACAATGAAGTGTTGGCAAAATTATGTAACTCCCACTGACTACAATCTTAAGTAAGACGTTAAGACAAACGTTGTATGAATTACACGTTATAGTAGATCGACAGCTAAACTGTTATAATAAACCAAACCTATTAGGTTCAAACAACCATTAACAAACAATTAGACCATTAAAAACCAATCGAATGTGAGGTAAGGTATAATTAGCCCAGGTCTTCCTGTATTACAGTATTGTTCTAATAAAGAGAAGAACAATAACGGATATCTTGAAGCCGTCAAGTATTTGGCATTGATAGGCAGAATATATTGCGACCTTGGCAGAACCGAAAATTTTATAAGTTAAAGTAAAGAAGGATAATTAATCACAAGTTTACCTCCAATGCCACATCAGCTTTTATTGTAGTATATATGCTATTGATGGTAAACCCGCGCATGGAGTTAATAGATTTCTCGGATCAAAATTATATCATTGTGAATGTGTAATTAAACGTAAAATTTTAGAGATTCGCTATAATTACAGCTTTTTTCAAGTTGTGTGAGCCTCAATTACTTGAAAAAAACATGCATGGGAAGGCCACTTGGAGATTAATTTCTCTACGAATTGATGATGGACGCTATTAAAAATAAATTTGTAATAAATTGGAAATGTCAAAGAATTTTTAATATCAGCGAATGTGAGAGCAACACCTATTATTATGTCATAAAAAAAATTAAAGTAACCGAAAGTAAAAGTGAAATATCTTTCTGTCTGTCATTTTTAAGGTTCAGGAGTAACGAGACATTAGCTACTAAAGGTGATGGTCGAATTGTCATTAATATATTTAATCACCTAATTGGATTTACCCGATTACAAAAAAAAAAAAAAAAAACATAAATCTACCGAATACTTTACGCTTTATTAATGATTTTAAGTACTAAAATGAAAATTTTTATAACACTAACCAAATCATAAAGAAATATACATTCAGTTACGCACAACACGACACACATCAAGGAACGGCGGATTTATAAATGTAAGAAAAATTACGCCATGTTTTCTCAAGGCACCTCTTGTTCTGGGCGCAACAAATTATAGTCCCTAGATTACATGAATCGGAGTAAAGAAAAATAACTGCATATGCAATATTATTTAGTAGACAGCTACACAGTGGCGTTACTTTCATAATATTGCCCTCTAGGTGTATTTTAACAAGATTAGACATGTTTTGGATGTTTGAAAGGGTCGCACCTGCTAAATATCTCTTCCAAAACACTCTAAGGGTCAATCGTTAGGTTAAGATAAAGCGAGAAATTTTCCTCGTTCTTTGTTAGTCGTATGTCAAAAGTCGCAGATCCGTATTCCGATCTTATTAGTTCGTCAGAGTATAGACTTTTGATGTGCTAGTATCAAAGAACGAGGCCATTTCGCTTCATCTGAGCCTAACGGTTTTACCGTTAGAGTGCTTTGGGAGGGGAGTTTGGTAGTTGCCACATTTGTTGGACCTCCAAAAAAAAAATCTGGTCCCATTAAAGTACACTAGGAGCAATACCATGAAGGTAATGTAACAGTATATCTGTCTAAAATAATATATTTAAAAAAAATGTCACACTGACAAGATCTAATCGAAATCCGAAACTATGGCTTTTGACCTGCGAGTAACAAACAACGAGGAAACTTTCTCGCTAAACAGTTATAATTATTTTTACTGTTTCTCTTGACTAGACTTTCAGCCAGTAGTTGAGGTCTTGATGGCCTTTAGCATTTTGTACTTCTCATTTTTATGTAGTGGACTACACATTATAACATAATCGGTGTTATTCAGTATTGAATTAGTTTAGTGAAAATAAGGAATTAATATTGGAGAATAACATACTACAATTATATGATCAATTTGGGAGGGAAACAACTACCCTCTTTTTTTTATTTATTTTTTTTTTGTTGCATCTTGTTTATAAGTGAAGAACCAGTATAACTCAGGAGAAGTAAAGATAAAATAATTAAAAAAAAAGTAGTGGGCGGAGAGAGAGAGAGGTGATTAATAATAAAGAGAAAAAAGATATAAGAAGTATATGGGGGGGGGAGGGGGTTTGTGGGTTGGTTTTTTTTTTTAAATAAATTATTATATAATTATTGGGGGGGGGACCCCCGGGGGGGATGAGCGCACCCCTTTTTTTTTTTAAAGGAATTATTTTTTTTTTTTTTTGGGGGGGGGGGGGGGGGCCGGGGGAGAACAGAGGGGTTAAACAACTTTTTATTTCTTTTTTGAAGGGGAGGGAGAAAAAAAAATAGGTTAGGTTTAAAAAATTAATTTATAGTTTGATATTTGTATGTGTATAAAAAAAAAAAAAAAAAACACAATATCTCGTGGCGCGGGGGGGGAGAAAAAACCAGGACCGGGGCGAGTAACTCGTTTGTTGTGTTTTTGGTGGGGTAGAGGTTGTGGTGTGGGGTTTGTGTGGGGTGTGGGGGGGGGGGGGGGGGGGGGGGTGGGGGGGGGTGTGGGTAAAAAAAAAATAAAAAAAAAAAAAAAAAAAAAAAGGGAAGGAGGGGAGGGAGAGGGGGTGGGCGGGCCCCCCCCCCCCCCCCCTCTCCTCCCCCCCTAGAGAGGGGGGGGGATGGAGAGAAAAAAGAGGCAAAGAGAAAGAGAAGGGGGGGGGGGGGACCCCCCCGCGAAAAACCACCTTCTGCGTCAAAAAAGTGTGGTATATAAAAAAAGGAGGAGGGGGGGGGGGGGAGAGAGAAGAAAGTATGTATAAAAAAAAAAAAAAAAAAACCCCCCCCCCAAAAAAAAAAAAAAAAAAAAAAAAACAAATAATCCTCACCAAAACACCACCCCCCAATAGAGTGTGTGGGGGGGGGGGGGGGGGGGGTGTGGGGGGGGGGGTGTGTGTGGGGGGGAGGGGAGGGGGGGGTGGGGGGGGGAAAAACCCGCCAAAAAAAAAAAAAGGGGGGGGGAGAAAAAAAAAAAAAAAAAAAAAAAAAAATTTTTTTTTTGGGGGGGGGCCCCCATGTACTCGCAGAATTCAGTTCTTCGGTCATTAAGTCATCTTCAGCCAATTCATGGATGGGGCGTACTCTATAGGGATGGTATTACCTTTAAAAAAAGACTTTCAAAAAAAGCTCTTTTCATAAATACATTCTTGGATACCATAATCTGGCTTGCCTTGTATTCACGATCTGGGCATTGAATTCCTCTTGTCCGCAATATCTCTTCATAGGATAAGAGATTATTATCATGTATACATATATCTGTTATAACGCTTTAATATGGAAAACACGTATTGCAACTGGGTTTACGAGGTATTTTTTTTTTTTTTTTTTTTTTTTTTTTTTTTTTTTTTTTGGTGTTTTTTTTTTTTTTTTTTTTTTTTTTTGGCCCCCCCGCGGGGGGGGGGGGGCGGCCGGGGGTGTGGGGGGGGGGCCCCCCGCCGCCCCGGCCCCCGACGAGGGGGGAGGGGGGGGGGGGTCCCCCGGGGGGGGGGGGGGGGGCCCCCCCCCCCGGGGGGGGGGGGGCCCCCCCGGTTTTTGGGGGGGTGGGTTAAGGCCAAGGGGTTACCCCCCAACCAAGGGGGCCCCGCCCGGGTTTTTTTACAATATTTTTTTTTTTTTGCCAAAAAAGGAATGGGGCTTTAAAGGAACTTTTTGTATCACAAGAACATAACTTTCAATTTTTTTAAGTGCTTTTAAAAGGGCAATACAAAAGTTTCCATGGTTGAGCTTATACAAGCATCGCCTGTATAAATTTAGTTATTAAATATCGTTTAAAAATCAAAAACCACTAATTATGCCGTAATAACGGACATTAGAGGATAAAAACTCCTTCTCACGTTGCGAAATGGACTTATGATGGATGAACCACGAGAATTTTTTTTATTCGTTTTTTTTTCTTGGCGTTAATATTTGGGTGAAACCGATAGAAGCCGTAACTAATCTCTGAAAAGTGTGTAGGTAAGTGAAGTGACGGCGGATTTAAATATCCTACACTTGTCACAGATGAATACAGCGAAAATACGGGAAGGGTATTTGATGTATTTCACTGTAACAATTTGTCTAATATTTCTCTTATTTGATAACGTTGGATATATCATTAATCGTAGTACATAAAATACATATACAGTAGATTGTACTATCAAAAAAATCGACTATTTTTTTTTCAAAAATTACTCTGAAAATATTGTTCAGGATGTCGAAAAAATGAGCCTGTGAAAATACCAGCTCTTAATTTTAATATTAAGAGGTGACTCATCGCGATTTTCCATTTCCCATTTAATTAACATGGGAAACATTTTTTTTTCAAGCTTTGGAATGTTGTAATTCTTCAACCGATTATCAGACTGATAAGACCAACAAAGACATATTCTTGTAGGGAATTGAACCCACTACAAAAAACGTCTCTTATAATTTTTTGATAAATCTAGTATTTCAAAAGTTATTTAAGGTTAAAGTTGGACTCACCAGAATTTTTGAGGTATTTTCACTTTTTTGGTGAATCTATCAAACTAATTGCAAAATGTTTGCCTTAAATTATCTTTTTCAGTCTTTTGGAAATTCTGAGAGTATTCTCAGTCCATTTGATCGGTAGTTTTGTCTAAAAATCCTTGATTTGGACGTTTTTGTATCCATACTGAATATTATGAGTTATCAATTTTGGTGAGATTGTATTTCAATAATTAAATAGTTTAAACAAATCTCTTTAAGCAAAAACAATCTATAATTATGATTTTAACTTAGATTTAGATATAATTAATGTAGAAAAGAAAATTATAGATAAGAAATATCAAGTTTGCTAATAAAAATTAATATTTAAAAATGTTTATATCAAAGACAGGCGTCTAAATCAAGGATTTTTTGAATTAAACTACCGATCAAATGGTCTGAGGATACTCTCAGAATTTGAAAGAGACTCTGAAAAAGATAATTTAAATCAAAAATTTTGCAATTAGTTTGATAGATTCACCAAAAAAAGTGAAAATACCTCAAAAATTCTGGTGAGTCCAATTTTAACCTTAAATAACTTTTTGAAATACTAGATTTATCAAAAAAATTATAAGAGACGTTTTTTGTAGTGGGAAGACAAGAATATGTCTTTGGTCTTATCAGTCTGATAATCGGTTGAAGAATTACAACATTCCAAAGCTTGAAAAAAAAATGTTTCCCATATTAATTAAATGGGAAATGGAAAATCGCGATGAGTCACCTCTTAATATTAAAATTAAGAGCTGATATTTTCACAGGCTCATTTTTTCGACATCCTAGACAATATTTTCGGAGTAATTTTTGAAAAAAAATAATAGTCGATTTTTTTGATACAGTCTAAATATACAGTGTTTGCAAAAAGTGCACCATACGGTAAATCTTTTTATCTTTATTTAGGTGAAAACTGATTTTAGAGAAATGTAAGGATTGTTTTAAAACAAACACAAAAAAACACAACTGAAGTAGACAGTCTAAGCCACCTCGGTATCTATTAAATTTGAGACACTTTTCCAACCATGACTTTCGTCAACTGTGGAAAAGTGTAGTGGAAAAAGTGTTTCAGTGTTAAGTCGTTAAAAGTGTTCAAGTGATAACAATTGCAAAAAATAAAATCACAACATTTTTAAGCCCCCTTTAATTTGATTTTGATTAATAGAAACCAATAATTTTCAAGCAATTACTGAATCATTATCGAGCAATGTATTATTTATTAGCGTGATGTTATTTCAGTGCAAATATTGAATTACACCTATTGAATTAATACCTAGTGAATTTTTAAATATATTTTATGTTTAGAAAAATAAAGTTTCAAATTGAACAATACACAAAATAGTTATTTCACATGATGTATCTGCAACTATCAAACACATCAAAAGTATTTTGAAAGTCAAAAATGTATGATTCAGAACTTCAAAAAATTTAATCTCAAAATTCAACAGATATCGAGATGACTTCGACTGTCTACTTCAGATGTTTTCTTGGTTTTAAAACAACGCTAACGTTTGAAGACAGTTTTCGCTTAAATTTAAATATAAAACATTTTCCCATACAGTGCGTACTTAATTTAACGAAGTTTTGTTAACTAAAAATTAAAAACAAATACAGGAATGTTCTAGGAATAACAGAGACGTTTCTAATTAGGCATATTTCAGCGATGGACAATATTCCTCGCGTAAAAAATGAATGGACGTGTGAAATATCGGAATAAATAAATTACATTCGGACGCTGTGTTATATAATTTTATACGACCTCAGTGATTGGTCATACGCGCGCTTGATGAAAGTGAAGAAAGCTTCAAATTAATTAGGTGTGAACATGCTTTTGAATTAATTACATTAGCATCTGCTACTGGTCCTAATGAGTAGTTATAAATATACTTAAAAGACGTGGTAGAGTTAATAATAACAGAAAAATTTCAACGTTGATCGTTAGAGATGGAATATACGTAGAACAAAAAACCCAATATAACTTGATCTTGTTTGTTTTGTTGTTTAAATGAACTCGTTTTTGTTGTTATTTTTAAATATAATTTGTCCCTTTGGATATTGTCACTACCATATATACAGTGTGGAATAGTCAAATGGAATAAATTCAGTAGCTCCATTATTATGCATTTTTTTAGAAAATCCTGAGACACGTCAATTTCTAATTCTAAAAAAGATATCTTACGACGTAAAAATGGCATCCCTAAATTCAAACCCCTTCAGGTGACAGCTACAACCCTTAAATTTTCAAATTGGAATTAGGGGCTTGTGATACTTCATTTGAAAGGTATTTTCATTCTCTATTCAAAACTTTTTTTGTTATGATTTTAAATTTTATTGCAGAAATTAACAGGAAAAAATTTCTCCAGCGTAGGGAAATTCGTTACATTAAAATAAAAAGCAAATCATTATTAGTGCATCAGATGTTCAAAATGCATGCCTCCAGCATCTTGGTAGCATCCTAGACATAAATAGAAATGTCTTCTAAAGTTAGTTAACATATGCGGGGTAATCGACCTAATTACAAGTGTTATTCTTCTTCTTAAGTCAGCTAAATCGTCGTGTTTGGTTCTGTAGACAATACTTTTTATATATCCCCATAGGAAGAAGTCTAACGGCGTGAGATGAGGTGATCGTGCAGGCCATTCTACAGAACCACGTCTCTCTATCCAGCGATTTGGAAAGATATTGTGGAGATATTGCCGGACATTGACTTCGTAATGTACTGGTGTACCATACTGCTGGAGCCATATTGCATTACCTGAAAGTTGTGGGTTTCTTTCAGCTGGATACAAGTTTGACGTCGTCGATAAAACATTATTTTGGAACAGCGCTAAATAAGTTTCTCCATTCAAATTGCCGTCAATGAAGAAGGGACCATTAATATATTCTCCAATTATTCCCGCCCAAACATTAACTTTCTCAGGATTTTGCGTGTGTGGTTCCCTCATCCAGTGATGATTTTCTCCCGACCAGTAACGACAGTTTTGGCGATTAACCAACCGTGAAGTGTAAATGTAGATTCATCCGAAAATAAAACATTTTCTATTTGTAAAGTATTGTCATCTATCATTTGCATCATCCTACCTTTAGAAAGAATCCTACCTTTACCTCCAAAATGATCGCACTTACATTGCATTGCAACAAAATAGAGTCGACTCACCTGAAACTGTTACTCTCACTTCTTACAAATCAAGTTTAAAGCTCACCTAAGCCTGCATGTGTACCTCAAGGTCGTTTTCTGATGTTTTCAGACGTCCGCAACGGTTTTTTTAAGCAGCTCGGCGTGTTTTATAACATCATTAGATACACTTGAATAAGTAATCTTTACAATTACAATTAAATCGATATTAAATTCCTAAACATATTTATAAATTCTATTTTTATTTCCTTCTGTGCCATATAAAGACGGATATCGTTACCCGAGCGGTTACAGGTGGATTTTTCGCAACTGCTTCCTTAAGAAACGACAACGATATCCTTGTTAATGATTTTGACCTTTCCACCGCAAGTGACCTATTTTTAATGGAGGCTAATTGACAGTCTGCGATCACGACAACTAGCTCAACAAGACAATTTTCCGAGTACGAGCGTGTAGAAATATGTATAAAACATATTTAAAACGTAAAAGATCACAAACAGTTACTACATAGGAAACAGTTACTGGTCTTATAATTTTTATTTCATAAAATGTGCCCTTGTGGTACGAATTTTAAAATTAACTTGGCAATTTTTTTCCATTTCATCTCTATTCTCCTACTTTTCGCCAAAATCTGAAGTAGGTACAATTCGAGCATAAAATTTTTGTGTTCTTGAGAAAACCTATTCTTCGCCTAGGAAATATTTCAGTATTACGTATAAATTATATCTGTAAAATAATAAAAATAATCTAATAAAGAAATGATATGTCTTTAAATTTCCATAATCCACATGACATGTGTTCTTTTTTTTAAACGCACGTTATATCTACTATGGTTACACATACCGATAGCTTCCATTGGTGTTAATAAGCTGTAAAATTGAGCGAACAATTGTCATTGGAATTCTGTAATCTGGACATCTGGACATATCCATATATACTCGTTGCCAACGTTGTAAATTTCGAGACAGGACATCACAGAAACTACTATCCAATAGCATCATCGCTGACCATAATCACGCCTACTCACTATTTTACTATTTATTAACAGCAAGAGACTCAGTCTGGATAAATTCTGATCTATTTTAACCAGGTCATCTGATACTTTGATTTAAAGAAAAAATATTTGTAACAAGAAACACATTTGTAAAAATGTGTAACACTACTACTGATTATGCGTAAATCAAATGTACTTAGTATTAGGTACTTAGTATAGAAATAACTATTAAGCGATTATTTGCTGATCATTAACTATATTCTAAACCACGCGGTACGAAGCAATTCAATTTTCTTTCGGTAAACATCTGGTACGAATAATTTCTTCTCACGCATGTGTATGTAATTTGTTATTAAGATCTGACGTTAAGAAGAAAAAGAGATTTTCGTAAGTAATTAGTACATCACATTGGAAATTGGTATAGGCATATGTACGTGTGAATTAATAAAGTATGTGAATGTCTATATAAAAAAGCAAACTAATGGAACGATATAACGTACGTTAACTGGTAAACAATACTTAGTATAATCAATGAATGATGTTTGTACTCACATTGTGAGGAAAATGAAAAGGAACTGAAGTAAACAGGTAACAAAACGAACCAGAAAAACTACCTGCTTATCAATTAAACAATAGATCAGGAATATTTTCACTTTAGTACTACGTATACTTTTTTCATTTTACGTATGTATACTTTTAATTTTGTAAACCTCACAAATAGGTGAGGTTAATCTTACCCACTTGAATCGAATTCATTTTAAATAAATCTTTTTAATATTCCATCTGACATAAAAGGTGTGTAAATTAAGTAATGAGACTTGTTTTTTTTATTCGAATAGAATTACAATTCAGTATTGTCTCTTTCAAAATACTCAGCCACTCATACTGGGAAGCCACTCAGCGCTGGAGACGGTTCTTCTATTCCTCATAGTTGTACTGGAACTCATATACTGGAATAGCCTTCCAGCTGGTCGGTTACAGAAGCTTAAATGTTTTCTATATTAAAATGACATCCCTTGAGGCGATTTTTCAATCTCGGGAAGAGAAAAAAGTCACAAGGACTCAAATCAGGCGAATAAGGAGGCTGAGGAGCCAAATGAAAGTTTTTACGGGCTAATAACTCGTTTACTGAAATAGCTCTATGACATGGCGCATTGTCGTGATGCAACATCCAGTTGTTCTTGATGTTTAGTTTCAAGTTTAACTCTTCCCCGATCATCCCCGTAACTCTTCCACGATCTTGTTATCCACCGACGATCTGAACACACAAGATCCCGTATTCTACCAACATTTTCATCGGTTCTTGAAGATGAAGCCTTCCGCTGCGTAGTTCATCTTCAATCTATATAGAATGCCTGAAGTTCGTCTTCAGTATAGAATGCCTGAAACCACCGAAAAACCTGGGCTCTTGAAAACACACTGTCTTCGTAGGTATGTTGAAGTTTTGCAAAAGTATCTGTTGCGATGTGTCCAAGTCTGATAGCACACCGTTGCTCAAAATTAATGGCGCTCATTTTTAAACGCACTAGAAAAAAACCGGTTTACGAAAACAGTCACAAAGAACAAACAAATGACTGTAACAAATTCAAACTAGTACTGAAGGTGCATTACATGTTAACTTACCGCCCACCAAGTGCCGTCTCCGCTGTATTGCTAGATCGGGCGCTACGTTAACGAATCCTGAAAAGTCTTTTGGAGCTAATAAAAATAAAATGAAATTCAATTAAATCACGTCTACACTTAGCGTTGTCGAACTAAAAAAAAGTAAATTCATAAAGAATATAATACATAAGGTATTTTTGGCAGATATACCCAGAAAATTCTTTAGGGTGTTAAAGTCTAGTATAAGTGACTACAGTTATACAATTGGTTTGATGAACTTCGGATTTACTTACAAATACTGTATATAAACATTTTGAAAAGGAGCCTCTTTTTTCTTGAAAAAAGACATTGGGTATCCATTATATGGACACACAGATGCACATGGTCATTTTTTAAAATGCCGAAATGTTCCTACTGCTCATCGTTTTCTCAATAATCAGAAGTCCAGTCTTGAACGTCATCTCGAAGTTCACTTCTTCACATTCACACTGCTCACCATTTCAAGTGGTGCTGAATCTCATACAGAATCTCGAGAACCATTTCCTTCAAAGTGACGTCATTTATTTTCAGAATCTATTGTAGCAGTCTGGAATCTCTTACATTGGTTTTGATGAACAGCCAAATTCGGTATCTCAATTATTATTTCATCCTCGATTCTTGTAATTCAATGGTACACTGAAGACGATTGAAAGGATGTCATTTGAGAATTTAAAATTAACATATCTTGGGATTTTTTATAAATTGCATAGTAATTGAGATACTGGATTTATTTCATTTGGTTGTTTCACACTATACATAATAATATGAAGACATCAAAAAAAACATCATCAACTCTGGCTATGAACGAGAGAGATAGAAATAGCGGTCATGTCTAAGCTTTTCGGTTATGTCAAACTTTTGACAAGTGACTGTCACAAATTGTAAAATAAACAATGACTGTCATATGATGTGACAGTCTTGACAAGTAAATAAGGTTATAAATTCGATTAAGAATAGAAATACGATTTTTTTTCTCGGTCAACTTTGATGACGTTTTTTTTGATGTCTCTATATGTTTAATATTACAATATTACTAACCCGATAATTTAAATATATTAAATTGCATATTAATTGCAGGAAATGTGAGGTTTCCCAAATTCTATTTTAGAATACTCCTCAGAGAAAATGTAGACTTTGTGTAAAAATACAAACTTGTCACGTTTATCTTGAGATGTAATTATTTCCTACATTCTGTACTTTATGCGACTCACAGTAACAAAACAACATTAACGTCGAAACCAATTATCGTACATGATCGAGTTATAGTAAGAATGCTGTCGACTCTTTCCAAAGCGCGGACGTGACCGTATATTAAATTGCCATTAATTATTTCGTTCCACGTGCAGAGGACAAAACATACTGATCGGATAAAACTTATAGCTTTATTTATTGACGCACAAGGCGTCTTCAAGTGCCACATTAATTTTGGAAACCGAGAAATGTAGGAAACGCGCGGCGCCATCAATAAAATAAATACTTTATCGGAATTACAACTTGTCAAAGGCGCGAACGTAAATATTATTACGAGGAGTTTGACAAATAATCCTAGTTTCGCGTACCATCTTCCGCGTTTGAAAGGTCACTGCGAGTTATCATATTTTCGTAGATGACTGATTCGTATAATTTAGCCGAAGCCGATGAATTAATGTGTGAAGATTTACAAGTAGTTATTGCTTAAACATGTGTTTATATTATACTCAAATATCAATTTATTCAAGTCCTAAATGTATTCAGATATCAGTATTCAAGCCCCAATTAGTCCAAACAGATGTTGGAGTAACAAGTTATCGAAATAAAATGCAAAAGAAAATAAACAAACAAATTTGACAACAATTTTAAGGGGTTATACTACCCACCGCACTGAAAAATAAAGCTTTTTTTTTATTAATTTTTCGATACCTAAGTAATGGATCAAAATTATATTTTGACACCTAATTCTATGGGTATTAATGTATACAACAGTATTTTTTTACTTTCATTTAAGTTTCAAAATGGCGTCATAGCTCCAGGTAACATGACACAACATTTTCCTGGAGGAGGAAATCGGCGTACACTGGCGGACACTTAGTACAACCCAAGTTAAGTGCCTGTTAAAACATATATTATTTTTGGTGAACATTTTCTTGGTAAAGTTTTTTCTTCTTTCTTCGCACATTTGTGTGATTCTAACATTTGTGTAACGTAAAACAGTCTTACAGACGTTGGGGCAAACAAGGAGAGTTTTTCCGTCAATAGTTAAAATTATATGGAGGTGATATATTGAATACAGACAGGACAAGGTTATGTCAATATTTTAAGAGATAACCTGCAATCAGTCAAGAAACTGGATTCAGAGGCATTAATATTTCAACAAGATGACTCTAAACACACTTCGATGGTCACTAAGCAGAATTTTATCGACAATAACAATGAATTACTATCTCGGTCCTCCCAGAGTCCCTATCTAAACCACATCGAACTCTGAGCGTTGTGGTGCGTTGTGGTGGTGAGCATTGTTACTTCTTTTGGTTCTATTATTGTAGCCCCAAGTTCGAATGCCTAACAGCTTCCAGTGTTGGGCACTCGCGTAATATGTGGAAAGAGGTTCTTCCTCCTCTCCACACCCTCTACAATCAGGGTCATTTTTCACCCCGATTGTGGTGAGATGTCGCATGAGTGGATGTGGATATTAGTAGTGCCCTGTGAATAGTCCCACTGTCCATCTCAACTGGTTTCTACTCAGTTTTATAAGTTTGTATTTTGTCTTATTCCAGGATGGTTCGTCAATGAACATCCGCGATTGTCTCAATCCTGGAACTTCCGCCCAGTGAGAAATATGTTTTTGTCTTAATAGATCCTTTATGGCCCTCCTGGCTCTCCGGCAGGCCAAACCACAGGTGGGTTCTGACCCTACCAATGGAACCACATCCCCTTTTTTTTGCGAGAAAGTCCCCTCTTTCGTTCCCTTCGTGGCCTTGGTGTCCTTTGACCTCCTCCTCCTGATCATTTCCTGTGCACAAGCGGAAATACCCAATTATTTCTGCCTGAAATACGGTTGCTGAGTTCCCCAGGTTTATGCTGATTTAGCACCTTGGGTCTCCGTTGGTTGCATCCACTTCAGTGTTTTGTTCCGTTTTGGAACCATCTTTGAACCAGATGTTTTTTACGATAGCTCTGCTATTAATTTGAATTCATGTCGGCCGGCATTGCAAAAGCGTCGTATTACTGGTTGCGTACCCAGAGGGGCAAACAATTATTGCATTCACTATTAACGGTCGTCAGTTTCTTTTAAATATCAGTATCGCTGCATAAAAATGACACCTATTCCAATGTCTAACCATCACCGATAAGTTAATAGATTGTGGCAACAACGCGCTCGGCGATTGAAATTATATGGTTCACGCAGAAAAAAAGGACTGTCTCACACCTCCCACGTGCGGAGCCCGACCGTGGGCCACATTTAATTGATTTTGACGCGGCTGTGACGTGCATTACTTTGATACGATTCGCCGGCCACGTGGTCACCGTCTATTATTCATTCTTAGGCAAATCAAGCGTGACGTCGCGCGAGTCGGTGCGTTCCAGGTGGTAGGACACCTCTTCTTATCCGTTTATACATTCAAATTTAAATTTTATAGTATGTTTTATGCAACAGGGAAGCACTGCGAGGTGGACGGATGTAATGGTTGGTGTTACGGGGTCTTAGAAAGGTTGATGAAGGTACAGCATGAATTAAACAAAAAGGCGGGTAACGAAAGAGGTGCACACAGGTAAAGAGTTATGAGAATGTGAGAAGGTGAGAAATGTTTTTAATGTTTACTGAACGAGGGAAAGCGATTAAGTACTATTTTTGTGGAAATTATGATTAATGTCATTAAGGACGTATGGTGAAAAGTGATCAGCGTCACGTCTAAATAACATGCAACAACAAAAATATTGGGCTTGATATTCACATATTGGTCTTTATACTCACAGTAACATGAACAATACCATAGCTCGAATTAATTAATTCAGTGATTAATAAATTCAAACGGTATTTTCAGTGAGATGACTTAATTCAATAAATATTCATAAAGAAGAAGAAACCTGCATAAGTGTTACATCGACTACAGCAAGGCGTTCGACTCGGTACCTCACGACTGGCTACTTAAAGTCCTGGAAATTTACAAGGTCTGCCCTCGGATAAGAGCTCTTCTCCAACATCTTATGCAGTCATGGAAAACAAACATTTGGGTCGCTGGAGGGAACAAAGGTCAAGTTGAGATCAAGAAGGGAATCTTCCAAGGTGATTCCCTCTCGCCGGTTTGGTTCTGCTTGGCACTCAATCCATTATCTACACTATTCAATAAAACAACAGCTGGGTACAAGATCAACATGAGAAGCCGAGCAACACTCACTCACCTGCTCTACATGGACGATCTGAAACTATTCAGTGGGACCAGGGCAAATCTCCAGGCCCTCATTGGAACTACTAGGACCTTCAGCGACGACATCAAAATGTCCTTTGGCCTGGATAAGTGCGCCACATTGAGTATTGTGAAGGGAGCACCTCATAACAATCCAGAGGTATATGCCGACATCCATCAACTACCACCGGAAGAGCAATACCGTTACTTGGGAGTGTGTCAAGACGGCAGGATCAACCACACACAACTGAAGAAAGAATTCCAAGAGAAATACAAGAGCCGCGTGACAAAGTTGCTGAATACGCTTTTATCTGGAGGCAATCTTATCAAAGCCATCAACTTGTGGGCTGTCCCAGTGCTGACATACTCTTTCGGAATCGTCAAGTGGTCCGTTACTGATCTTGATGAGCTCGACCGACTTACCAGGCGGCTCCTAACTAAGTTCAGGCACTTACACACTAACTCTTCCGTAATCAGACTCTACCTGCCGCGAAGACGAGGTGGGAGAGGTCTATTGAACATCAAAAATCAGTGCCTTAATCAAGAAGCTTTCTTAAGAAGAAAACTGCTAACGAACAGGGACCCGCTAATAACAGCAGTAGCAAGAGAGGACTCTGGTTACACGCCTTTGAGCCTCGGATGTGAACTTATCCCGGTCGACGTACCAACAGAAGAGGAGCTCCGGACCCAGTGGATGGAACATGCTTTGCAGGGCCGTTTTCCAAAAATGCTACAGCCAGACCACATCGACAAAGAAAATTCATTAAAATGGCTTACCGACGGCTATCTGTACCCCGAGACCGAAGGCTTCTTGACTGCCATTCAGGACAGGGTTATAAAAATAAGAAATTACCAGAAGAATATCCTGAGAGACGATGTCGAAGACCTATGTAGAAAATGTGGATCTGCAGGCGAAACTATAGAATACATAATAGGAGGGTGTCCCGCGCTATCAGAGTCAGCATATCTCGGCAGGCACAACCAACTTGCGAAGATGGTTCACTAACAACTGGCGCTCAAGTATGGCCTGTTAGCGACGGCTCCGCCATACTACAAATATGTCCCGGAAGCTGTGCTGGAATCGGAAGTTGCCGTGATGTACTGGGATAGGCTAATCATCACCGATCGAACAGTGGACTTCAACCGACCAGATATTGTTCTGATCAACAAGGAACAACGAAGAGGGATCATCATAGACATCGCTGTGCCACTTACCCACAACATTCAGAAGACTGAACGGGAGAAGATCGCGAAATACGAAAATTTGTCAATCGAGCTGAAGCGCCTATGGAAACTGGAGAAACTGTAGACGTACGCCCAAGTAATATCGGCAGAGGGAGTGATGACGACGAGATTCGCCAAGAACATCGCGGCATTAGGATTAGAAATGGCCAGAAGGCAATATTGTTACAAACTTGCCACATTGTAAGAAAGGTTTTGGGATAGGATGAATTTCCTCCCCTCGCCTGAGCCTAATTTCTGCTGGAGGCGGGGATGAGATATCAAGCCATCACTGTCTGCAGCAGGAATGGGTGAATGTTTCCCAGCGTTTACGCTGAGAAGTGTGACTATAAAGTCGGCGAAATAATAATAATAATACGTGCTTTATTCATCTAACAAAGCATAATACAACAGGAACAATACAGTGTATTATATGCAAATAATTTAGATGAAAAGGCGAAGTATCACCCTTGTCGGGCGCTTTTAAACTTAACCGAAAAAAAAAATAATTACAACATATTGACATAACATAACAATACTGGATAACACTGTGTGCATGAAAAATAATAACATAACAACATAATAACCACTCCTGATTAGTAGTTAAACAAATATATACCCACTTATTATATTTACAACATTATAATAAACATATTTACCTACAAGTATACCTAATATGCAGTAATATACATATCCACACTTTTCAGTAAAATTTCAGGTCCTTTTCCATGGCCAAAGTAAATATTCTCAGAGATTACGGCGACAGATAGATATTTTTTATTTTCTTTTTTAAAGTTTAGGATAGTATAATTGTAGAAAATGACAGGTAGAGTATTATAGGCTTTGCATGCACATTGCACAATATGTAAAAGAACGTTGATATACCGAGGTTTTGTGCTTGGGTATAACTAATAGTCGCAAGTTTCTTGTCGACAAATTATTGACATCCCGAAATCTTACTAACTTTTTATTTAGGTAAGTTGGCTTACTATTAGTCAAAACTTTGTGTTAAAATTAATAAGTGCACTTTGCGTAAGTCTTCTAATTTCAATATTCGCGTTTCGTGTATTTTATGACTAACATGGTCATATTTTCGAATTTCAAAGGCAAACCGATAACAAGAATTTTGTATCTTTTGTAGCCTTAATTTGTCATATGCTAGTAGAGCAGGACCATACACACAATCACAGTAGGATAAATTTGAAATTATTAGTGATTCACATAATTGTAATTTGAGATGCGAACTCATAACGTCTTTATGAGAATAAAGTTATCTTAATATATTGTATGAACTCTGACACAATTGATTCACATGTTTGGTAAAGCGGAGTTCAGAGTCAAACCAAAGTCCTAAGTTCTTAGCTTCTTTGAAAGGTATGTTTTCTCCACTGATATTAATTCATTTCCTTGGCATTTCCACGCTTCGTCTTAAAAGATAGCTCAAAATGTATAGTCGCCCAAAAAGTATAGCTGACGACTTACTGGCATTAAGCTGTAAATTATGAGCTACCGAGATGGTAAGTAAGGATTTTAAATTATCATTGATACTATTAATAGTATAATTACTGGCAATGTCGAAAGAATAATATATTTGGGTGTCGTCCGCGTAATGATGGATATTGCAATGGCGTATCGAACCATGAAAATCAGAGATATATAGTGAGAAAGTAGTGGTCCAAGTATGGAGCCCTGTGGTACTCCATATTTTATTGGTAAAGCAGAGGAGGACTCCGAGTTATACAAGACTCGTTGAGTTCTGCCAGAAAGATAGTTTTTAACCAACTCAACAGAGTCTGCATAAAAAAAAGTACCTTATTTTGTCACAGAGTATTTCCGGATCCATGCAACATTTATTTACCGACCAGCTAAAGACTTGTTGACTGCCGTTTTTCAAGGTCGTGCTATAAGTAGACATTTTGAAGATGAAGATGCATCCACCAAAATTTCCTAATCTGAAGCCAGCTAAATTTTGGCTTTTGGGTTATTTAAAGGAGTTTAAGAATCTCACACTCGAATAATTAAAGACGTATAAAACATGCGTAAAAAAATGTTCTATAATGTTGTGTACAATTTGAAGGAATAGTTGGTGCTTTTACACCTCCAAAATGGAGGTTACATTGAACAGTTACAGTGACCAGTGTTGAACATAAGAAATCCTATCATTCAAAGAATTAAGCTTCTATTGATTTTTGTTGTTGGGTTAACCGGTTGAAGTTGTATTATACGTTGAAATATGTCTCGTAGTTTATGATAACCTTATATTTCCATGTCGATCAAAACCATAAAGGCTAGATATTGCCTGGATAAGATCGAATTTGGGAGCGAGGGTTCTTCATAGACGGCACTGCTCCAATTATGATCTTTATGTTGATGTTAATGATGATGTTGGCATTACTGAAGTTAACAGAAGAATAATTAGTTATTGGGTTTCTAGAGATTAGAGAATATTGTCTAATACGAACTAAATGATAAGATATAAAATACCATTTTTTAAAAAAGAAACACGTTAAAACTTGGACACTCATTAGAAAACATTGTCAACATTGATTGGTAAAGCATTTGCAAAAATGCAGCATAGAAAATTAAGTTACAAATTAGGAACATTTTGATACAAAAATAGATATGTATTTGTTTAATACACACGAATCATAAGGCAAAGGACGAGGCTAAAGGATGACTTCTATGAATTCAATACTGCCGCATAAGTACTAGACAAATATGACATTGTAATGGATTATTTAAAATGTTGTACCAAGATAAAAAAACTACTCAAATCTCAAAAAATCGTTGTATAATACATGAGTTCTCCTGCACTAACTTGTAATGTTACAATCACATTACACTGGGTGCTATCATTAAAATTTATGGCGACATTTTAATTTTATTAAAGCGCCGAAGAAGAACCACAAGGTTACGCTTTTAGCACTTGAATTACACTCGAGCGTTGTTTACGAAATACGAGTGTTTTTTTTTGCAACGCGGAATTGATAAGCATAATAAAAATCGTGGCATTGAATTAAACCTCTGAATAATTCCAAAAAGTTGCGCGGTAATGGTACTATTATAATCCCAAATTGAGTCATCGTCGGCTTCTGTCTGAAATAGATAAATACTCCAAGAAAATAATAAACTACCGGTCATACATTAGGCTTTCTCGTTGGACGTACACGGAGTTGAGACGACAGCTGTTTTTTAAATGCAGTCGGCCCGAGTGTGTGTGTCGAGTCGTTTAGAAAAGTCTGAATACTAATTAGCTGTATTCAAAAAAATAATTTGGGAATAAGATATCGGTGAATAAGATATGCAAATCTGTTTCTGTTTCAGAGGTTCTGAAGAAAACTGTTTATTATAAATAAGCAGCGGGAGAGTAGCTATAGTAGAAGAATAACCATGAAAAAAAAAAGATTAAAGACGTTTCAAAATATTTGTGGTAACGGAAATTGTACCTAAAAAACATCTGCCACGCGTGATTCAATACGTAGGCGTGACCGGTAAGTAAAATGTTTTATATTAGCTTAAAAAACTGGCAAAATTTTCGAAATGAGAAACTGATAACCACGGGTTCTAGAGTTTAAACTTGATGACACAAGATGTTGCTTTTTAATGTCACCTTGTATAACTATTACGTATTATTTCTAGGAACTTTTGCTGCATTAAGAATTGAGTAGATTCAGGATGTTGCAAATTTGTTTTTAAACAAACATTGCGAGAAAAAATAAATAAGACCACAACAGTTTTCTGGAATAGCGCCAGTCAGCCAAGAATTTACATACTTATGTAAATACCATCAAATCAATTTTTAAATAATTTTGGAAATATAGTTTACATACAATTTTGATTATCATATAGAAGCAAAATTATATTTCAGGCATTAACTCCTAGCTAATATTGGTTTTAATATTCCAATTACATTATATGTTACAATTTTTGTACTCTTTGATAGGTCATTTTGATTTAGAGATGAGAAAATCTACAGAAGACCTGGATGAGCACAAGGCTGAAGAAGCATCTCCTATTGAACTGAGCTATTACCACCAGATATAATGAATTTATTGAATTTCAATAAGTTTAACCAATAAAAAAATACTTGCAACAAGCTAACCAAGCTAACCAAAGCTAATGCTAGTAGAGGTTTTCAACTTGTAGATACATGTACATATACAGTGTGGAACAGCCAAATGGAATAACTCCAGCAGCTCCATTATTATGCATTTTTTTAGAAAATTCTGAGACACTTCAATTTCTAATTCTAAAATGACATCTTGCGACGTAAAAATGTCATCCCTAAATTCAACCATTCATTATTTTGGAGCAGCGCTAAATAAGTTTCTCCATTCAAATTGCCGTCAATGAAGAAGGGACCAATGATATTTTCTCCAACTATTCCTGCCCAAACATTAACTTTACATTAATTAACTGCTTAATTAATTAACTGCTTCTCTATTTTACTTACGGTACCTTGAAATATCGGCGGAAACTCCGGATATTTTTTGTTGAAATAGGCGAACAACTTCGGCCTGCGTTGTGTTCTGTTTCCGTAACCAATCATCTGCAGAATCGTTATCTTATGCATTTCTGTTAAGTAAACCATCTCTCTCAATTGCAACACGAAAACTAAAATAAGAAGTTTATCACTGATAACTGTTAACTACTGTTACAATGACAAGCACATTTCTAGGTAATTTCACTAAAGCTGATAATGGTCAACTTCTTAAATTTTAGGTTTGTTTTTTTGCTGCTTGCTCGTTTTTGTCGTTCGATTGTCAAGCAAAAAAGTGTACGTATTTATTAGTAAGTTTTTATCTTATAGTAGGGAATGTCGGCAATTACACATTTATTATTTGATATTATTAACATTTCAGAACCTAAAATTGACAAATAGTGTTACTTATAACAGTTTTATTTTAATGTAACGAATGTCCTACGCTGGAGAAACATATTTTTTCTTCTTAATTTCTGCAATAAAATGTAAAGTCATAGCAGTTTTGAATAGAGAATGAAAAGACCTTTCAAATGAAGTATGACAAGACCCTATTTCAAATTTGAAAATTTAGGGGTTGTAGCTGTCACCTGAAAGGGGTTGAATTTAGGGATGACATTTTTTACGTCCCAATATGTCATTTTAGAATTATAAATTGGCGTATCTCAGGATTTTCTAAAAAAATATATATAATAATAGAGTTACTGAATTTATTCCATTTGGCCGTTCCACCTGTATAAGTGATTGGTGCATCTTATTTGGAGGAAACTAAAGAATCTGTCATCAAATCATTTATATCGTGACAGAAAGAAGAATCATGAGAAGACAGAATAAGCATTTATCTGGTGACAACTAAAATAAATTCGCGTTTTTCACTAGCCAAAATGAGAGAGACCATACAGAATTAGACGATACCTAAGACTTATACCAAGGCCAGATTCAACAAAGACTCTCTCTGTGCCTACATAAAAAAAATTCAAAGCTTTTCCCCATTGGTTAGAAATTATAGCGTCCGCGCTCTTACGTGAAAGACTTTGCGATGCTTTTTCGGCATATTTCTGGTTGTATTACATTTATCGACAACTTAATTATCACTTTTTGTATTACAGTTGCATCTCTTAATTAAATCGCAACGTTTTTAATTACCCTCGCACCGATTTCGAACTCTAAATGACGATCTGGCGCGTCCGAACTAAACCAGTCCCGTTACTGCCCGCTGCATAAAAATTCCCGGTTTAATATGGGCAGTGTAAAAAACGACAGAACGAAGCGTATCCCCCCGATGCGGGTTCGTGTTATTACGTGAAGAACCGGAGAACGCCCTCGAGACGACGCCGTGATTATCTCACTTAGTAATAGGTGTAGAATTACAGATATTTCGCTAAATACCGGCCCCGCGGCGCTGCCTCAACGATGCTTATCGCAAATATTAGAACTCGGTTCTCTATGCCTTATTTGACGCCCGATCCGATCCTGTCAATGATACAGGGCCAGCTCCAGATGGCGCGCGAATCGATTCGTGCGCGCGATCGACGAGGTTAGATCGATAAGAGGGATTATTGGTGCATTCTAATGGCTTACTAGACGCAGGAATAGTTTTTTCATGCTTTCTGTGGTAAGTTGGCTGATATTATTTAAGTTGTAAACAGGTAACTGGATTTTATCTAAAACAAGTTGGTTACTAACGGGTGTCTGCCGCCTCTACACATTGTGTTGGAGGCGGAGGCTCTAACAGCAGCTTACAGGCTAGAAATTTTCGGATACGGAGTAACCACCACAAGACGGGGATTCCATACAGTATCTCTATATGGAATACCAGCAAGAATTAAAAGCAAAACCGCATGCTAAACATGCGGTAGGACAGAATTGTCCATGCCATAGTCTTCCACAAACCTTATCGATAGATTATACCGAATGAGGGAGAGGTAGACAAGAGTCACACGCCAATCCAACAGAATGGAACCATCTGGTACACAGAGGGGTCCAAAACGGAACGAAGGACTGGAGCGGGTGCAACAAATAGAGACCCCAAGGTGCGAAATCAGCATTAATGTAGGGAATTTGCAATATATTCCAAGGCAGTTAAACACTGTATGGATTCGCTAACACAACTAGTGTAATACAGTAGTACCACTCTAAAGTGGATGAGAGGGCACCAAAGAACGAAAGTAGAGAAGAAAGAAAGAAAGAAAGAAAGAAAGAAAGAAAGAAAAAAGAAAGAAAGAGTTTGAGTATTATAGTTATGCGCACAAGACCCGCGGTCGATAGCATCGCCATCTTGTGGATCCGTATACCATCTCGCATTTTTCATCGGAGTTCCCTCTCCTGGTCTCTAGTTTTCTTGGGCAGAGCTTAATACCTGCTCCAATTTGATCAGCTCCAATACATTGAATTCAATCTATGAGGTACTAAGATTGGTAACCATTTTTATTACATAAATTCAAAAAGCATTAAAACAATATAAGTGCATAGATTATTAAACTATTAACTCGTAATTGCCAATATTCAGGAACTTCCATTTCACAATAAAGGACCTGTTTTTTACATTAGAGGTTAAACATTCACATAAGAGGAAAACGAAAGTAAAAAAAAACGCGACTTGCCCAGTTAGTTTTCATTAAAGAAAATCGAAGGAATAATGAGTTATATTCTGATTATTATCCCGTACTGTATTTCATACACCTACCTAGTATGTAAAAGTTTTAAAAGCAATTTTGTGTTTTACCTTTGACATGATGAAGTAATTTGGTGCAGTAACATCAATTAATATAAATTATGGAAATTTTAATATTGAGATAGCACTAATGAAGCATCACTTAAACTTGTTATTAATGGATTAATGCTATATTTGAGACACACGAAGGTGTTGATCGTAACGCATCAGGAGTCATTTTTGTCTACGCCTTCAAGGTAAAATGTTTGTTACACAAGCATATGATTTCATCTGTATTGTTTTATTTTCGTTTGCTACGACCAATTTCAATTTTGTATGTTTATAAAAACTGAATAAAATACGATAGTCTGTATTAGTCTCTAACATGACATGAATTGAATTAAGAAAGAATTACGAGTATATATTGACGAAGCTACATATTGATAATAAGGTTCCAATCATCCAGAAAGCAAGATGTCATGTTCCATGAAATACGAGCAGATGATACATGTTCATAAATCCTTTTTTTCTCTTTACAGCATCACTTTTTGGGCCAGAAAAAAAACAGTACTTAAGATTGTAACCTTCCAGCAGTCTTTTATAGAATAAAAGAAACGGAATCTGAACTAAATTTGGAGATTGAATTTTCCTACATTTGAATTCATCAAATGTAGGACGTGGTAAAAAGCGCATTATGAAGAAAAGGTGAGATTGAAAAACCTACTTATAATCTGCTTCTATTTGTCTTCTTACGTGTGTAACTTTGTGCCCACTATTGATAAATAAAGAATCGAACATCAATGTAATTTGAAATTTGAATGCAACATTCATCGTACTTCATCAGAAAACTAAAGATCATGAAAGCAGTTTGAGAACAAGACACATAAAACAAATACGATTTTTTCTCCACTTTAGAAGCCACAATGTAAATATTTTCCGTCATTTATATTTTAATGACTTGCTTAATTAACTTCGAAAATTTGAGATGAGTTGTCTTAAGTGCACCTATTAAAGATCTGATAAAAACGAAAGCACGTTTACATAACAACGTATGAGTACTTCTGAACTTTGGCACAATAGGACCAATGCGAGGAAAAAAACCATTACATTCTCACAAGTAAATTGCTCTCCAACTTGTCTCCGAAATCTCGTGGAGCATCTTAAAGCGCTATTAGTGCGAGTAAAAAACAAACATCGCCGTCAATGCCGAAACTGTGAAGTACACCATTAACCCGAAGTACACGTAGGTGGATGGAGGATATCAATTTTTATATTAACAGCGTGGGAGGGTATCATCCATAGCTGTTAATATTTTATGTGCATAAGGTGATGCTAAGCAAACACATCACAATGGACTCTCATTTCAATTAAATTTTACAGGTGTAAAGTGTTCGATTTAATTGAAGAGAAAACAAACACAATTATGAAATAGAAATGTGTCATGGATTATGGTTCTTTTTTTGTACCTTATTTTTGTCTTTTGTATTGGAATGCTGATAAACGAAACTTGTCGGTTAAAGGATTGGTTTTAGGAACCTGAGAGTTTTACAACTTTTATGATCATGTGGTATTGCAAATGTGACGCAAGCATGTTAAAAATTATTTTTGAAAATCAATTATTTAATTCAGAGATTATATTAAGAGAAAATTATTTTGAAATTATTCTAGGTATTCTTCAAGAGATAATTGACACAGCTACCTGTGTATATCACATTTTATGAGCAACAACATTGCAGAGCGCTGTTTTTCAGCAATTTTCTTGGAGCAAATTAAATGAATGAATTTAATTTTCACCTACTGAAAAATATAGTTGACTTGACAAGATGATAAATATGCAGTTTAAATTCGCCAGTGCAATTTCCATTCTCCTCAAAACAAAAACATATTGTCTTATTCAAAGGTCTCATTTAGTTCAGTACTGCTTAACATTTTCAACAAATGCAGTGAGTTATTATCACTGAGGTCATCTCGGTAACTGTAGTATCATTAAAGTAACATTAAATACAACCTTACTGTTTTTAATAGGTTCACATAGAAAAAGAAATATACATATCTATTTAGGAAGGACTAACGCCATCTTGATTAGATACTTCATGGGTTGTAGTTTTTAAGCTTGTTCAATCTAATTTGTACAATTTATATATACTAATGAGTATATAGATATTAAGATGCCACATGAACAAGATGATTAAATATAATATGAATTTTCTCTTTAATATTTAAAATCACAGCTAGTTTTCCTATAGAAAGTTGAGGAAATGTATTGTATAAATATATCAAAGCAGTAAGGATTGATAACATTTACTCTATTAAATGATTTTATTTAACTTACTTATTTTTTGCAACTTTTGGGAGTTTTATTGTTAGGAGTTATAATAGAAGCAATTGTACTTTAACTCTTATGACAAAAATTGTATAAACTGGAAGGAAATGAACTTTCTGTTGTTGTCAGACACAACAAAATATATAAGCTATTATTTGAATTATAGAGATTAAAAACTGGGCTAAAATTGCATATGTTCAGCAATTTGATGAGCAGTTTTGTAATGAGTAGAGTTCGTGCGAGCGCGGAGTGTAACAGGACCGTAGTCAGTTTACGAATGAAAATGCTAATATGTTCACAGAAACTATGTTACATCGTAGTACATTATTAAATATTATTACTTATTACCAAGCGCGAATGTCACAGGGCCGACACTATGCATGTCCTGCCCTTGACTCGTTGGCCTTCACAGCTGACTTGCATTACGACATTTATGGCACGCTGTAACAAACAGTCGCCGCTATTGCATCGCTTTGATACGTTTCGTTTTTACGTATTCGCCGCGTGTTTAAATAACTTTATAAATATTGATAATTATTAATTGAGGGGAGAAGTGAATAAAGTGAGGTACCATACCAAAGGTGAAAAGAAATAGACGGGAAGTATTTCAAACGTGGTTCGACAGTGATCCCGAGGGTTTTAGGGATATATGTACGTATTCAAGGAAATGACCTTTTTTTTTACTGTGTGTGAACGCATTATAAATTCTTCAGATAAAACTAAAGTAACAAAACATCTGAAAAGCCATGGCCTCGTCCAGCGCCGACGACTCCGTATTTTTCTATAAACTTACAGAAGCCTTGGTTGCAGGCAATATTCCATTAAAAAAAAGTAGAGAACCCCAAGTTACGAACGAAGTTACTTTAGTTACTAGTTTACAACAATATAGTGACATCAATACGCGAAGTCATTGTAGAAAATTTCGTATATTTTATTAAAGACGAAGCTATCGATGCTTGCGGGCGTTCAGTAGCTAATTTTTTAATTGGTGCGTTAAAAAGTCACACTGCTAGTGACAGCCACCTACTAACTTCTAAGGTTCTGGATAAAACTAATAACGAAACGGGGAACCTTGTCTCAACACTGACGTTTGTCGGGTAAGTGTTACCATTGTTACGTGTTATCTTAATTTATATAGATATTTTATCCTTGACTTAACCGTACTATTTGGTAAAAATAGTACTATGTTGCTACATAATTTATGTAAACATATTAATATTTTCATTCGTTAACTGACTACGGTCCTGTTACACTCCGCGCTCGCACGAACTCTAGTAATGAGTGATAGTCTGAATGTAGAATTATAATATCTTGCATTTGAGTGAAGGCACATCCATTTTACGATATACTAGATTAACGATTTAAAATTCCAATTATCGTAAATGGTATTAATGATAATTTCGGATGTTAGTGAGATAATTAGTTGGGAAAATTTTTCACATAAGAACCATTAACTCTATTAGAAAAACGCGAGCGATACTGAATTGTGAAACGCACAAAGCGTTCGTATTTTATCCACGACGGATGGTTAGTCATCCTCAAATTGGACAACTATATAATGCATAATTTGTTTTTTTAAGCTACGCACAATTTAATCAGAAGTGGTTTAAGTCGTAGGGCAATTTCTAGATGGAGCAATTAAAGCTAATTTGGAAATAGTATTGGTCAGGAAAAAATAGCAATTGTGAGAAGAGTTATGTCATTATTGTACACCTGTGAAGCGTGCAGAGTTGTTTTGATTTCATAGATTTGATTACACACTGGAGCTCAAAAGCAATGTAGTACCAGGAATAGTTTTCTAACTTCAATTCAAATTTTTTTATACCTACACATATCTATTTTAACCATCAGGTCACGTGTTAATCATCAGGTCACACGTTTTATGGAAATATTTTGATGAGTTTATTGTTTGACTTTTATCTGTTATAATTTGATTGTTTAACACACTTTATATTTTGTATCAATAATAAAAATATCAGAACATTGATATATTTAGTTATATTTAGTTTGCTGTTGGAACTAATTCTTTTGAATAAGTTTGAAATTTCATCGAAATAATGAATTAGGATTTTTATTTCATTATTAAAAGAAGTAACATTTAAAGGCGTCAATGAGGTCGTAAAAATAAAAATATATCTACAATTTGCAACATGAATGACATAGATACTAGTTTTTTTGTTCGTTCGGTGTCAGATGATCCGAAAAAGGAGATACCAGTATTTACAATATCTGATGAATATATATATCTTTTGACGCTTTTTGTATGATTTGTTATTAAAGGTGTTAAAATATTTAAAAGCCTCTTTTCAGATGGCTATTCGTAATTGGTGCAAAATTTGTATCTATTATTCTATTGATGGCATTCAAAAACAGTGATGTGTTTTTACAACTAGTTGTGTTATAAACTACCTTTATTAAACTGCGTCAAGCATGTTATATTGCGTATTATACGTGAATGACTGTCAAAAAAAAACTCATATAATTTAATATTATTTACTCATCACATTCTGATATATACTTGTATTTTTACGTTACTTATCCATTTAATTAATCTTCTTTGTTATTCATATTTTTAAACATAAATAGCTACGATAATGATGATCTTTGTGTAATTATGTTAATGCAAATGCAATTGTTTAAATTGAAGTGGACTAACAAAGAGATCTAGGCGATAAACAGTAAATAGTTATATAATAGCTGAAACATTTTCATTTAAATTTATTGTGGATATAGTATAAAAAAATATTTGAACTTTGAAAATTAAGAGAGGCTCCTTTAAATAAATAAAAGTATTTTCACATTTTCAAAAAATAAGTGGCACATAAAACATTATTTTTTAGTAATAATTAATTAATTAATTATTTTGTTATTGAAGTAATGAATTGCCTTCAGCATTGCTTCCACTATGTAGAACATTAGAGAAAATGCAGAAACGAAAATCGAAAATAAAAATTAAATTATAATTGTACATAATATTTCTCAATATTATATTTATATAATTTAAAACATAATCTATTGTTTAATTGACGAATTCCTTTACTCAATTTTTATATATTTTCCCATATACTTCATTGCATTAGATGACTTCGTTATACCTGCACTGCATTGATAATATAATGAAAGGCAAGGAGCAAAGTCAATATTTCCTTTTTAGAAAAGATTTTACAAAAAAAAAAAGAAACAGGTCGAGTTTTTTGTTTAAAAAGGCACTTTTTCCAATAAATGCAATCTTCAGATTTTCTTGCGTTTTCGAGCTATGACCGAGTTATTTTTTTAAATACCTTTTTTTAAATACAATTCAATACCATTTTTTGAAAGGTATTGAATTGTAAACAGCTTTTATTTGCTGGAAATGTTAATAAAAGTAATGAATAAAAATAATAAAAAGCGGTTTTCAACCATGTTCCCCGACGACTAAGAATCGGCTGTGGTGGTTCGGGAATACCAGGATGTTTAGGGAATTTTAAGAACACTTGTTTTGTACCCGCTGTTAATGCATCGACATTGAGAAAACATTGTCTAATAGTTTCACACCATATTTTAGGGGGTGGTTACTAGTCTTAAGTAGAAGGCTATATTGGCAAAAAATTTTCAGGGGAAAACTGGCGAAATTATTTTTCCAAAAATGGCTGCCTCCGAGAAGATCTTGGAAACGGCTTTCAAAATATTTGCGAAATATTTTTTTTAAATCACCGAGTGAATACATTTTTCTTACAAGTGATTTTCTCGAAATTTTGAGACTTGTAAAAGTTGGAAATTGAAATTTGAATTTTTATTTCACCACAAAAAAATTGCAAGTTTCCGCTGAAGATTTTTTGCCATTACAGCCTTCTACTTAGGTCTAGTAACCACCCCTAAAATATGGTGTGGGTCCCATGCCTACTTACGGAAATACGAGCATGTCAAATTCCACCGGTCGCCATTGTTCTGCTATAAGAAGTACATCATGTATTTTGCACGTAACATGCAAAAACAGTAATGACTATTTTAGTATTATATTTAGATTATTGTGTTTTAGTACTATAACAGATTGAATAGAAGTTTTTTGCAGTCTGTTGTCCCGTCAGTACATAACCTTAGCCGTGTATTTTTTAATGCACTTGTCATCCACTTTAGTAAGTCATTGCGTACAGTTGGTAAATTGTTACGTACTGTTGTGCGACCTGGGAACATATTTGTTCCAGAATTCACGAAAAGGTTGTTTATCGAATACATTCGGGGTACATCACAACCACTTGGCATTAAAGGTAAGTCGAACATAAACTGAGTTCTCAAGGACATACCCTCTTTTTTCTTTTTATAGTTTACACTATTTAAGTGACGGCTATAATCGCGATGATTCTTAAGCAGCAGTTTTTCTTTACTGATTCTACATATTATGATCGCGCCATCATAATACAAATTTTCGAAATCACCGATGAGTTTATTCACTTTGTTAGCACGTATGCCATCGTTTGCACGTATGCCATTTTATTATTAAAGTAATACTGACGCCGACGACATAAAAACCTCGAAGACACTAATAATAATGCTAGAGTCTGCCACAGACGGTCCAGCGAAACGACTAAATCCAATCTCCACTAAACTTTCCAATTAAAACAATGAAGATAAGATTGCATCTAGTTAAAAAAAATATCTATTCTACATCTAACAATCTATTTAAAAACAATAGAACCTTCGTGAAACAGGCAGGTCACATTGATAAACGTTTTTACTAAATATCACATTTGAATAATTTTTACATAATGCATACATCTAGAAAATTGCTATTACATCTAATTATGCATTCATTAGTACAAAACATATTGCTGTGACCGTTTTAGGAGCCAAATCTATATATAAAAAACAGTTACGAAAAGTAAAAATTACATAACTTCAGAGTGGCACTATAAACTAAGTTAATGAACTTTACGGTCCGGGCAGCATCTTCAGATAACGATCTCTGAACAGTAGTATTTTGGCAAATATAATGAAGAAATCGGTTTTATTTGGTCTAACTGGCATACGCGTAAGGTTAACTACTGATTTTATCAGCGTTTTGACTACGATGTACAAAACGTTTTGATAAATAGTGCTCGAGGAATACTTCGCGCGACTGTTATACGTAAGTGGTCTCGATGCAGACCGCTCTATTATGATGGAAAAAGGTCGACGACATGGCATAGAAATAACGCAGGTGGCGTGGAGGTTATGGTTCCTTTTCAAACGAATAATTGGATAGCTGTTTTTAATAAGCACATTATTAAATTTAAAAATACACAAGATTCAAAAATATATCATGAAAAAAAATACAGCATGTAACTGTGGCAAAATCGGTAAGATGTAACTATTTGTTGAAAAAAAAAGAAAACACAAAATACATACGAGGTGTGGCTATTAAATAACCGAACTGCTGTCATAACACTTTTTTATTCGTTACCAATTACAGTACCAACTTTTTCGCCTTCAATGTGCTCTCCTTGGCGATCTCTGCACCGCTCCATACGACTTTTCCATTGTTGAAAGCAGTGCTGGAAGTCCGCTTCTGTCATATGGTTCAGAACCTCCGTCGCTTTTGCTTTAACCTCTATCACACATTCGAATCTTGTCCCCTTCAGTGTCACCGTGTCTAACAAGGCTGGACAAGTGTCAATGTTGTTTAGAATGTCAGCGCAAATGTTCATTCTTGATTCCATTTGCTCTGGAGTGAGGAGTTTTGGCACAATTTTTGTATAAACTATGCGCATGTTGAACGATTCATGCAAAATCTGGCGAACACATTCTTTGTCGATTCCTGTAATTTCAGCAAGCTCTCGGATGTTTAGACGACGATCTTCGCGGATTAATTTACCAATTTTTTCAATGTTTCTTGTCCGTTTTTGACGTTGAGGGCTGTCCGGGGCGCGGATCGTCTTCAGTCGTTTCACGTCCCTCTTTAAACCGTTTAAACCATTCAAAAGCTTGTGTGCGGGATAAACATTCATTCCCGTACTCTTCTTTTAACATTGCGTAAGCTTCTATAAAAGTTTTCCCCAGTTTAACAAGACACTTAAGATTAACCCATCGCTCCATCTGAACATTTTATCGACGCTTCACTGGTGCGTAGACTAGTTCAGACGACTGCTACAATCAAACTGAGCGACCCATTGGCTTGTCCAGCGAGCTCACGGTGGGGAAAGTATCACCAGATACAGTTCTGTTCAAACTTATCATGACACGCTCACAGCGTGCTGGTAGTAGCATCAGTATTATTTAATAGCCACACCTCGTACACCGTAAAATAATCCCTTGAACAAATTTCCACAACTATATAAGGAAATCTAACTGGAGAATCGCTGTCTGGGGGATCATAACAGTAAGGACACAAAAAACCGGTTGTTTGGATGACAACGACAAAGAAATATGTATGATTATTACATTGCGAATGAAAAATGCAAAATGTACAATTGTAAGGATACAACCAGACAAATTGCCTAGAACAGTCCTCTACAATTACGTTACAGAATCACCGACGAATCACCGGCACAATAGAGAACAGAATCAGTTCACGGTTGTCCAAAAATACCTTGTTGTGCTTATAATAAAGATTTAACACATTTTGCTCGGTACCATTTTACCATTGTGTCTGTTTGCAATGCAAGGAGAATTTAATTCATTGAGTTAATTTGTTCTAGCACAAAAATAAGTCTATTTTTACTTAGATTCTAGTGTTTTTTTTTTAAGATCTTGATCCTTTACAAATACATTAATCAAAATAGAGTCATCAAAACGAAGTCCTAATGATAATGGAAAATTATCACCGTTTTTGTTTTACCATTCAAAAACGGCTGAAAAATAGACTAATATTTTTTGCAAAATTTCGAGGCTGAACGTAAATAATGGCGGCGGTGCCGGTTATATATTTCAGTAGTAAATAGAAGACTTCAGTGAACTTACTTATACCACTGAATGTTGATTGCAATAGTCCATCTTCATCTACTCTTTACATTTATTTTCATGGTTTGTGTTTCGCTTTTCGCTTCTTATAATTACAACGTTATACATTTATTCACATTGAAGGCTGCAGGAGAAAAATTGTGTGAATCAATAAAGAAATAGTGGTGTTTGGAATATTATTTGACCTTCTTGTTTGGTCACTAGGTCAAAGAATTAAATGAACCATTTGAAACAATTTCTTATGAGGATTTTATCATGACAGTGAAATTTTATCGCAACTCTGATAAAATTAAGACTGTCAGATATGAATATAACATGTAAGTTTAAATATGTTTCTAACACGGGAACCACCTGCTCTTAAGGATAAGAATCTAAAGGCACTATCGCTACGCGTAAAAAATCGCACTGTCACTTTCCAAATCACACTAATTAAAATTGCCATTGTACTAACGCCAAAAAAAGGATACGTTACATTTCACTGTCTGACAGAAAATTATGCAAGAACATTTCGTGCAGCTGATATGACCGACAATTTTTGTCGGGGCAGCGTTTGACATACTGACATAGCGACGGGTCATCCTAGGTTCTTTTTCTTTTGTATCGCCAATAAACAGCTGTCAATCACAATGGTTCTAGAAGTTTGTATTGACGTTTTTTATTATCGATTGCACCGCAGGGAAAAGAAAAAAATACAGATAAGGAGATTTAAACCACAAGAGGTATTGTGTGTTTTTTGCGTAGACTAATTGGGATTTTATTGCTGATATACAGGGTGATTGGCGAGTCGCGTTCATTAAGGGGAGATACAATTAGAAGGCCAAAAATCAAGCATTTTTCAAACTTTCTTTTAACTATGAAGGGATTATTGAAATTTATTGAAATTCGGCATGATGTTTTGTACATACATGTTTAAAGAATATAATTTTTTTTTATTTTTCAATTTCAAAATTACTGATTTATAAGCGGTCAAAGGCAGCACGTCCAAGAATGAGGCATCGACTTGCGGGCGTTTTGGAGGCCGTAATTTTCATCTGAAACAGTCCAATAAAAAAATTTGAGTTAATTAATGTTATAGTTTCTATGTGAACCAACAACAAAATGAAGAAAAAAAATTGAAGAAATGGTTTTTAGAGTTTTTTCGAAAAAAAATCTAAAATTTACCAAAAATTTTCGACTTTTTTACAATAATTTTCATATTTTGCAAAGTCGAATTGTATAAACTTTTGGTTCACATAGACACTAGTTATATAGACAAGAAATCCTGAAAGTTTCGTCAAGATCGGTTGAGAACTTTTTGAGATATCTTTCCCGCAAATTTCAAAAATGCTGTTTAGAGAAAAATGCGTTTAAACTTATGACTGCCTGAAAATGATACTATACTTATGCCTTAATCAGTGATGCCAGGGGCATCAGTAGCTCTCAGATTCTTCATAAAATTAATTTATACTGTGCTGAAGCTCTTGGCGAGCCTATATAAATTCGTCCTAAGTTGTATCAAAAGAGGACACTATAGACAAAAGGTCCCTGGGGTCGACAACGCCAAAATGCGTACTACGCTCTCTCTTCGAAGAACGGCAAAAAATAGAAGGGCTTTGAATTTGATTTTAAAACATTGCATGCATATTCTACAATACATTTACTATCTTTTTACTATTTTATTTTTTTATAAAAAAAAATAGATTTTTTGATCCTCTAATTGTATCTCCCCCCTTAATTCAGAAAATTTGGACGTAAGAGTAGCAAGACATACCAAATTCCGGTATACTTCTGAATGTACCGGAAGTCGGCAACTGTCTTATTTGAAATAAAACATAGTATATACTTTTCATTGAGTCTTTGGATTTCACGTAAAATTTTGGTGATTTTTGGAGGGATACTTATTACTAGGGTCCGAAAAAGTATGCTGTAACGCAAAGCCAGCACAATTTCTCCATAAGAGAGTGCGATATTCCGATGTTGACAGGTGTCCCTTAATTTTTCTACCTGCCGTCGGTATGTAAACGGGTCGACCGCCATATTGAAAACATTTTTTTTTGTCGCGAGTGACTAACTCGTGAGATCGTGTACTGTATTTACGTATTAACTGATTTTGTGGGGATTTTTTGCAATAATGGCACAGTCGTTACCGTGAATAATACAGTGAATAGACTGAAACAGATAATGGAAAATTACGTTGATTTTAAAATAGACGGATCATATATTTGATGCATTCCTTGTAATCGCCGGTATATATTTCGTAATCGCCGAGAGTGTAAAGACATTTATATTCGATTATCCATTAAAAAATATACCTGGCACTGTTACAAAAGAGAAATTTTGATTTGACTTGTGCATAATGTTTTGCCCCTGTAGCCTTTCCTGGAACGTGGCCGACAATATTTATTTTAGATGTTTTTTTGCCAAATATGTATTCTTTGCATAAAACATATTTACAGAAGATATATCAAAATGTTTTTTTTTTAATTTTTTCCGTTCTGGTTTATTTTTCCGAAGTTTATTACCTACTGTACTGATTCATTAAAGACTGAACGGCTCAGGATGAAGAATGACGGTGGCACGCCATCCGCTGCTAAACATGCAATTGTTTTACTAAGCTAGATGATCCACATTGATTACGGTCATTGAGGCAAGGACGATGGAAATGTCATGAGGTGCTTTCGGTTTTCATTCCAGTTCACTCTTCTTCGCTAAGTATATTACATTGTTTACTTCCCATTATAATATTTGTTAGCAGACTCGCGGAACAAATTACAATGTAATATATTATTTACATTATAAATTACACTATATGCGTAATGAGTTAAATGTAATTTATCAAGTGATTAGTGTACTTAGTAAAGTCGTTTCCAGGGTCACCAAATCATGTGAGTTAGATACATTATTTTGGAGATTACAAAGCCGATTGCGTCATAAGTTTTAGTCACCAATGACTTACTTGGTATTTTAAGCAGTGTGAACAAATTCATTTTTCTTTAGCTATAACCGGTTTCTCCTACTATTCTTGGTTATTAGTATGCATCAGTACTTTGATAAAATGTTAAGGTATATACCTTTAAAAGAACTGGAATGCTTTCGTTCCATTTTATACAAAAAAATGTTTATCGACAGGAATTGATGATGATGAGTGAATCTAACTCAGTCAAGATAAAATCTTGTAAAAATGAATGAAGCCGTTTACTTTCATTTTCATCTACATACCGTGTATACGCGGTAAAGAAGATAATAGGAGCACTTATCGCATAAATAACATGAATGTAGTTTATACATAACAAAGGAAGGACGTTACGCTCTGTTGTTTTTCGGTCAGCTCCCACAATACAGACTTGTAAACCTATTTCGCGTGATTGTTTAACTTTTTTTCTAGTACGAAGATGATATAAGAATTACTAGTGAATATTATATAACGATTTGGGTTGGATATTTCAAAATAAAAGAGTAATTCTAAAAATGATTTTTGTATCTAATTTTAAAAATAATTTGTTAAATTATACCGTTAGCCTTCAGTTCCACTGTCATTATGCAATTGTTTACCACATAAAATATTTATATAATTGCATATATTTTATTTTTTCAGTATTTTGTAAAAATCATCTCTTATAATTATCATTAATGGGCTAGATGCGACATAAAACATAGGTAGTATTTTAGTTATCTACTATATTGTCAGTTGGAAGTTATCCTTTTCAGGCAACTGCTTACTCAATTCGTCTGTGCTGTTGATGATCAGGAAATAAAGTCGTTCATTGTGGGACAAAAGTATACATATACGTGTCATATTGTTATCATTAGAGCTCGGAGGTTAATAGTAGATCTGAGTTTTATCAGGGGCGGCTCCAAGATACCACCATTAGTGCGTTCCGAAATGTTAAACATGTCTTACCTTGTACATGTGATGGTGATTGTTGTAGCACCATTAATCGGCAAAGGAACCATACTCACAAGCGACAGACCTTGCGTACACACGGTAACCGATGCTATATCGTCTTCGTACTGTCAGTTGAGTTTCCATAAATTATGAATAACTGTTCCATATGTTCAGGAGTTAAGCTCTAGCGCCTGTCATTTAAAATGGCTGCTTGTACCCATGCACCCTAATGAGTCACAATAGGTTACGCTGGTAGTGGTGTCCTTGGTAGAACGTCCGAAAACGTTTTTCTACTAGATGTTGCTTTCACAAATACCTGTATCACATTCACTTGTATCACATTCTAGGCTGTCAAGACTACAGTAACAGTTTCGGCAATTCGGTGAATCCAAACATGTAACGTGGATTAAATTAGAGTATGTCCTTGTAGCTTTCAAATGGACTTTTTTGGAATTTGCTTCATTCAGTTCCTCAACCACTACAATAGATATATTCTGTCCTTTGACATTCATTGTTTCGTCAACGCCATATAGGTTTATCGTGCGATTCCGAGCCGATATATTTTTTATGTCTCAAGTGGTGCTGTGTAAAATCTCTAATAGTTGTTTCTGCATGTAAACTAACTTCACATACTTTCCCTCAGATTGTTCTGAACACAACTTGAACTGAACTCGGGATGATCTAATTTGGCGAATGGAATATTACACCTCCGTCTTTTTGACTAAATCCAAGTTAAATCGTCTTTGTCTGTCTCGCGCACTCACACTACCACTTATACGAGCTTTATGTTTGCCTGTAGCAACATGCTGAACAACACGGTGCAACACACTTCACGACCATTAAAGGTCAGGATTCCAGTCACGTGAAGACCGGTCCTGGAATCTATTATTAACCTACGAGCTCTAGTTATAATAAGGTTGGCAGAAACGGAACGCGTCACAGACGAAAATAACTAATATATTTTCCCACGTTTGCCAAATTTTATTATGAAATTATATCAGACTACTGAACGTATTGAGTATAATGGAAGTTGTGCAACAGCTCCAGCTGTCACAGGACTCCTGCAATCAATCACATACTACTCGAGTTACCTATGTGAGGATTTTACACATTTTATTTTATTTTTATTTACCAGAACATGATTTTAAACCAATAACGCTTCAATATTTTCTAACAATTAACGACATTTTTTATTTCCATTTGTTATACTTCTACTCTGAAAAAATTTTGAGTCATCAAAATTGTATGTAACCAGGCATCTTTACTAATCTTATATATTACTATTTGTAATTACATCGACTATGAATACGATTGTATCATCCTCAACATCCTATTTCTCCATAACATCGTAAAAAAATATTATTCACTCAAGTTTAGTCACTTTTAAAAATTGTAATTCATAAAGGAAACTGGTATATCCCAACTAATATATGCAAAAATTACTTTTGACAGCATAATCCTAATAACCTGCATCTGACGTCACACTCTGATTTAATCAGTTTCGTTTGCTAACAATTGTAGCCTCAGATATGTGGTCTGTGGTCAACTTCAGTACAGTACTGTAAGGTCGTTCCTACGTAAGTATCTCAGATGATAGTAATAACAGTAATTATGGCCAAACAACTTTAGAAGTGATTAGTGCACTTGATGATTTAATCTTTTAAGTCTTTGTATAGTTAAAGGAGCCATAATGTTCTCAGACTGACACTTGTAAAAATAATACAAATAATAACTAAAAATATCGTCGCATAAACAACTCTTATGATCGTTAAATTAGTGTTTCCTGGTTTTAAAGATTAGCCAACCGATGGTGTTTCAAGTGATCAAAATGTAATGAAGGATCATCCAGTTTTGTAATGATTTATATAATACATTTACTACGTATTGTAGAAATCACTGATATAATGGCTTAACATCTAGTCATATCAGTGGGGAACTTGGCGACCTTCTTCTTTTTTTAATTTTTGGTTTGTTGGATTTTAGGTCCGGGAATAAAAAACAACTATTTGATTTTTGCCAACGTTTCGGAGATTTATTTCTTCATGCATCTTTAATTACTATATGCATATAATTTTACACTATTCATAGTAATTTTTAAAGCGTGTTGTCCTGTAGATAGTTCTTTGTTTTTGTCTTGTTACATTTGTTACATATGTATATAGAGCTCTCACTCAATGTTCGTAACTTACCACCTTATGTGACAGTAATAATAATAACATTAAGCCCTGAAGGAGAAATAAATCTCCGAAACGTTGGCAAAAATCAAATACTTAGTTGTTTTTTATTCCCGGATCTAAAATCCAACAAACCAAAAATTAATATTAAGTAATAGGAAATTTGGAATTATCTTCAGAAAAACTATAAGATGTATGCTGCAAGTAATAAGTAAATACATATACACGTAGGTATATTTTACATTTATAAAAGTTAAGTATGTTATGTATTGTTTTGCTCAGCTCACTTTCATAACTAAATAATTTAAGCAAAATAGATTTTTGCATCAATTAGAAAATGGTCCTATATTGTGTCGCTTAAAGCCAGCTAACTCTCCAGACCTGAATTTATAGATTTTTTGTTATATCCCCTTATGTTCTCTCATTCCTAGAAAGTCACTAGATGTATGAGAAACTGCAGTTTTTTTAACTTGTTGCATTTTTTATAATGATTTTATATCGTCATAGTGACCATATATTAACGTAGAACACGCAAAACGTTTAGCGCCTCACACATGATAACGTGACTTTTACGTAACCACCATAATTTACCAGGATCTGAATTCTCAATGTCAAGAAACGCATTTTTGCCTTATTTCATACTTTAGATAACTTTTGAAATCGCTACAAATTCTTTAAATTAATCAACGTAAGTGTATCCCGGATACACTCAAGCGCGATTTTGTGGTTTCGTACGCATGCGATTATTGATAGGTGCACCAGCGGGTAAACACCTGAAACCAGTGGCGTGCACTTACCGAAAAATACATACGAGAAATTATAAGAAAATATTGTTCAAATATAGTACTGACGATATAATACTGTAAGGACTATCTACATTAAAAACATTATTTTTAATCTCATATTGAACTATTAGTGACTGATAGTCACTAATTTATTCGTAAGAGATCATTATCATTATAGTGATAATGACTACTGACCAAAATGCAAATAGAATAGTGTATTATCCAAATTTTGAAGGTCGGTTCCAGTATTAAGGTGCATTAAAGGGCCAAAAACAGGGGTAAGGTTCAACTTTTATTAATCTTGAGGGTTAATGGGTTAAACATTATGAAAACACCTTGAATGATATTCAGTCCCTTCCCCCTTCAAGTCTCTTAAAAAAATCGGTCCAATTAACCTTGTTTTTGATTTGGTCACACGCCTACTTTCTGAGAATGCAGATGTTCTCTATAAAGAAATTTTCAGAAGAAATGTTCTCTATAAAGAAACTCCACATTCTCATTTGTTGAGAATTAACATAACCAGAAATAAAAACACGCCTCGTCATTAATTTCGTTATTATGCAAATGATTCACAATCAACTTGCATTCGCTGTGACTGGTTATTTGGTAACAATTCTTGGATTGAGCTTAGACTATAAGCGTGCATATGCAGGTCACATTTCAGGTTTGTCTTGCAGGTTCCATAGGACACATTTACTTGCTGGCTAGGTAAACGCCGAATAAGGGTTTGTAGGTGTTAATTAACAATTTGCCTCACTTCTTCAACGTTTTGTGCAGTACGAAGTTTAGGTCTCATACTAACTTATATTCTATTTACTCTTCTTGTCTCTCTAGCCATAGATCTAGTCAAAATTTGGCGAAATTCATAACTAAGTGTGTTTTATTTGAAAATCCTGAAAAAGGCATTCCGTGTTGAATAAACTCATTGGTCATCAACCCTTCTACCAATTTTAAAGCAACTTTGGAACATAAAAACTTTTTGTTCTGACTTACGATACGTTTTTAGCCATATGGCTCATCATAATTTGGTGTAAAAATACTATCATAAGATCTCAATCACAATATCTACCTATCAATATCAATATCACAATATACACAATATCAATATCACAAGATCTACCGTTAGTTTATTATAATTTTATACAATTCGGCAAAAAAAGCTGGATTTTCTGCTCGCAAATAGCAAAAAAACGCCACTGAACAAATAGTATCTGAATATGTAAATTACAACTTAATATCGTCATATATCATAATCGTATTATCGTGTTTGCCGCGAATATTGAGCTATATAATTATTTATCCATTTGTTTTTAACCTCTACGAGGCGCATTCGAATAGGACGGACTTAATTTGAATAAATTAATGTGGTCTATTTATATAATCAATTAAGCCGCACGGAAGAATTTTAATTGCCCTCAGTGTGTTGATACTTACCTATGACAATATAGGCTGGTAATGACGGATGTATTTATTTATATATTTTATTTATTTATTTATTTCGTTTTGGGATAAATACATGAAATACACCCACTAAAGTACTAAAAAAAGACAAGTTGTTAAGTACACTCAACATCCACATATCCGAACTCACGACATTTCCGAACTTTTTCTCACGATATTTCCGAACTTGTACTTCCACACAACCGAACTTGTCGCTGATTGGTTGACGACAAAAAAACCGCGAAATTTGAAATGAGAAAAAAAAATGTAAACACAATAATGCCATTGTTATCAAATATTTCGATTGTCACATAATTCAGCAAAGAGGAAATCGCCCTCCCTCAGCAGCACACCTGAGACAGGTTCTACAAGAGTTCTTATTTGTACAAACCAGTGGAAAACACTTATTTCAAATGGCGTATCATAAGTAGCGGTGCACATTTTTGTGTCAATCCGTCCACTCAATTTTCGTCTTTTTTCAACTTCCGACAAGTAAATTTCTTTTTTCCAAGAATTTCTGCCACTGACGATTTACAAATATTGTACATCTTACATAGATCAACATTTTTAACACCATTTTTTGCGTGATTCATCAGATCCAGCTTTTGCTCCAAGGTTAGCCTCTTAGCAGGCTCTTTTTCTCTGCAAATAAATAGTACAATAATGTTTGTTTTGTATCACGGTTTTCTTAAAAATACATATTTTCTCATCATTTTACATTTCAGTTTTAAATTATTATAGGTTACGTCAACAAAATGTTCAATAAAACAAACCTTTACTTTGAATTACAAAATAATTATCTGCATCACTCTCTCCTTTGCACCTGACATTTTTTTTTTGTTTAAAAAAACGTTCTTTTATTAACATGTACACATGTATGTATACAGTGCGTCCATAAAGTGACGCATAAATTCATTATTAGCTAAATGAACAATATTATTGAAAATTCCCGAGACAGGTCAATTTTTGATTGCGATTTACTATTTTGTCACATACTAATTTAATATACAGGGTGTCCCACCTTCGAGTAATGACGCCACCACCGATTTTTTTAAATGGAACACTACATTTTTTTTCAATTTTCGGATGACCCTGGCCGAGCTGAGTCCAAAAATGTATCACAAGTTGCTTCTATCTATTACAGGGTGGACAACAGTACAAAAATTACAAATTATGTATTGCTGATTAAACGCACTAAAAAAAATTAAATTAACGTTATTGTGATACAAAAAATACAACTACTTTAATAAACACCAGTTTGGACAAGACGCGCAATGACGCGAGGCGCGATACGTGGTTCGTTATTTTTTTGTCATTTGTTTTTTTGATTGTCATTGTCATTTTTTGCCATATTAAAAACGGCTATTTAGAGTTCACTTTTGTATTGTTAACGCTTCAAAGTAGGTACTTTAAGTGAAACCTAAATCTAATTTATTTAAAACGTTTTGTTGAAAATGCCTTTAAATGAAAGGGATAGGATTGAAATTCTAATGATGATTGGTGTTGGCGACAGAATGCGGACTCAACAAGAGGTGTGTAGATTATTCCATGAAATGCACCCAGATCGTGAACCTGTTTCACAATCTACAGTAAGCAGAATAGAGCGAAAATACAGAGAATTAGGACACGTGAGGGATGCACCAAGGCAAGGTAGACCTAAAATTAATGAAAATGTTCAACAAGACGTAATTTTGTCGGCACTAGAAAATCCACATTGTACAGTACGGCAAGTATCTAGGGATTTGAATATTGGAAAGTCTTCAGTATCGAATATTTTTAAAAAGGTAAAATACCATCCCTATAGAGTACGCCTCATCCATGAATTGGCTGAAGACGACTTTGACCGAAGAACTGAATTCTGCGAGTACATGATGGACCACAATAATCAAAATAACGGTTTCATTGCTAATATTTTATTTTCTGACGAGGCAACGTTTTTTTGAACGGGCATGTTAATCGGCAAAACACCCGCTACTGGTCTCGGGAAAATCCACACTGGATGCAAGAATACCATACGCAACATCCACAAAAGGTCAATGTGTGGGCTGGTATTGTGAGAAATAGAATTGTTGGTCCATACTTTTTTGATGAAAATTTGACAGGAGCATTGTATCTGAATTTTTACAATATACATTAATTCCTGACTTGACCCGGCTATTTCCTGATATTGAAATAGCCAATACTTTAGACGGCAGAATTTGGTTTCAACAGGATGGTGCACCACCACATTTTGCTATAGCTGTGCGCGAGTTTTTACACAAGAACCTTTCCAGATCGGTGGATAGGAAGAAGAGGATCAGTGGAATGGCCCCCTAGATCACCTGATCTTACTCCACTAGATTTCTTTTTATGGGGTTATTTGAAATCTAAAGTTTATACTAATAGACCCGAGAACATCCGTGAGCTCAAAGATCGAATCAGGCAAGAAACGTTAAACATAACACCTGCTATGTTACAAAATGTCAGAAGCGAATGTATTGCCCGATTCGGTCATTGTTTAGCAGTCAACGGAGAACAATTTGAGCATTTATTGTGACTTTTCTAAAAATACAGAAACGTATAACTTTCTAATGAAATTTTTCATAAACACTTTATGTATTGTTGTCCACCCTGTAATAGATAGAAGCAACTTGTGATACATTTTTGGACTCAGCTCGGCCAGGGTCATCGAAACTTGAAAAAAAAAATGTAGTATTCCATTTAAAAAAATCGGTGGTGGCGTCATTACTCGAAGGTGGGACACCCTGTATATTAAATTATTATGTGACAAAATAGTAAATCGCAATCAAAAAATTGACCTGTCTCGGGAATTTTCAATAATATTGTTCATTTAGCTAATAATGAATTTATGCGTCACTTTATGGACGCACTGTATATTACATTTGCATAAAAACCTCGAAAAACAAAAGTACATACTAGAATGAGCTAGAAAAACCCTTTGCGCATGCGCCAGCAGTTCGGTTATCCCGAGGTGACGAGAGTTCGGAAATGTGGAAGTTTGCGGAACGGAAAAGTTCGGATATGTGGATGTTGAGTGTAAAAGTAAAATTATAAAGACTGACTACATAAATAAATGTTTGAGTACATTAAAATTATACAGGTAGCGTGTTTCAAATGGCAAAAATATCAAATAATTTTAGTTGGTAGGTTAGGTTAGGTTTTTTTAGGCTAAATGCTTCTAGGGGTAACTATCGATGATCAGAGATACGTGAAAGTTGGAAAGCACCAAGAAACATCTACTTGGTTCTGTCAAGCAAGTATATAGTGATAGAAGATAACTGCACCATGAAAGTTATTATTTATTTTTGTCGAATATTCGTTCTCACGTTTGAAATAGTCATGAAAAAAAGACGTCCTTAAGGGGTCTTTGCACTTACATGGATTAAGTTGTTAATAAAGCGAGATACTGTTAAACATGTGAAAAATTAAAGGAGTGCCAAAAGTCCAGATGAAGATATAGAATAATCAACAGAATTTGAAAAATGTCATTTTGTCATCCAATCGTGCCCAAAATTGTTCACTTGGTTGTTCAGTGTTTGATCTGAATATAAATTATATTATCAATAATAATGCATTATAAGTTATAATAGGTATTACAAGTTTTCATTTAAAGTTATTTTTAGTTAATTGATTAAAATGAGGGTGAAATTTAAATTTTAACTATGTACCGTACACCTAGAATAGCTTTGCCCCCGGCGCAGAATTAACGTAGTACGAGGTAAAACCACCATACTCGAGAGATACAAATATATGAGATACAAATAAACAATGACACACTGTACTTATCGAAGCGTTCACCGCCATTGCTACAAAAGAAATAAGCATAATTTCGGGTTTTGTATGCTGCGGCCAGAGGCAAAGATACTTTTGGCGTCCTGTACTACCGTCTGATTATTGATTATAATATAATATTACAGCAATATTTAATTTTAACAAAAAAAGTGGGCTCAGCCGGGATTTGAACCCGGGACCTCTCGCACCCAAAGCGAGAATCATACCCCTAGACCACTGAGCCGCAGTGTTGGAAAAGCTTTATAACATGTACATTTGCTCAATTTTAATTTACATTTCATTACAATATAAAACCTCAATTTTAAAATATTAAAAAATATAAATATCTAGAAATCTAAGGTGCACAATAACTTGTGTATTATCTATTTACAACATACTAAAAAAAAAAATGGACAAAATTTTGTGAAACCGAAACGAATATATACAGTATGTGTAAAGCCGACATCGGCCGGTTATGAAAAAGGACAAATGCCACACTTCTCGTTCTAACGACTAGCGCAGGTGGTGAGAGGGCCGGTCTTGTTCCTTCACTACATTTGATGTGTGTGAGGTTGCTTCTTATTTGTCATCTCACTTCGGTTTGTCCTTTTTCATAACTGGCAGATGTCGGCTTTACGCACATGGTACATTGTGTATTTATGGATATACAGGTATGGAAATCGTTCACTTTGATATCGGTAGATTAACAGATGAAAAATACCTTGTGGAAGAGAATAAGCCGCGCTTTGCACCGTCTGTGACTTCCAAACAAATCAACAATTCGAAAAAAATATTCTTGATGACGTACGCGAACAGAAGAAACAAATCAGGGCCAACTAGACGTTACCTTCAACTATTTGGCACCTTTTGTTTGACCTTCACTGTCAATAGTGTCAATGAAAAAAGACCAGCTTTATAAAGATTATATAGACATTTTTTTTTATGTTCAAAATGTTTTTTTTTTTTATATAATATTATTCTAGATTCGTTATTACTTAAGTTGTTACACGACAATTCTAATGGTCATTTTTTTGATAGCATATGTTCTACGCCTCATCATACCTACGTATAATGTTACAACAAAATATTTTTTCATGTGTAACCTTTTATTCAAATGACAAATAAATCCCGAACAAAATATAGTTATCTTACAGTTTATAACCTGTTCTAATCGTAACTTTTCCAGTATCGTGACCTAATCTTTATTTATTCCAAAATTATATATTTTTTTCCAACTGAGTTATTATCCTCATATCCAATTTGTCGCTTCAGTCCTACCCCTTACCAAACTCCATTAAGTATTTTGAATAATTTGTAAATTATGTAGATGTAACTGCTTTAATTAGTTTAAAATATCTATTAATAGATAAACGACGGAATGAATTGACCTTTCGTTAATTAATTCTAGTGCTTCTCGATTTAATAAGAAAACGGTAACAGAAAAAATAAATAATTACGTTAAACAAAAAGTATGGATATCCCGTCGTCAGGATGTTATATGGAGACATCCAAAAAAAAAGTCATCAAAGTTGGCCGAGAAAAAAAACGTCTGACTGATTTTTTTTTTAAAACTTTTATATCATAATCAAAAAGGCCATAGTTTAACTCTAAAACTTTTATAAAAGCATTTGATTTTGACGTAAAATATTAACTTTACATATTAACATGGTTAGAGGTAGAGGGTTCAATATTTTATTTTATGATTTTTTCTTAGTGTAAGTAATATTCGACTATTATCTTTTGAAATTGAATACTGCGTGTGATTTTTATTTATGAACAAATGTGGAAAGGGATGAAGCTAGGTGAGAGCCTCAGATAATCTCCTACCTTATTTGCCTCTAATAATAATAATATGTTTTTATGTTCTCTAATGTATTTTTTCTCAGTGTAGGTAATATTGTAATTGGAAAAACTAGTTTGCAAATTCTAGCTGTCTCGAACTGGTTGATTGAAATAGTGTTAATTTTCATTACCTGAGTGAATTTTTTGAGCGCTGGATTGATAGAAGGGGGCCAATAGATAGTGGCCTCTGAGATCTCCAGATCTTACACTACTAGATTTTTTTTTAATATTTCAAGGCAAACTTCAAATCTGGGGGTGTAAGATCTGGAGATTTCAGAGGTCACTATCTATTGGCCCTCTTTTATCAACCCAGTCTATTTTATGAGACTACAAAATTATGTAAAGAATAGAATACGGTGCGAAATGAGACAAATTAGAAGAAGTGGTTCATAATGTACCCGGTGAATTTTTAAATAGACTTGTCTATTGTCAATAAGTGAGTGGTTGACAATTTGAGAGCCATTTGGCTTATTCTTACATTGTTTATTTGTTAGTCAATTATTAGCAATAATACAATTTGTTTTATATAATAATAATTTTCATTTCGAATTTTGCCTATGATTTTAAAATGCAAGTTGGTAAAATTTTTATGCACTCGTTTTAAATCGTAATAATATTAGATTTACCGAAACCAACAACTAATATAAGGGATTGGCCATTTTAACCTTTCGAACAGTCAAATTATGTATTTTTGTAACAAAAATTTGGTCTGTTCCGGTTTATTTTTTGTGAAACACCGATCGTGTTCATTTTCATACACTAATCGTATCATTCTCATTAACTGAGTGAAATTATTCCGAGGCGTTGGTAAATTCAGGCGTTTACCAAATGGTAATTGGTAAACGAGGGCTATTTTTACTAGCTAAAAACTAGTTTACTGAAATGGCTGCTTGAAGTGTGCCATTTCATGGTTTGGTGCTTGGTTTCTGGTCGTACACAGACATCCAAGTCTCATCACCAGTAATGACACGTTCCATAAATTGGTGATCATTTTCAATCGATTCCAAAAGTCAAGACCTTCTCTCCATTTGTCCTTCAGTTCCTGAGAAAAGTTTTTTTGGAACCATTTTTGCGCAGATTTTTCTCATCTCCAATTCATTAGTCAAAATCTGATGAACAGTGGTGTGATTCAAATTTAACTCTTCCCCGATCATTCATGTTGTTAACCGACGATCTGAACGCACAGGATCCCATACCTATTCTATCGACTTTTTCATTGGTTCTTGAGGATGAAGGCCTTCCGCTGCGTGGTTCATCTTCAATCGACTCTTTTACTTCTGGGCTTTTGAAAGAACACTGTCTCCGTAGGTGTGTTGAAGTTTTGGAAATACATATATCCATTGCGCTGTGTCCAAGTCTGAAGCAAAACCTGATAGCACACCGTTGCTCAAACTTGAAAATGATTAATGACACTCATTTTTAAAATGCACTAGAAAAAAAACGGTTTACGAAAACAGTCGCAAAAGAACAAGCAAATTACTCTAACAAGTTCAAACTTGTACTGTATCCGTCTCCTCATTGTTGCTAGATCGGGCGCTATGTTGCCAGCCTCATTACTTAATTTACACACCTTGTAGAGTGGCCTCCGACATCTCCACATCTTATGCTTCTAGATTATTTTCGAATTTCGAATATCGAAGAGATATTCGAAGATAAATATCTAAAAACTAGTAAATAGTATTGAACAATTAATAAGATAAACCAACAGTTTTTACTATTAAAAAATTTTACCTATTTCTTTTTTTTTCGAATAGTCTTATTGTACGCGTAAATAAATTTATTAGATATTATTATCGTAAAAAAGAGGGAAGGAGATGAACTCTGGGTTAGAACCTCAGAGAATCTCCACACTTGCTCGACTGTATTAATATGTTGAGTAAATTATTGTACCATTTACATATTCGGGTAATAACAGTCTTCACGCAATAAATTCTCAGGAAATCATCCGATAACCGATAATTTACGCGTCACCACTATCCAGTTCTCTCCGTGCAACAGATTTTTTCGCTTGAATCCGAAACGCAAGGATCATATTGATGACTCTAGGTACAGGCCTTGCGTCATCTGTATCGAAAATCGTAGGAGGGATCGCTATTAATATTATATTAAAATAAAGATGATATGGAACCTTGATCCGCCAAGGTTGCGGCCAATTCGCACATCGTTATTAGTCAGTTTAGCGAAAACTAGAACAGGATGTGGAAGATTTATGCTTATTAACGATGCAACAATTGCTATGAAAACCGGCGTTGGGTATAAATTTAAATTCGTTGCATATAATGGATGATTCTACGTAAGTCTTACTCATTTTTAATCATCGCCTTGTTTCTTCATTCCCAGGACGAGCGTCTAATGCATTGTGCGAATAATTATGGAAAATTATTGTTTATCAAGGTATTTGTTTGTGCGCTCTCGTGTAATGCACGAATTTTCAATTAAAAACGAGATACAGTCTAATATCGGAACATGATGTGGTTAAGTGTTAAGCGTTTATGTATTACATATTATTATTTTATTGTTATAAATATACGTAATTACTCGATAGTAGGCTTCAAGTACGTACTTTAAAAGATTAACAGCTAGCATTTATGGCTTATCTTATACTTATCACGGTTTACTACTTGATGTTATTTGGGTCTATTTAATTACGACGTTGAAAATAAAATGTGTTTTTTTTTTCTCCAGATACATCTGGAGAAATGATAGAAAGTTATGATCACATCTTGTGAATATATTCTGACACAAGATGGACACTAACAAAACATTCCGATGTTAGTAAAAAAAAAAATAGTGGAGAAAAAATTCCCTTACAACTTATTATGAAACACATCATAAGTAGCAAGCTCCAAACTAACTCTCCGTCCTCGTGCAAAATAATCAAAAAACGACACGTGGAACGAAATAACCATGTTAACATAGTTGTGAATTAGTGAAGTACCATTAGAGAGCAATTGCTATGAATTAACTTATAAGCCGGCCAATATAAACACGCTTCTAATAACGGATTAGCCCGAGATGAACACAACTTTTCAATGTTGTTCATTCCTCGTACACCGGTATATTAGTGGTGTTTTAATTAATTGTCGAGATAATACCTACATCGGAAAAAAGTTCCCGTTTGGCGCCAGCAGAATCTCGGGCCTCTCTTTCTCTTTCTCGCGCTTCGTGAGCGGTGACGCTATAGAAAAACTTCGCAAACGATATAAGCCGAGAGGAAGCAGATTTTGTGATCACAGTTATTTTTACGCGGTAATTATTATGGATGATATTTAATAGTGGTAACGCGTTTTTTTCATTAAGTTTTTTTTCTGTCCGTGTTTATTACCTACTATTCCACAGCGATGAGTCATTCCGTGATAGATCGTACTATTCCAATAAGATTATTAGAAAATATGTTAATCGTCCTATCATTCTTATTTTTACTCGAGAAGAGATTGCTAGTAAGTTTTTTATATGCGATTATTGTGTAGTACCGATACTTATTATTATTGTGTAGTACATTATGTATGCGATTAAACACAAGAATGGTAAAGTGAGCATAGTTTTGGCTTAATATGCCGAAAATCACTGTATCTAAATCGTCTAAAAAGTAAAATTACAAAACATAGTATGCCTTTCTTCTCATTTAAAATAAAATGTGGCAATACAAATCAAAATTAAATAATGAAAAATGTCTTTATTTACCACCAATTGCAACTTTTTTGTTATTTCCGGTAGTTGACCCAATACATCCTATGATAGCATTAGAAAACATGAAAATGTCACCAACAGAAGACTGAAATACGAAGAAGTAACTCCTACTGTACCCTGTTTGAACACTATTCCTTCACTTGTAAGTGAAGGAATAATTCCAAAAATTCGAAAAAACAACAAGAATAAACGTTTAGCATGTCAGCAAACATAAACAGCAATTACCATCATTGGCCTGCATTGCCTTTCATGCATGTGTTTTATTTGATGATACCAAGAAGAGGATGAGTTAGTCCTAACAGAAAGACAGTCTAAGAAAATCAAGAAATCAAGATACAGATGCTGAAGCCATGATTATCAATGCAACTACTTACGAATTATGTTGGAAAGAATGTCTACATCCATTCTATCTTTCAGATCTTTATCCGTCAGATTTCCCTCTATTCCTGTCCTACAAATTGCAAGGAACCTCCCTTAACAACAAAGTTGATATTCAGAATTGGTCCGATATTTGTTTTAATTTCAAATCACCCAATTTATTAACAATCTGAAAATCAGTAGACGTCATTTTTAGACGATCAAAACGTCGTTATGTAAGCCAACATAAACGGATACAACATTGACCGAAAACACACAATTAAAAACTGTGGGATCCAAGAACAATATAGTTGTCTAGCGGCATACATATACAGGCTGTCCGCCTTCTTGGATAGTATTGTATTGGTAACTTGTAAAATCATCCCAAACGATGAAGCTCATTTTCACCTTGATGGCTTCGTTAATCGTCAGAATTGCCCCATTTGGGGTTCAGAAAACCCACATGTGATTGTTGAAAAATAAATGCATCCACAACGTTTCACTGCTTGGTGCGGATTTTGGGCTGGAGGCGTCATTGGGCCATATTTCTTCGAAAATGAGGCTGGCCAAGCAGTTACTGCTACTGGTGCTCGATATTGCGACATGGTAATCGACTTCTTTCTGCCTAAATTGGATGATATTGATGTGAACGACATGTGGTTTCAACAAGACGGTGCAACATGCCATACAGCCCGTGAAACAATCCATTTGCTGCATGATACATTTCTTGGTCGTGTACTCTCTTATTTCGGTGATCAGAATTGGCCCCCTTTATCATGTGATTTAACGCCATTGGATTTATTTATGTGGGGTTATTTGGAGTCAAAGGTCACTATGTCAACAAGCCCACGTCTACCCGCGCATTGAAGAAGAAGATTCAACGCTGCATCAACGAAATTTAGCCACATTTATGCAAAATGGTCATTGAAAATTTCGACAAAAGAGTGCGTATGTGCCAGCACAGCCGTGGAGGTTATTTGCTCTAAATGACCTGAAATGTAAACCACTTGTTAATTTTAAAACTTTTCTAACTGTAAAGTTACTTTCACAGAGTTCTGTCGAACGTATGGACACCCTGTATGCAAATATAGAGATTGACGTTACGTAAGGCTGCGATGTGGATCGACGGAAGCAGATCAAGGCCTTGGTCGGCAAGAAGTTAGGACCTGGTTAACGGGATTGTGGAAGTTCCATTGTTTCGCTGACTCACTTTGTTATGGTTCTTGAACATTATTGCCAATAGGAGGTTAAGCACATAGTTAATTTAAATGTTTCTATTACAGTATTTAACGTTCTCTACTGTTTAACCATAGAAAAGGATTATTATGGTAAAGTGAAGAAGATGGTCTTGAATGATAAATTCTGCTGTGCTAGAAGAGAAAAGAACAACAAAAAAAATATTGTTTCTTTGGAGCTTATTAGAACACTAATTTTTTTCTAAAAGATATACCTACCTACTACTTTATCCATCTGAATTAATGAGAGTATTATTTCAACATCCACAAAAAAAAACGGAATTAACAAAATAAAGAATCATCAATGTAGGTTATATGTATCTATAACAAATTGTAACTTGGATTATATAAAAAAATATATGTCAAAGTTGGCTATCTATGTATTTTTAATCATGAATTTTTATTATATTAGTAGCTTTTGTGTTGAATACAAATTTTAAAATTAATTTCTCAGTAAGAATGTCTCCCTTTTATGAAAGTTATCACAAAAATATTTTTTTATACAACTATCAGAAAGAAGAAACTCTAGTTTTTTCAAACGTCGTTAATTAAAATTGGAAAGTGAATTTAGGTAACAATCTACGTTTTTATCTTCGCTTAAAACGTTAATTATTAACTAATTTAATGATGTCCTGCAGCTCGATTCAATTATCTACTATTCCGAGACGACAACAATTAAAAACGTATTGTAAAACGTTGTAAAATTTGTACTGACAATATCGCGCACATGTTGGTTTTACGGTATACAAATTGTATTCAGCGTTTGTATTATACTAACGTATTCACCAGAGTTAACTAATGGAAAACCATGACAACCATAATATTTATATATAATTATGTAAACTTTCTATGGAATACAAGTTATTACAGTTGAAAGTTGGAAAAACATCGCGTCATGTAGGTACACAGTAAAAACAGTATTAGTCTTCAATTTTGTTACTATGGGATGCAAGATTATATGTTAAATGTACATGTTTTATAACTGTAGACATGTTACAATTTATGATAGAATTTTCACGTTATTTGACTTACATTTGTTTCAAACGTCCAAAGACATACATACACTTGCAGACTTTGCCATAGTCTAAACTTGTATATGAACTAAGTGTTTTTGAAGTACTTAATTGCAATTATTTTGCTAATTTTGAGAATATTTGTGGGCAAAGAAAAATCTAAATTGAACAGTTTCTATGATTTTTCATTATTTTTCATCATTTACTGATTTTTGATTAGAAAAAATCATTCTTTGCTCTGTTTTTGCTTCAATTTTTTTGAAAAATCAAAACCCTTGTATATAACAGAGGTTTTGGAGATCGCTGATTATGAATTCGCAGTCATATTTGCAAAATTCCAAATGACGGGCTTAAGACGGTGGACTGAAAGTTTGAAAAAAATGTTCATTGAAATTTTGTCACTTCAAAAAATTTGTACTCAGAGGTTATTGAGGACGCTGATTTTTTTTACGTTCAGAATAGCATCAAATAGCTCTCTATTCATCATAAGGTTTTATGTATCAATCCAGATACGAAATATATGACCCAAACCCATAAAACCCAAACTCACAAATCTCAAACTCACAAAACATCATCCCTTCATATGACTCTGAAATCGCAATCTGCGTCCTCCAAAACCCCTTGGAGATTGAAGAAGACTGAACGAGAAAGATTGAACGAAAAACAGATAAAAATATGTATATCATGATCAAAATGGGTTTGGACATCTCATCTCTTTGGAAAATGAAGGGCAGGAGTAGCTTGTTCAGAATCAGTAAATTATTTTGTAAAAAATAATTACCGAGTGACATAACCTCAAATATTCTACCAAAAAAAAAACGCGATTTTTGCACTATTAGGTAAGAATATTTCATTCATTCAGGATTCAGCACGGAAAACCTTCAGAAAAAGTGTACTCTGGTTTCTGGTAAAAATTTTTGTCGGCCTGCGTTACCAAATTTACCTAACACTCACTATTTAGCTCAAGTGTGGTACACATAACGGCACCGTGGCCCGTTGGAGATTTTTGCTGTGTAACGAGGAAGCACGCGTGCTGATGATTTCCACGACAGTACTCTTTTGTGCAGAAGGGGTTGAATACAAATGAGAATTTTGTAACGATTTCAGATCTATGTTACACGCTGGCCAAACTTATGGGACAGCGAACCGTGATTCTGCCCCACTAAATATGCACATATTCAGATGGCCGGGTACCTCTTACCTGCTGCTTTTATTGAGATCAATAAAGATACCATTATCGAGGGAACGGGCAAGGAAGAGCTGCACGAAGTCACAGGGAAACGACAGCGAGTAATTTAACGACAGTACGAGTTGTTTTAATCGGATCATTTCAATCCTCTTTTTAGAAGCAAAAGCCAAGCAAACATATTCGAGTCCGGTTTCCATTTTCATGTAAATCCATCATATGTTTCTACTTAGAAGTTAATACTTTAGAGAGTCATTAAAAAAATAATTTGTCAAGTGGTGTACTTATTGCTAGTAATAAAGGTATAGTAGAGCTTAAAATTACTGTAGATACAAAAAATCCTCAAAAACACCACAATGCGCTGCATCAAAAAGGGAACCGAACAACGTGTCAGTAAAGTCTGAATTAAGCAGCATAAACTCTATAAAAAAAACAATGTGGCAAACTAAGGCATAACGACGGAAACTTATCATGAGTGGTGTCATACAGGCTGCTCGTATTTGGACTCGTTCCTGACCCCATGGAGCGATTTCAATATCAGTGCATCAAAATACATAAAAACACGTTAATACGCATGATAGAACTAGACATAAATAGTCACAAAATAAGTCAAATCACTTTTTTGTGGTTGCTTCAAAGTTTGAATAGATTTGACCAAAGAATGTGTAGAAAGTGTCTGAAAATTGTCTGCAAGCACCAAAAGACTATACTTTGCTCTAAAAACTTGTTTATCATCTTCCTTATTATAAGATTTTTAATAGAATTGAAATGACGTCTGTGTGTCAAAATAAAAAAGTTTATGTTATAATGAAGAACTGATCAATCTTATAGAATGAGTTGAAAATAAATGAAACATATGTAGATACGAGCATATTGTGCTTAATTTAGATGATTTTTCAGTTTTCTAAGTTTTCTAACATAACAGTACAATATCAAAAAAAAACCTAACTGTCTTTTTCTGTTGGAAACAATTTCTTAACCAATACTATCGTTAGCAACAGATTATACAATCCTGCTGAAACTAACACTCTTTGAGGCGTTGAAAGAAAAAAAAACGCAACTAAAAACTCGTTGTTAGAGGTCAGGCTTCAGCATATGTAAATTATTACCGAACAAAATATTAATTATTCCTATAAATCAATGGTAATTTACCAACGAGGATGTGAAGACGTTGCTATTATTGTTCGTTGTACAGATGCGTTATCCTGAGGTTCTATTTTAACAATTCCTCGTATTGAGATAAAATATGTTTATTATAAAACCGTTGAAGGAATTAAGTTGTTATTCATCTTCTGAAGAACTAATTACAGTTGACTAACATATTAGCACTTGACTTGCGTTATATTCTTTACTTTAGAATAGAAAAAAAGCAATCTATATACTATATGCGTATTATAATTGTAGTAGCAAAAGGACTATTAAGTGCCAATGTTTCAAAGTATTTTTTTTTGTAATTGTAGGAGATAATTGATTCAAAATTGGGATGTCCTTATTTCTTATTAGCTTTACAATAAACTTTATTAGCTTTAAAATGAATATATTTTATTTTATTCGTATTTTCCATCGCAAAAATATTTTAACCAATTCAAGTTTAAAAGTGATGTATTTTCATAAGGAAGCATGGAAGCCATACCAGAATCTTAGGGGACTATTATTAGATACAAAAAGATAGCAATTTTTTTTTTCAAAAATCTGGCATACCCCTGGAAAATCTTAGAAATGAGCTAAACAATATTTGCGAAATATTTTTTTCTAATTCATCAGTCTTTATTTTTGTATCTCTTTCGAAATTTCGGGATCTGCTAAAGTTCTGTTTTCGTTTCGTTTTTAAAGTTTCGTTTCTGAGATTTTGTAACAGCTGCAACTTCAAGATTGCAACTGCAAAAAATATGGCACTACAAAGTTTTTACATTACTGATACTGCAAGGTAATTATATAAAAAAGTATACAAATATTTTGCAGTTTGTTTTAAAGAATTTCTGGGGATGCACCAGATAAAAAAAAATCGTTTCAAAGTTTCCATTTCCATTTAGTTTTCCATTTAGGTCTAGTAATAAATCGCCTCTGTGTAATACCTTGTAAAGATAATGCTAAAAAACTGTGAATTTCAAAATTTTAAGCAGAAAACAGGATGCAATTCAACTTTTTTTGAATATTTTCTCTGTAGATCCTACCGTTTGAATTATTTGCAAAATATGAATAATAAGACACTTCTCAGTTTTTTTCAGGACTCGTCTAAAACTGATAAAATATTTTGAAATCTGAATCCAATCGGATTTCCCGTCAACATTTTTTGTATAGCTCGACAACGCATTAATAGTCGCAAATCAACTTTAGCACCATCAAATTTAGAGTATTAAGGTACCACGATGAGGTATGGAGCTGATTATATTTTGAATTTAATCGGTTAAGGGGTTGGGGGATGTTGGGGATAATACACTTTTTTCATGTCTTCTGCATATAGACATGGAAAGACATAAAGGTCATAGATATGCCATAAAGGTCGTATTGAAATACATGTCACACTTTTTGAGTGTGGATTTGTTTTTAGCAGAGTTTACTTTGAACATGTACGTTTTACGAAGAATGAAGCGAACGAAATCAAAACGCGAGAAGAACGATTGAGATTTTTCATTCTAATCGGCTAATTAACCTTCGTCCGGCAGAATGAGAATCCGCCTTGATCTGCATTAGCGATAGAAGCGCAGATAACAGGTGGAAGAAGGCATCTAGTCCAAGGTCCGAGGCAGCGGTACACTTTCACGGTTGTAGCGATGTGGCTTTACGTACGAGAACATCCGCACTTTTTGCACTTTTAGCGAACACGGCGTACCTGAAATAATTGCTGTTTACATCGATAAAAACGGCGCGTTAGCACCGCGCTACATTGTGCAATATCGAGTGGAACATCGTGTTCAACAGAAATGGAAAAAGGAAGTACAAATTGCCGGCTTTGTGCGGTGCCGTGCCGTCGGTTTCTTCATATGCATTGATTGTGGGGTCGTTCCTTGTAGCGTTTTTGTCATTGTGAAATTATTGCCGTTTTTTAAATCTAGGTACCTCGACATATACAGTGTCAACCAGTGGCGGTGCGTGATATTTCACTTAGCCATATCTTGAAAACGACGCATGGGACCCACTTCACTTTTTAGGTGATGACTATACACCTCTTACAGAAAGGATTTATAGTGAAAAAACCGTCAGCAAAGTTTGCGAAAAAATTTTCAAAAACACTGGAGCACTCCCTAGGTTCTCAGTAACGCTCTGTGGAATATTTGCAGTATATTTTTTTCATAATCTAGAAACAAATATAAGGAGACTTTTTCGATTTGTTACAAAATATTTTTTGTTTCAAAAAGTTATCGCCATTTTAATTTTTGGGAAACAAAATGTTCCTATAAAATTAAAATTAAAATGGCCATAACTTTTTGAAACAAAAATATTTTGTAACAAATCGAAAAACGTCTCCTTATATTTGTTTCTAGATTATGAAAAAAATATACTGCAATATCCCAGGCGTTACTGAGAGAGGTGCTCCAGTGTTTTTGAAAAATTTTCGCAAACTTGGACGGTTTTTTCACTATAAATCTTGATATCATATCATATCTTTTCAAGATATGGCTAACTGAAATATCACCACGCCACTGGTGTCAACGAAACCAAGCAGTCTGCCGTTACTTTATTTATGCAATGAAAATGTTGGTGTGTGGAACGCGCGTACTAGACTTTTATGTCTAGTAGCAACATTTTTTTCCAAAATCTGGCATACCTCTTTTCATAAATTTCTGGAATTGGCTGAAAAATATTTGCGAAATATTTTTTTTTAATTCATCAAATAAATACAGTCTTTTTATTTTTGGATCTTTTTAGAAATTTCAGGATCTACTAGTTCTGTTTTCATTTCGTTTCTGAGATTTTGTAATATAATAGCTGCAACTTTAAGAATGAAACTGCAAATGAAAATGCAAAGTTTTTACATTACTGATACTACAAGGATTACCTTGTAGTACTACAGGGATTACCTTGTATATAAAAATAATTATACAAATATTTTGCAGTTCGTTTTAAAGATATTCTGGTGATGCGCCAGATTAAAAAAGTTTATTTAGAGAACTATATTTTAATTAACTAAAACGGATATCAGAGCGACAATTACCTGTGGTTTTCATAAGAAAACGTGTGTCCTTCCGACAAAACAATTCCGGAATAAATAGAACAATCAACTATTATTTGCCGAACAATGAAGATGGAATAAGAAGTGTAATTATCAAAACTATGAGTTATCCACGTAGCAATTTTAAAAATGTGTTATATTAGTCGTCGACCTTGCCTTTCGTTACACTTGGCGAATTGCGAGCACTCGGTTAATCTCTGTTTAACGTTTAAGGCTCGTAATATCTGCAGTTACATAACGAATTCCTTTGGAACAAATAAAGCATCTATTATTATTGTCACAGCGAAAACACGAAGTTGAACGCTTTTTTTCGTGTAATGCTGAAACACAACATTTTATCACAATCGATAGTACTTACTAAAAAACTAACCTCCCTAAAATTTTAGATTTTTTGAGCCACAAGGAGAGGGATGGTGAGGGTGAGAAAATACAAATTTTCGTTTCGATTCTAAAATTTCAATCTTTCTCGGTAAGAAAATGAAAAAATTAAAAAGAAGGTTGCAATGGTTTTCGATGTATTTTTTTTTTGAGTAGAATACGATAAAAATATTTTCAAAATTATTGGGGGTAGTTTTCACCCTTATTTTGAGGAGTGAAAGTTTAAAATCGAAATGTCAAAAATATGACACGATTTTTTTCATTTTTTGTTAATTCCTTTCTTTTTTTTGTACTTTCTATTAATTTTTAATTCATAATGGGCGTCGACCAGGAACTGGCCCAAAAAACGGACCAAAGGTGGAAAAACATGGTTTTAGCGTATTTTCTCATCCTGTGAGATAGTTAATGGCAAGTGAATAATATATTCCAAGGTTTTTGGGGTCACTGATTACGAATCTAACGTAGAAAATTTCCCCTCTAATACGATGGTATTTTTTAAATTTCAAAATTTAGCCATTTTTTAAAAGTTTGACTACTATACTGGATACGCCATTTTGTTTTTGAAAATCTGACGTTAGATTCGTAATCAGCGATCCCAAAAACCTTGGAATATATTCATCACTTGCAATTTACTATTTCACAGGATGAGAAAATACGTTAAAACCACGTTTTTTCATCTTTGGGCCGTTTTTTGGGCCAGTTCCTGGTCGACGCCCATTATGAATAAAAAATTAATCGAAAGTACAAACAAAAAAGAAAGAAATAATAAAAATTGAAAAACAAATCGTGTACTTTTCGAAATTTCGATTTAACTTTCAATCCTCAAAATAAGGGTGAAAACTATCCCCAATAATTTTGAAAATATTTTTATCGTATTCTACGCAAAAAAAAACATAAAAAACCATTGCAACCTTCTTTTTGATTTTTTTTCATTTTTTTATTGAGAGATTGAAATTTTAGAGTAGAAACGAAAATTTGTATTTTCTCACCCTCACCATCCCTCTCCTTGTGGCTCAAAAACTCCCTTAAAACTCTAGTTTTTGAAAATTTTTCTCACTTAGTTGGCGTGAAATGCCGCATATAGAGGGTGTCTTCTTTTATTTAGACACAAATTCATAGAAGATCATCACAATTCATTAAAGATCATCGAAAACTGCTTCTTCTGACCCTACCGTCACTTTTAACATTCATCCTCAAGGCCTGCTACGATGTTTTCTATACCCCTGAAATTCATTATAACCTTTTAATTATTATTTTTATTTAAATTTGAATCCATAGCGTTAATTATGACTCCTCAAAACCCCCATATACGAAATTTGAAGAAATAATATACAAGGTGTTTCTTTATACACGATCTCAAAGTTTAGGAACATATCAAATTTGAGAGCCGCTAGACGAGTCAAGTGTGCCATGGAATTATGCCAAGACAGTTGAATCTTATCTATCTAATCACTTATATTCGTACTTAATTTTGACATAACTGTAGAAGATATAAAACTGTTTTTTTGCCTACTTGTTAATTAATAATAATATGCACTTACAAGAAAAAAAGTGTAGTAGTGTAGTGTTGGGAAAATATATTCTGGTTTCTGGGTTAAAATCTTGTCGGCCTGTGTAATAGACCAAAAATATTTTTGGTCTATTATCCTATTAGCCAAGATCATTTTTGTCCACAAGTGCAATCTATGGAGCACTCTTTAATCTACATATTATTTGTGTTTATCCATATGGATTCGAGAAACTGTTTGGACTTTGTTACAAGTTAAAACCAGTGGATTAGTATATTTGTTATCTTTATTTTGGGTGTTTTGACCCCCCGGGAAACTATGGGGGGCCCCTAAACCAAAAAATTTTTGGGGTTTATCAAAAGGATTGGGGGAAAAGGTTTGGACTTTTTTACAAGTTAAAACCAGTGGATTATGTCGTATATTTTATTTTTAATTATGTCGTATACCATGTTTGTAGTTAAAAATTAGATGGTCAGTGACTTAGACCATCATTCTGTTTTCATCGTGTTCTTTAATTCAATTTAACATGTATGTTTTTGTCTGCCAAATATACTTTTATTCAAAATGTTTAATACTCTACTCCTTTAATATTTTTTTAATATTCCTCCATTCATCTATAAAAAAAATAATTATGTTGTATCTATGTGCTCTATACAACAATGGAGACCAACAAATCAATGAAGTAATACGTCGATTCATTACAGTAGTACACTTTTTATGTCATTGGTACACTTAAGTATTCGTAATTTTCAGTTAGTTACTCTATTGTTATACAATCGGCATTATGTAATGTTGCGAAACGGCGTTCCAGACCGCCGCTAATAAAGACGCATTAATGTGTATCGTCGGCAATAATATGCCTAATTGTGTATGCACTTGACAAAAAACTACACAATGATTTATTTTCTGCTATTAGTTCTGAGAACGGCAACAAAACGGAGGTATAATCGCTTTTATTTGAATTAGAACAGATCATCATTGTCTTCTTTTTTTTTCTTCGGTTTCGGTTTTTGTGGCCGTCAAGGTCAAGGCTGTCCGCATATGGCGAAGCCGCAGGGCACTGGTGTGATTTATTAATTATCTGAAATTAAAATGGATTATATAAAAAAACTCAGTTTGTTGACGAAGAGTATGTAATTGTGTTATCGTCGCTGACTAAAAAATAGTCACTAAGAGGAATCTCTGCGTCAGGTTCAAGACAAGTCTTGCGTCAGATAAAATTCCATGGGAATTTCAAGAAATGTCGCAAATGTAATCCGTAGAATTTCGTTATTCTAAGTAAGTTAAGTGGTTGATATAAAAATAATTTGTTTTCAATCTGCTTCTGGGTTTTAGCATTCTGTTGATTTTGATTATTATCATTTTTATTATGACTACTGAAACCGATGGTTATTGTGCCTTCACAGGCTGCTTATTCTATTAGTCCTGTGTCCTTACGGAATTTAAGGACAGTCTCCAATGGAGCGTCTGTTACCTCTTGTCTTGTCTTGTCTCTCTTGTTACAACCCCAAAGATGGAAACTTTTCTTCTTCTCCACGCCTTCTAAAATCGCGATTATCTTTCACCCCAATTGAGGTGGGGTGTCTCATGAGTAGGCAATGCTCTGTGAACAGTAGATACCACTCTCCATATCAGCTAGTTTCGACACAGTTTAATTATATTTATTTGTCTTATTCCAGGATGCAAATCAGGAACCCCCACCGAGAGATATGTTTTTGTCTTGATAATTCCTATATAGTGATGCTGGCTGTCCGGTAGGCCAAACCTCAGGTTCCGATCCGTGAAACGTCCATTCCTTTCTTTGCGAGAGACTCCGCTTTTTCGTTCCCTTCGTGATTCTGGTGTCCTTTGACCCATTTCAAAATGATGCTGTTCTGTTACAATAGTTATGCTAGCGAATCCACACAGTCTTTAATTGCTCGGGAGTGTATTTCTACAGCTCTCAAGGCTTTCAATGTTGCTTGGCTATAAGACCTCCTGAGTCTTGCGCACAAACGGATGCTGCAGTTATTTCTGCTTGAAATACGGTTGTTAAATTCCTCAGCGAAAGTGACATAAGAGTTTATTATTCCTATAACAATTGATGAGTGTTTATGGGAAGAATATATCTCATCTTCATATATCATAAATCTTCAACCTGTTGGAGCAGGTTGCATTTGAAGCCATTTTTTTCTGGATACTTTTTGAATCAGTTGCATCAAGTTGCACCAAGTATTTTTCTATTGAGCAGTGCCAAATAAGGACACATTTTCAACAGGTGTTGAGCATTATTTCGAAGAATTTTTCAGATAGTTCAGTTGTTTCAACAATGTACGAGGCGCGTTCATAAACTAAGGGCCGTTTGCTTATATATAAATATTGGCGCTTCGAAGCACAGTTTTATTACTGCAGCGCCATCTACTGACTCATTGCGAAGCTACAGCGTCATTTGTTTTGATTCTGAAGTCGTATTGTTGTCCGTGAATGCAAAGAACAATGGCCGCGAAAATCGTTGATCCCGCCAACTGTGAAGTGCGTTCTGTGATTCGTTTCTTATGTGCAAAAGGATCGTCGGCTGCTGAAATTCATCGGGAGTTATGCCTGGTTTACGGACCTACAGTTATGAGTGAAGGAAAGGTTAGACAATGGTGCCGTGATTTTAAAAATGGCCGAACAAATGTCCATGACGAAGAGCGGAGTGGCAGGCCCAGTATCCAGACCGATGAAATCGTTTCACAAGTGGACCAAACACTGCGATCTGATCGTCGATTGACGATTAGTGGCCTGGCTAACAAATTTCCTCAACTTGGACGCACTACTGTTTACAATATTGTCACAGAAAACCTCGCATACCGCAAATTGTGTGCAAGGTGGGTACCAAAAATGCTCACCGACCACCACAAAGAGCAAAGAATGTCTAGTGGACGAAAGTTTTTGGTCCGTTATCAACAAGATGGAGATGATTTGTTTTCTCACATTGTTACTGGGGACGAGACGTGGGTATCCTACGCCAACCCAGAAACAAAACTGCAATCGATGCAGTGGCGACACTCATCTTCACCAAAACCGAAAAAGTTTAAGCAAACTCAGTATACAAGTCGAAAATTGATGGCTACAGTTTTTTGGGACAAAGATGGTGTTCTTTTGGTTGATTTCATGGAACGTGGGACAACAATTACAGCTGACGTGTACTGCGAAACGCTCAAAAATTTGAGACGTGCGATCCAAAACAAACGCCGCGGGAAACTGTCATCTGGCATAATCCTCCTCCACGATAACGCGCGTCCTCACACTGCTGCCAAAACCAATGAGAAAATTCAAGATTTTCGTTGGGAACTTTTTGACCACCCACCGTACAGTCCCGACCTTGCACCTAGCGACTACTTCCTCTTCTTGCATTTTAAACAGTGGCTCGGTGGACAACGTTTCGAAACCGAAGAGGGACTCAAAAACGCCGTTGTCAACTGGTTCAACTCTCAGGCGGCAAGCTTCTATGCAGAGGGGTTAAAGAAGCTGGTGCAGCGGTACGAAAAATGCTTAGAAGTGAACGGCGATTATGTAGAGAAGTAAAGTAAGATTGTACCTAACTAAATATGACAATAAAATTTGTTTCTTATGAGTACATTTTTTTCTGTGACCAAACAGCCCTTACTTTATGAACGCGCCTCGTATATTGAGTCTAAGCTAACCCTTTTAACTCGAAAATACTTTTACGTCTGCGTAATAGTAGAAGAATTGCACATGTTTGGTGATATTGGTGTCGTTTGATACAGGACACTCTGAAATGAGTTGACAAAACGTTTGCCCGTGATCCCACATTATTTAAATCCACTTAGCGACGCGTTACGTGCTCTGCGCATTCTAATAGCATTAGAAAATACGGTGGCTCCCCCGATACGATCGATAGACAGCTTAGTGACAACCTGATTTCTTTTGTTTACTAAATTATTTTAATGCCACTAATGATAATACCTCCTTCGAAATTTCTACCGCGCCTCTTTTCCATTGTGTTCTGGTGACCCGGTCTCCCAAGCACTTGCGTTATCTCGTCTATATTCAAATTTATTAATCAGATCTGTTACAAATCTAGATAATCTAGGATCTAGCCAACGCACCACACCGCGAACGCCAACAGTAAACAGAACCGTGAACTTCTTACGTGTTGTACTGATTATGGAGTCGGCGATTCGTACGTACAGTAGAAACAATCTCGAAAATATGACATAAATAAACTTTCGCGTTGGTGGAATTTGGAATTCGCGTTGTCGTAAGGTGTGGGACCCACACCAGATTTTAAGGGGTTGTTACCGGACCCAAATGGAAGTCTAAACTAGGCAAATAGCCTTTAAACTTTTTCTTGCAGGTCTTGTTAGAAAATGCCCCAGATTAGTTAGTTGTGGAAATATTATATTCGGATATGCATGGTTAAAAGCACATGTTTTATTATCATACAAAGAACAAAAATGAAGGTAACAAACAGTATTGTAAATATTTTTTCTAATGGTCTTGTATTTTGTATGTATTTTATGAGGCGGTATATCATACCGTGGTCTCGGGTTAAAAGTTAATAATTATTACAGAAAGGCATATTATCGTCAGTATAATTATATGTACTTTTAATATTAGATCATTTCTTAATCTACAAAGAAATATGATCTAAAAGAGAAAATATTTTACAAGAACTGGTTCTTTTTTCTGATAGTAGATATTGGGAAATATCTACTATAAATGTTAATGTCAAATTATCAAATTTAAAGAATATTAAGAAGTCTGAAAACAGAAAAAACGTTCTTTTTTTTTTCAAAACGTTTCAATATATAAATAAAAATAGTGGAATATACAACTCTACATGGGGTAGTTGGTAAATCCTTTTTAGATGCTTGCTGCCCTTTTAAAACATTTCTAAAGAAGCGTAAACATTTTAGGGACATTTTTGAAATAACCCATATTCACTTTCAGTCTTAGATAGAATAGACATTAGAGATCTGTATCTATTGAGGTCTGTATTAGATATACATACATCTTTTTCAAATTCAAAAACAGTATCTTCTTTTTCAAATATCAGAAACAGTAAAATTAAAAACAGTTTAAAAAATCAACGTTAATTTATCATATAGGGTAATAGTGTGGCTTATTAAAAACTAGTATATTCCTATTTTTTAATTTTCATTTGAATGTTTGATGTTTAAATGGTTTGGATATGGCACCTTCATTCTTGATAGGAAGGTGCTATATCTTCAATTTAAGGCCTTCTTTAATATTTTTTAAGAAGTGGCAAATTAAGAAATGGTTTGTCCCAAAAACTGGAGAGAAGGGTTTTTATAAAGTTTTGAAGGGCACAGAAGGCAGTAACGCGGTTGTTTCTCTGATAATAATAAAAAGTTTTTATATTCACATAGTAATTACACAAAAAAACACTAACATTTTACAAGCTGCTTCTAACATTCTGTGGGACATTTTTTGAAAAACATTTTCATTTGAAGCTTTTTTGCTATTGTATTCTTCCATTTCAGTCTAGTAAAAAACTCCTAAAATCTAGTCTCGATCCCATGATTGCTAACGAAAATACGAGATTAAAATCCGTTTTCTGGCGTTATCACATTGATGAGTTCCATTAGAACGACACAACTGTCCGTGGTTTAGTTGAAAGCTAAACTTTTTTTATTGACAATTTTAAATTTCACCTTAGGTCACTAGCCAGAAGACAATTCTTTTCCAAAAGCTTTAAGAAGTAATAAGTCTGTAGGTTTCCAAATTTTTAGTTTGCTGTCTTCTTTCTAAGAAGGGTTATCTAAAACTACCTGGAAGATTCAAAGGGGATGTGAATGATAATTTGGTTGTAGCTAACTGTTTCCTATAAGAACCAAGCAACTTTGACCTTAAGAAATAATTAATAGGTACTCAGGAATCGACAGAAAGAACCCAATTACATTGTTAATATATCATAATAATTTAGCATTCATTCTAACTCTAATGTTTCACTCCTCGATTTAACAAAGGCAAGTGAACGTCTTAATTGAGACATAATCCTTAATTGGACCTTCAGTTGGAACAGTTTCCTTTGATCGAATTTCGCGCGGTATCCGATAAATACGTTTTTAATTAGTGGGCTGGGAGCTGGGATGATTTTTTTTGCAATCGTTTAATTGTTATTGAAACATTTTCGTCCGCAGTTGATTAGTGCACATTGAAATATCGTACCCGCTAATGAGTCTCTCGCCTTAATCAATAACAGTGTATCGCAACTTCGTAATTAGGCAATTTATTTATAAGGATGGCCGCTCGAGTGCACGGGTTTTCTATGCCACATTTCTATTGATCCCATTGATTGATTGTGATGGTAGATGAATTCGTACATCTATATAATTCATTCTTCGAGTTTATCAAAGTAATATTAGGAGGTCCTTATATGGGAGGCTTTAATAGGTCCTTGTACTTATAAGAAATTAAATCTGTATGTTTGTTATTCGTATGCCGCGGTGAAAATCGAATTGTGTGTATTCAACGAGGACGATGGTAATGTAATTGATTTTTTTAAAGTAACAGTTGATGAATATTTAATGTAAAATATCCTCTAAGGCAGATATATATTGTGAATTAAATTGGTTAATATTTTTGAGAACAGTCTTAAAGGACACATTAGATGCTTTATATAATTGCTTCACTGAGAACAGTTTGTAGAGGATGTGAAGAATATTTTGAAGAATTATCTGAATCATGGTTTATAAGAGAAAGAAAAATGGTATTTAGAGAGAAAGAGGGCTGTTTTTGACATTAACACTTTTTGGATCCTCGTTCCCTACTTTACCAAAAATATGTGGCATACGATTAAAACTATTTAATACGTCTTGTTCTGAAAAATCATTTGCCAGAATGAATAAAATTGTTGTCATCACGAATTACGTCGTACCAAATATAACATACTTATTTTATCTATAGTGTAATTTGCTGATAATATAATATTGTTATATTATTAACCTATTATAACCCTCATTATATCGTGCGTTCAAAATAAAGTCGTTTATGGAAATTGAAGGGCAGATCGTTTCTTGGGCTGGTGTGGAAAAATGGAGAAATTGTGGAAAATGTTTGTACCACTTCTGTTCGTGTGGTTACGCAATTAATTTAAACATCTGTTGGTATTAGTGATAGTGTTTTCAAAAGACCTGCGCTATTTTCTCATTACCGTGGACGTCTTTGACTTTGTTTTTTTTTTTTTGGGTGCTGTATAGAAAAATTTGTCTGCAATGCATTCAGTACATGAGTGTCAATATCATTTTTGGTAAAGTGTTGAAAACTGTGGACACTAAAATATCATAGATACCAAGACATGTATATACTGTAAATCAAGTCACCAAGTTCGACCCTGTAACTGAACCGCTTCGTCTTCTCTAATAACGATATACTATAATCAAATACTCCCAATTTATTTATTTTTTGAACATCATTTTGAATAAGTACTACCTGCGAACGAGCTCAATAAGGAAATCTTATTATTTTCCTTATTAACAGGCCATATACATGTACCTGCTACGAAATGCCCTAACTAATAACCTAATACCAGTGACATTTACGGTTGATACATACATCGATTACAGCAATACAGATTTAATAATGCGAAGCGACGTTTGATGGAAATATAAAGGCGCAATTAGCATGCAAATTTCACAATTCAAGCGTGCACGTTTAATGGCAACCTTACAGAATCGTCAAAAGTCGATAATAGACTATTAACCATTTGTTGGCATACAGGGCCGTACTTATAATGTTTAAATAAAAGTTGAGTAATAACCACCGAAATTTCGACTGGCGGGCGCAGCGCCAAGCCGGGAAGTATAATAATCGGAGACCGTATTCCCGATGACCTTCATCAGGACCGCGAGCTTGTACGTTTGATTCTGTTCTTTATCGGGTTCTCTGCGAATAATAAATAACGTAACGTATATGAAAAATGTTGAGTACTCTTCACCCCTAGGCAAAGTAGAGTATTTAAGACAATTGATTATAGATACTATCACTACAAGAAGTAAAACATTCTCCAAATATGAGAAATGTTCGGTTTTTCAATTCTTCAATTCAATTTTTTACGTAGACTGCAAAAATGTATTGATGACATATTTACAGAAATATGTAGTTTAAAATAGTGCTTACTGTTTGAACCTTCTTCAAATATTTTAGTAGTGTGTATCTTTGAGGGCTAATTCCTTTGAGGGCTAACGCCGCCCAATGACGTGCATATGTCTTTTATAAATTTGAAAATTGTGAAATAATTTTTTTTCATTCAAATCAATATAGGAGATTAAAATTAGCCTGCATACAAAACTCTTAATATGTTTAGTATAATTTTCTGTAAATAATGCTCAATTAGCCAGACAATCTGAAAAAATTGTCTGTGTTAATAAACCTAGCTGAAATACACGTCACTGGCGGAAATAAATAAGAATTCCTAATGTCATAAATCATTTTAACGACGTCGTAAAACATTTTACGACACAATGGACCACATATCTAACGCATATTATATTGGATGCAATAGCACAATACTCTAATGGCTTACTGGAAATGGATCTGGCTGAACGACGGCTGGCTGGCTAAACGGACTAGTTGAACGAAACAGCGAAGCCGTTGCCGGCTCTTCGCCGGCAGCGAAGCGTTGCCGGAAAAGCATTGCCGGATAATTATTTTTTCCAGCAATTTTAAACGCCTTATTTTAATGCTAACTAATAAATTTATATCTATGAATTTTTTTTTAAATATTTCAAAACTAGCTTTCTAAGAACGTCACGAACTAACAGTTTATTGAAGTATGGTGTAATTGTGTAGTGAGCTTAGCAATTTTAGAAAATATATCTGACAACCTTGCTTTTTTTATGTCTTCACATTTACATTAGAAATAGTATACTGTTAAATTTACTTTAAAAATCGTTTTTATTAAAATTTCATCTTCATATCTACAGAAATACTAATTTTAGGTCCAGGAAATATTAAAAAAAAAATGAAAAGGTTTAAAAAATAGACGCAACAGGCAAGTAAAATACAGGGTGTTTCCATTTGGAGATGAGAACATGTGGTTTGAAAATGGCCAAAGTTTGTGCATTTTAAGCAGTATCGTCTGATGTAACATTGTACAGAGTATCATATTTAAAATATCAAAGTGATGTAATGGTGGCCTCACATATAACATCCTGTATGTGTACAAATATTTTCATATTGTGTAACTTTTAGTAGGTACCTGTATATTTATATATATATATAGTTGTATATACAACTTTTTTACAAAACATTTTTTGTATTTCGTATAATAAAGGCGGTATATTCTAATGGGCAACCCTGTATATCGGAGGTCCAACAAAGTCAGCAACTGCCAAATGTCCTCCCCAAAAGCACTCTGGCGGTAAATCCGTTAAGCTCAAATTTGACGTGCGAGTGACAAAGAACGAGGAACATTCCTCACTTAATTCCGCCACCTTCACAAACATAACCTAAAGTCCGGCTCTGTTATGCAATAAATAGTCGATAATATGGATTCTCGCGCGTTGCGATATAATTTAGTTTTTACAAAATCGCGCATTACCGAGCGTTCCACATAAGACATTACGCAACCACAGACGGACAGGTCGCAATATTTTCGCTGAATAATAGGAAAGAACGCGAGTGGAAATCCGTAATTGACATGGGAATCGCTCCGTTCCCATTCAGGGTAGAATCGGATCTAAGGAGGCCTTGGACCGGTTAGAAGGAGTAGCCAAGCGTCGCGATACTGTCAAAATCAGTGGCGGGTACTAGAAATGTTAAGTAGAATAATTCCAGAACGTAAAATCATTATCACTAGATAAAATCGTTACCGTTACTAATGAATTCCAAAACTGTGAGCGGCTTTATCTGTAAATAACGTGCGTTAAAAAAAAACAAGTGGCTTATGGAAATTCGAATGTCGTTTTTTTGTCGCGAGTGCTTTTTATATAACTATCACTACAACTATTTCGACCAAGAAAGCGTACTCCCGTGTAAGAAAAAAAAACATCCAACCAATTGTGGAAATTGCTCCTAGAACTCCTGTTCGTCTTGTTTCACAATTAATTGAAGTATTTGTTGGTACTTTCGATACTGTTTAAAAAAAAGGCTTACACTTCAAAAGTCATACCACCTAGTTTGTGACTAGAAGCTTCTAGAATTTGATAGCCCACGTAAGCCGACATTTTGTGAGTGGTATTCAAATATTAGTGAAGAGTGCTTTAAAAAATACTACTCCTCATACCACTTAGTTTGTCACCAAGAGCTTCTAGACGTTGATGGACCACGTAGAGCAGCATTTTGTGGATATTTACATAAATAGTTATTATTAGAGTCCTTTAATATAATCCATTATTTTTTTCTGACGAAGCCTTGTGGAGATCGGTGATTCTGGAATTTTTTTTGTCGTAGATTCTCTACGTCCACAGAAAATCGGTGTTTGGTGTGCTATTAGCAGAACTTTAGGTTAATTTTTTTTGATACTCTCATTTTTTTGGTACTCTCACTGGACAAAGGCATAAGGGGAAATTTTAATACCATTCCTTAACCAGCTTGATGATATAGAACTGTTAACTTTTTGAGGGAATTTTATCAAGATAGAGTAATTATTAGTTTAAATGTCGACCAGGAATTTCCACCAATGCGATATTATTTCTTGAAACTTCTTTTTTATAGCCTCATCTTAAAAACACAATTTTTCGAATTAATTTTCCTGATTTAGTGCATCTCCAAGCTAGAATTTGCTCTTCTCTTCCACACCCAATCTTTCAGCTGTTAATCGACTATCTCAAAGTGACCATTTTCCATACCTGTATAGATTTATTATTGTTGAAAAATTGAGTGGTAAATGCCGTTAGTTTGTAGTATTTTTTTTATTGTTATTGAATGAGAACTTTTCAAATCATAAAATTTATTTGAAAGAAATCGACGCCTCTCAGCAATTCACAGGTCTACAAAAAAAATGTTCTTCTGTCTTTGTGATCAGACCCATCACTTCCTATGTATTTTGATGCACTGAAACCAAATTTGGCAAAAAAAATTCAACGCGTCAATTTTTCTCTCCACCCCCATATAACCCCCATAAGCTCTTATAGCTTTGGTTTCAGTGCATCAAAATACATAGGAAATGAGGGTCTGATTGCAAAGACAGAACATTTTTTTTGTAGACCTGTGTTATAAACCAGGAAACAAAGTCAAATTCATATAATCTTCCTACTTGTTTTTATTTACCATTTATATTTAACTCACAACACGTTGAATAGAAACAAGCCATACCCAAGGACAATAATTTTTCAGTTGTCGCGAGACGCGCCATCTCGCAGGTATTTATCATAATAATTCCTTAAATAAACAGAGAGTATCATTTTAGAAAGTTATTTATACGATGCGTAATCAGTGTACGTTGCCGGCATTAGCATATTCTTATCTGGTCTCCAGCGGCGAACTAAATTAACACGTGATGAATGTTCAACATCGAGAGCGTGCTGGGGTGCGAAATGAGACGCTGGAGCTGTAAAGGCAGCGTATTTTGGAACGAGCGCTCTCCTTTGGGCATCCAGGGATGTACAGGGCGTACACGGAAATGTGAAACTCCACGTTGGTAAAAATAATTGTTAGGTATCGTACAGACCGAGATTCTAATGCAAACTAAGGCACATGTGGCAAAGAGTGAAGTCAATGTAGTGATGGAATTGGGGTGTATGACCAATGTGTGTGACCCAAGTGAACCCAAAGGCGACCAAGCTTAGCATTGGCGTTGAAAAGAAGGTTTGGTTTGGTTTGGATATGATTGTTGCTTGCTTCTGGTAATCAGTCGTTTGTCTGTTTGATGAGAACAGACGTTCTGATGATCTTTACAGACGCTGTGGAATTCCAACTCCAAACTTCATCAATAACGCCACATATGCCGTTGTTGATGTTAGTTTGCTTGGAACTTGGTCTGTACGAGACTTTTGTCAGAAAATTCCATTTGCGTATACGAAGCAAGATGATGATGCCACGCAAGAACCAAATGAAATATTTCAACTTTTACCACTTTCTTACATAAAAGTGATATACTTGACCCACCACACAGAAAAAAAATGTGGTCCTTTTGAATAGCCGGCTCGATCACTCGATACGTCACTACCAGACTTCTTCCTGTGGAGTTACATCAAGTCCAAAGTATCTATTTATTACACAACAAAATACAACGGGAAAATTTTGGATTTAGAGATGTTAGTTCGAATATTATTTGTATATAAGGGCGTAACAGTTTAATGTCAGTCTACGTTGGTGTGGGTAGTAGCCTGAGTCCTCCGATTTACAACATGTATTATTTCAGTATCGTAAAACGTGTATGGACAAGAAATGACTATTGATCCATGTACTTCTGTAGTTTTGGAAACATGTACTGCTAATTGTAAACAAGAATGCATGTGATGAACAGAGTGAAAGTGTTGAGGGTTGAGATAGTGAAGCAACATTGTACTTTAACATAACTAACGCACTATCACAGTTATATATTCTATTCTAAATCATTGAATGTATAATGTGTGATTATCAAAATTGACAATTATTTGAAGGAGCTTTAGGTTTCCTTAATCTCTACGAGCTGGCCCACTACAATTGCTAATTTAGGGCCACTCTGTCAGGAGAATCCACATTTGTCAACCTTTTTGTAAAAATGTAACACCAAAAGTATAAAACCACAGGACGTAAGCATGCATGGGTTGAAGCGTACTTCTTACCTATACGATGCTATAGAAGGAGTGACACTTGGTATAATAATTGTTAATTAGAATATATTGAGCATATTTTATGGCTCTCACGAAATATAATTTATTGTCGTGGTCTTAATAAGGTATAATAAATGTTATTCTTTTAATTTGATATATGAGTACCCGGTAAAAAATAAATATAAAAGGCTTAAATACTTTTATAGTGAACTGAGCCCGGCTTCAACTTTATAAATCTCATTTGACTGTAATGATATTAATCCTTGTTGAGTACGAGTGTCGAGTGTATGTATTTATTTTTGGAGCAAAGTAGAGTGTATGTATAGCCTTGACCTTTTAAAAAAGTGTAATTTGTAAGTAAATTATCGTAATACGTTTTTGAGAATGAGTTCACAAAAAATTATTTAATTTATATACAAAACGTAAGTTGGACTTGGAATACGCAAAAAAATCTTTGAGAAATATTTTGGAAACTATTTCATGTGGTCATTAAAAAAAATAACGATAAAATCTACTTATTGTGGACCCATATACATCCATCGCACCTTCACACAAAAGTAGTTATACTGTGGCACCCACTAGTCTAGTCATCCGGTATACTGAAATATGATTAATTGACGTCTCGTGTTAGAAAAGTTAAGAAATATAGAATAATTGTATGCTAATACCCGTATAATAAAAAAGGTTGAGTTTATGTGTATTGTATTATTTGAGGGCTTTATTAATTATTTATAAAGGTGTCACGCGTATTAATACCGTGGATCTGCATATTTCCCTGTCTCTTTTCACATTTTGAATTTATAATTCGATGACTAACCACCATACTGCAGACCAGAAATTAACGCAGTGATTAACTCCCCATTTTAATAACTCAAAGCCTACACATAATAGTACGCTATGAGAACGAAATCTTCAAACAATTACTGTGGATTTGTTATAAAAATATGTAGATATCTTGTAATCGAATTTGATAGAATACAGTTTTAATAAGTCGGTTTGGTGAACCGAAGTGGTTACTTTGGTTTACCAATTGTTTAGCAATGTTACCAGGGTTGAGTTAACAGGATACTCTCCAGAATAAATAATATCTCTAAAAATAAATACACATATCACACAGACATTTTCCTCGCTTCAGTATCATTAAAAAATCTTTAGGAGCCAGAGTAAGAAACTGATTTTTTGTCTAAATACGTTCTAAATACTTTTGTTGATATTCTACAGATTATCTTTTTAAATCTGCAATCAACTTGGGAAACTTTATTTTTTAAAAATTGTTTTAAAAGGGTATCCCCCCATAAGTATGGTGAAATGACCCCCCCCCCCCACCCCCCCCTCATTTTTTATTTTCTTCGCATGATGAAAGTGTTTCTTAGGGCTAATTATGAAAGGTAGACCGAATTTTAGGTCCAAAAAATTTTCCTCTCAGCTGGGTATGGAAAAAACACTGTTTTTGACGTTTTTTTTTTTCGGTTTTTAACTGTCGAAAAAATCTGAAAAAATTCATGAGTACAGAAAATATGATTCATTTTATGTAAAGATTTTTTTCAAGCTCATTCAAGGTCATTATGACCTCTAAAAAAAATTATTCAAACTTTAAAAATCCTATATCTTTTAACCAAAAAAAGGTGCAGGCTCAGATTTTTAATATGTTCTATTTTTAACTGTTTTTTACTACCTCAAATTTTTCAGATTTTTTTTTAGTGGTGGGTCGAGGGAATTCGAGTCGGTGGGTGGTGGGCGTGAAACGACTTAAAACGGCTTAAAATCATCATTTTATAGTGTCCTGATTTTTTTCTTACACTAAAAAGGACTCAAATGACTTCAAACAATTAAAAAATATGTTCACTAAAAATAGTAAGAAAAAAAATTCCACTTATCGAAACTATTAGTTTTTATATTTTTTAATCATTTGAGTCCTTTTAGTGCAAGAAAAACATCAGGACATTATAAAATGATGATTTTAAGCCGTTTTAAGTCGTTTCACGGACAAAAAAATTGATTTTTCGCACTTTTGGGCATGACCCACCACTCAAAAAAATCTGAAAAAATTTGAGGTAGTAAAAAACAGTTAAAAAACATAACATATTAAAAATATGAGCCTAAAAAATTTTATATAAAATTTTACTACATACACTCTACTTTGCTATTTTTAACTGTTTTTTATACCTCAAATTTTTTCAGATTTTTTAGTGGTGGGTCGAGGGAATTCGAGTCGGTGGGTGGTGGGCGTGAAACGACTTAAAACGGCTTAAAATCATCATTTTATAGTGTCCTGATTTTTTTCTTACACTAAAAAGGACTCAAATGACTTCAAACAATTAAAAAATATGTTCACTAAAAATAGTAAGAAAAAAAATTCCACTTATCGAAACTATTAGTTTTTATATTTTTTAATCATTTGAGTCCTTTTAGTGCAAGAAAAACATCAGGACATTATAAAATGATGATTTTAAGCCGTTTTAAGTGTTTCACGGACAAAAAATTGATTTTTCGACTTTTGGGCATGACCACTCAAAAAAATCTGAAAAAATTTGAGGTAGTAAAAAACAGTTAAAAACATAACATATTAAAAATATGAGCCTAAAAATTTTATATAAAATCATATTTTCTGTACTCATGATTTTTTTTAAGATTTTTTCGACAGTTAGGTAAAAACCGAGAAAAAAAATTAAACATAAAAAACAGGGTTTTTTTCCATACCTAGCTGAGAGGAAAATTTTTTTGACCTAAAATTTGGTCTACCTTTCATAATTAGCCCTAAGAAACACTTTCATCATGCGAAGAAAATAAAAAAAGGGGGGGGGGGGCATTTCACCATACTTATGGGGGGGATACCCTTTTTAAAAAGACTTTTTCAATAACAATATTTGTATGTACATACTTTTTAAGATAGAATATATACGCCATATACCTACTCGATGATTTATAATTGTTTTAGGTTGCATTTGAAGTGTAACCCTTTATTATTGCAGACAGTTGTCATTTGGTCGCAGTGTTAGGATTATCGCTTGTGTATTTTTATCGTAAATAAAAATTAATTCGATGCAAAATTTAATAGCACAACCATTCTGTTAGCCGATCTTTATCATACAAAGCTGAAACGAAGAAGTTTGAGAGACCTCTTCCAGACTTGTGCAGCAATATTGTGCATAAAGTGCCTTGTAAAAACCGAAGATTTAATAGAAAATTCAATCGCGACATTTATAAAAAAAAAAGCAAAGATATTGTAATATAAAAATTGGGCATTTTTATTTTCCAAGCTTATTATTTGGCGGTGAACAGTTATGGATAAAAAAAATGAGATTTTTGTTTCTGCTGCAGATGCCAGACGCATTTTAAGGGTAGAAGTCACCCCTCAACCCTTGAGGTTATTGTGTGTTTGGAATGTTACATTTTCTGAAAAAAATATTGAGGACTAAAGTTTTACGGTTATAAATGACGTACATCATGGTGACCTTGAGCTTGATTTGCAAGGTCACCTGTACATGTTTTTCAAATAGAATGACCTCTGTTATCCCGACAGTCGCTAGAGCATAACATTTTGCGATCAGAACGTAGGTGGCCCGATAAATCGAAATGGGTAATTTTATAATCAGTTTTTTTCAAAAACTTGTATGTATCCAAAACGATGCACATAAAAATGGTACAACCAAAGTTGCAGAGTACAAACTGATGTCAGCCTTGACATTAAGTTTCAAGGCGAAAATGTACAACATGAACGTCTTTTGACGTTTTTGGACAAAACAAACCTATGGGCTTTGAAAGTGTTTGATTTAACCATTGATCTAACCTATTAAAGCAAGATCAGTTAGTGATTTGATCAATAAATGAAACAGAAGTTAATTATCTGTTCAAATAAGTCAAAATGTGATCGAGATTCGGCAAATGAAGGAACTCTCACTGGTTATTCTCAAGGTCACCATCAAGTGCATGAACTTAAACCCTACAAATTTGGTCCTAAGCACTTTTTTACAGAAAATGTATATTTTCGGGAATAACAGTCGTAGCTGTAATTAGTTAATAACTTCTCTCCCCACATAACTCACCCCCAGGGTTGACGGGTGAGTTTTATCCTTAAAATGCGTATTTAACAGAAACAAAAAACGTGTTCAATGTTTTTCGGTGTTTAATAAGTGTGTTAAGTTTCATTCGAACTGTGAGTGTCAGTTAGGTACTGGCAGTTATTAGATTCATCAAGTATAAGGCCTGAAGACCTACCATCCTTTTGTGTCTTTAAAATATCGGACTAGGAGGACATATGACACATTTCTCACGTCAAGGTGCCTTTCATGGCGATTCTGAAACTAATTAAACAAACAAAAATTGCAGCGGGTAAGTTTTCTATTTACGCGAGTAAATCCGTGCGTGTACGGCCGCCTTTAGGTTCACCCTCGGCGAACGCGACGGCCGCGCAGCTATCGAGCGCGGCCGCCCCAGATCCCGACCGTCCGATACGACGACGGTGCGGGCTCCACGCCGCGCCGATTGTCCGCACAATAAAAGCGGTCAACAAAGAGAGGAAGAAAACAACGGGGTCCGTGATGCGGCGGTATTTTTCGAAGTAATGAAGAGTTCACACGGACGCGGCGCCTGTGATCATCGCCGGTATCGGCCGCTTTAATCGGGCCGTGCGGCCGGATTAGCGCCGATACGGATCGATGTGTATCGATCGAGGCGAATATCGATCCGTCGCTCGCCGCCGTTGATTAACATCACGAATCGCCGGCGATCGAGCCGGCCGGGCTCACAGCCATCTGCAGATCTGCGACGACGCAGCCAGCGTTCGTAATACACGAAAATAACACAGGTTTACAAAAAAGCTGTCTGGATCTGGGGTCAGACCATACGTTTCTTATATATTTCTCGACGTTGAATTCGAATCTATTTTTAGTTTTGCTCTATCGTGTCAGGATTTTGAGATATTGTAACCTAAAAGTAATTTTTTCTCGAAAAACCCTGTGTGTGGGAACATAAAGTACAAATCTTCCTCTTTAAAATGCCGTTGTTTGCTCAAATATCTTTTTTTTTTTCGCCGAGATATCGAATTTTGAAAATTGTCTGTTCATACAGGGTTTGTCCGGAAAGTAATGTCAGTTAATTTTTTTCCCCAGACTGTACGCGCCAGCCCGCGCTTTACGTGCTGGGATTGTGGTGGGGGGATCTGGCAACAAGATCCAACAAGCGTCAGTTGGCTAGCGGTCGCATCACTCGTTATTTGAGAGTCGTTACAGTGACCCGGTGCAAAATGTTCGCTTGAGCAACGGATGGCGATCAAGTTTTGTGTGAAACTGGAGAAGAGTGCTGCGGAAACCATTCCAATGTTGAAGAAGGCTTTCGGCGTCGATTGTCTTTCGGACAGGCAAAATTTCCGGTGGCACAAGGCATTCGCAGAAGGTCGGGAAGATGTCAACGACGAGAACCGCGCTGGACGGCCATCAACCTCCAGTTCCGACGACAATGTGAAACGTGTGCGTGACTTGTTGAACACTGACCGTCGTCTAAGTGTCCGTTTAATTTCCGAAACATTAGACATTACGAAAACCATTGTTCACGAAATTGTGTCGGAGTCTTTAGGAATGAGCAAGGTGTGCGCGAAGCTCGTGCCAAAAGTGCTAACGGATGATCAAAAAGCGAGGCGCGTCGAAACCTGCAAATAACTTTTGGACACCTGCGAAGACAACCCCGCTTTCCTTGATGACATCATTACCGGGGACGAAAGTTGGGTCTTTGAATACGATCCGGTGACGAAGAGGCAAAGTGCGGAATGGCACACGTCGAACTCCCCTCGCCCCAAGAAGGCCAGGATGTTCAGGTCAAAGATCAAGACAATGCTGATTGTCTTTTTTGATTGCCGGGGATTGGTCCATCATGAGTTCGTTCCGCAGGGGACAACCGTAACCGGAAAGTTTTACGTCGAGGTGTTGAAGCGGCTGAAACGCAGGGTGAATCGCGTCCGCCCAGATATCTTAAAATCCTGGAAGCTTCACCACGACAATGCGCCTTCGCACACTTGCTTCCTTGTGGCCGATTACCTCGTCAAGGCAGGCATCACCGTTGTTCCCCCGCCTCCCTACAGCTCCGATGTGGTCCCCCAGACTTTTTTCTGTTTCCGCGCCTCAAAACCCCAATGAAAGGACAGCATTTTGGGTCAGTGAAAAACATTCAGAAGGCTTGCACTGACGCTTTAAAGGCGATTCCGGAAAACGACTACCGTGCGGCTTTTGATGCGTGGAAGACCCGCTGGAACCAATGTGTGGACGCAGGAGGAATGTATTTTGAAAGTTTCTAAAAATTTTGTACACATAGAACCAATAAAAATCATTTTTCAAAGCTCACTGACATTACTTTCCGGATATTTAATCCGGTCATTATTTGCAAGTTGCAATATCTCGGTTTAATCCGGTCATTATTTGCAAGTTGCAAGTTGCAAAAAAATGATATTTGAGCAAACTCAACGGCATTTTAAAGGTGAAGATTTGTACTCCAAGATCCCACACATGATTTTTTGAGAAAAAAAAATTTCGAAGCTACATAACTTCAAATATGTCAAAAAACCGCGTTTTTTGCACTTTTAGGTTAGGATATCTCAAAATCCTGACGTGATAGAACAAAAATAAAAATAGATTCGATTTCAGCGTCGTAGGAAACGTATGGTTTGACCCCAGATCCAGACAGCTTTTTTTTGTAATCCTGTGTAATCATAGTAGAACGCACTGGCAAAAAAGTCATCAGATAAATTTGGAAACCCATTTGAAAATAGTATACACTTACAAATGGATTTAACGGAACTGGGCCAGTGGCGATTCGATTGGTTAATTCTGAATTCCAGAAAATGCACGGTTCTTCATAAAGGCCGAAATAATCCATCTAACTTGTAACGAACCATTAAAAAAAAACAAGAGAGATGAAAATAGCGGTTATGTTGAAGTTCGAAGCGAAACTTTGTTGTTGTCAAATTTTTGACGTGTTTGTCACATTTGTAAATTAAATAATGAAATTCATTTCCAATGAAGATTTGAATGAAAACGCGTGGTTCACTTGAAATTTATTTTAGAAATGGCAGCAGAATCAATGAAAAATTGATATTTTCGATGAGGTGTGGCTGCATATGAGGTGTGGCTATTAAATAACCAATCTGATGTTGCTATCAGCGCGCTGTGAGCGTGTCGCGACAAGTTTGAACAGAAATGTGTCTGGTGATCAAGAAATCTAGAACTAAGGAGCCTCCAAAAGGCGCTGTAAACAGTAATGTACTCGATGTCACGTGATCAGCAGCGGTCCACATGTGAATTTTATCATAGAAAACCATGCTATGGTTTTATATGACGTTTATCATTAAGCTGTCAAAGCGGGTGCTTACATGCCGTTTGGCTTTAACAAAAATACATACAAAAATAAATATGGTTCAAAAGTGCTGTGTTGCATTGTGTGATATAAGAAGCGGTCTGAATAACTGGACATTATTTCAAATTACTGATGTATGTATGAAACGAAATATGTTCTTTTGTTGTATTGTTAACGTTGAAGCACGTAACATGAAAGGTTTTGAGTACATTTTCATATTGATCATTGCGAAAATTTGTAATTGCAAAGACATTACTTGTGCAGATTCAATATAATATTCAATAACAACAAATTAACGAAAAATATCGAGCATCTGTCAAATGTATTCGCACCACGGACATTCACACGGACTCTAACCTCTAACGCACACAGATTAGTACAGAACCACGGTATACGTATAGATATCTGTTTATATACCGTAGCAACGAGGGTACACAACTGTTTACAGCGCCTATGGAGGCGGACATATTCGAGCCCGTCGCGTTATACAGCGAAAAGCCGCAGTTCGGTCTCCTTAGTTCTAGTCTTCTTGCTGGTGATACTTACCCACCCTGAGCTCGCTGGACAAGCCAGTGGGTCGCTCAGTTTGATTGTAGCAGTCGTTTGAATTAGTCTACGCACCAGTGATGCGTCGAGAAACTGTTAAGTGTTCAGCTGGAGCAACGGGTTAATCTCAAGTTTCTTGTTAAACTGGGGTAACCAACTTTTGTAGAAATGTTGCATGACAACGAATTGCAAGAAGGCTCAGAAAGATCGTAGGCTCAGCTTTGGTGTAGAAAGATGGATAAATTTGGGGGTCGTATAGATATTTCGATAGCGGAGGGGCCCTAGAGCCACAAACAATTTTTTTAGGAAACCACTCCTAAAAAAGTTATGAATTCTTTTACATCCCATGTTCTGCTCTTTTGTATTCTGAGTTCAATAAAGAATGAGTTGTATCTCGTGTATTAAGTTTATACAGGATAAGTTAGGTTAGGTTAGGTTATGCATATCTCCTATATACCGTGATAGGTTATGTTGGGTTAGGTCAATATTGTAGTTTCTTGGCGCCATCTATGATACCTCTCGCTAAGTAAAAGTTCCCATAGACTTGATGATGAATGAGAAGATTTATGTTTGGGAAAATTAAATATTTTTTATACAACCTGACCACTTTTAATATCACTTTTCATTATTTTTTTTTAGTTATGTAATTCGTTGATTGAACATACATTGATATCGGGATTTGTTCAAAATTTTTCTGTACAAGTACATTATCCCTTTATGATTCTACGTCTCTGGTTGAGCAGCAAGATAAATTTATGACGTTTATAAACAAAACGGCTACAAGGTTCAGGTTACAAGCTGTTTAATATTATCCAGCTCTGCTCGGCAAATTGTCCGCTAAAAACCCTACTTTATTTATATGGCAGTCACAATTTCTTGTTTTATGCTTCATTTTTGAGTGGTGTAAAATAATACTAATGTATCAGCCGGCTTTTGCCGTATACGTAGTAAAGAATTTTTATTGTTTCAGTTATAATAAATCGGTATGTAAATGGATCTGTACCGCAATAAGCGTGGCGAATTAAAATTGTATGATAAGTTGTAAATTATTCTCTATACACTGACCTTCCAGGTACTGTCATATTAAAAAAAAATATGTATTATATTCGTCTTTGTTTTACTTACGTTTTGTATTTGTGGTTGGCTGCCTATTTTCATCCATGCTTTTACAATGATGATGACTATTGCAGCTTCTATTGTATCAATTATTCTACTTTTATTACTGCAGCTTTTATTACTAAATCAATATATTGTGGGTAAGAGATTAGAAATTAGAACCGTTCCTAAAAGTAAATAAAACAACTACAAAGAAACACATAAAGTCTCTCCGACTCACTCTCATTTTGAATTGGCAGAAATTCCTTTTCAGTGGATTCTTACCTTATAAAACGAAGTAACCATTAAGATTTAATATTCAGGAGTTTGAACTGACCACTACTGGTGAATTATAGATTTTTTTGCTGACTTTTCTTGTACCCCTTTCTTCTTTGTCTTCCTATTTCTCTTCCTATTTTTTGGTACCCAGCATATTTTTCATTAAATAGCTTTGCTTACAGATTAGTTAATGTATACAAGTGTAACTGTTATAATTTATGCACCAGTTACATGTATTGCTAAGTTTAAAACTGATTAAAAAAGGACATATTTATTTAGCGTATGTTAAAAAATTGACGTATGACTTGAATTGAAGCACCAAATTCCACAACATGTGAAGTACTAAGGTTACAAATTAAAAGGAATGTATTTCAACAATTTCAATAATACCACATCAACATTCATTACTTAAAATAGAAGTTACAGAAGTTCACAATAGGACCAAAAACAACCCCAAATACGTAGACTATTGTACGCTGTCCTTACTGATTGTGAGACTTACACTCCCAATTCACCAAGCGAAAAAAGAAAGAAATTGATTGCCCGATAATTATTCACAGATAATTATAATTAGCTAATAGAAACCATCGATCCAGCGATATTATCACCTCTATCTCGGCGTTTCTATCTCTTCGACTCATGCAGCACGCGAACATCCAGCTCGAGCTTTGAAATTTCATTATGTTATCCGCCTCGGATCGAAATGATTAGACAAAAGCTGTAGGGCGTTTCATTATGTCCAATAATAGAAGGTTTAAGGATATTACATAATTTCCCCGCACGGCGTATAATGTGAATAGGATTGAATGGGATGATAAAATACATAACACATGAGCCATAAACTGATTTGGAGCATATGACTAAGAGCGCGTCGTGTTGTGGGGGAGACTGGAGGTCAGTGCGGCAACAGTTACATAATACTCAAGTTCAGTTATTAAAAAAACGTCCGGGGTTGCCTAGAAAACCTTATTTAATACGAACGTGAAGTTGTTAATCAAAGAATAATCACAGTTGTTATATAATATAACGCGTAAAATTTATTTTTGAATCCTAAATTTTATCATTGTAAGTTGCTGTTTCATGAAGGTAAATTTAATAGGAAAAGGTGATATACCGACTACATAATTGATTTGTTAGTTCAGTTTACCCTTTTTTATAAGTTTTTTCTCATACATTTTCGTAGGAATACAGGATTCTTCAAGAATTTCCCCCAGGCTTTTGTTGCAATACAATTTATCATCTAGTGAAGATCCTGAACCGCACTTAGAATTTTAAGTTAGTGAAAGATTCTAAAACAACTCGCAAAAATCTTTCAAATGTACTTTTTGGTGATACCTATAAATGTGATACCTATAAATGAAAAATAAATGTATAAATGCTTATGGGGTCCGGAAATGGGTTGAAACATAGCGATTTCGGGGCTTTAAATCCAATACTATTGGCTATCGAAATTTATAAACCGCAAGTCTCTAACTCAAATAGAACGTAAATGGCTCTAATCCAAAAATTGATACGCTAATTTTGTCGAACAGTTCAATGAGAATATATCGAAAAGATAAAATGTGAATATATCGAAAAGATAAAAGTTATTGCACAGTTTTGGTGGATCCTTTTGGTCATTTTCCTGCTTTCCCCTAGCAGTAACTTATGATTCGCCAACAACTAACACTTCAACACTCTTCAACTATGCTCTTTTACTAATTTACTTTGACAGGATCTACCTGGTTCCCACGACATCCTGCATATGGCCTGCTGCGATGCTCAATTAGAATCAATCGACCAGATAACAGCATGCTTGCTTTGTAACTGTGTCACCCACAGCCGGCTTCGTTTTGTGTAGGAAAATGGAATACGTGTATGTTTTGATTACGCATAATTAAAAAAAAAAGCTCGATGGTGAAAGTAATTCGATTTTTTGTTGAAAATTTGGAACAGCTGTTAAAACTTTTTAAACTGAACAGTGAATAAGTAAAAAAAGGAAGAAAATAAACCAAGTGTGCCTTTACGGGTACCTACAAAATGTTCTGCTGTATTTTCATGGGCATGTCTTTTTTTCAAAATAATTCTTCAATTTTTACGTTATGGAATGTTAATATATTAATTCCCTGATCTCTGTGCTTTTAAATATTTAAAGCATGTTTTTCTCAGGTTTATAAAGAAAAACAAGGAATTATTTAATAGGGTGCTATCTATTGGGTTCTTTATTTTTAGGGAAAACACGATATGTCATTGGAGTATTGGGAAATACTGTCATTAAATGTTTATTCATGGTTATGTATATATTATACGACTATCGACTTGAAAGCACCCCATTTGTATCATTTATTTTAATGTGTTTGTCTGGTTTAATTTGGATTCAATACACTACTCTGTTGTCAAATATAATGCAAATTACTTCTTAGTCTTGCCTTAAGACGCTGTCACAAAATTTTTATATCAAGGACAATAATTCATTTCTATTGCATTTTAAAAACAATTATAAGTCATTCAATGGGACAAAAAATTGTTCCCTTAATATTTATCAAATAAAATTAATTGTAGTAAATAATTTTATCAATATGCAGTAATCTAGTGCAATAACCACTACAAAGACTTGTTCAGTTCAAATACATATGTATAAATTAAACTGGTATAGTAGACATTTATAAAATTGTGCTAAGTACTGAATTGTTAAGTACTGAATATCAACTAAAACCTGTGCTATCAGAGGACAGAACCTCTGCTGACTGCGATAAGAAACTGTATAATTTTAAAGACGAAAGGAAACACTTTTTGCGCAAGAAAAAAGAGATAGGCAAAAGAGTGCACATCCCCGAAACTGTTCATTTGGGGACCCATGTTCATGAAATATTTCTGCATGTTTTGGGCCATATTATCCACCTTAAAGCTTTGTGACACTTTTTTTTAACATCCTGTATATAGACCAATAACATATTTAGAAATATATACATACTTAGATGTGGATTAACGATTTTTTTGTTAGATTTTTAATATAAACTGATAATTGAATAACCTATCAGCATTACAATGAACTGATGGAGTACATGTAGACTGAATTGTCACTCCTAGGAAATGTAAAAAGGTAAAATATTCCCTTCGTCTATCTAATTTGAATTTTATAATGCATCCTATTATAAAAAATTACATGTCATCAGTTGGTTGTCAACACCAGCCGCCTTTATGAATGATACAAATAACGGCGCTCCTCTAGTATGCCGGGTCGTACAGCATTTGTTTGAATTTGTAAATTTTTTTCGTTTCCTGCGTTAAATGGTATTGAAAATATACACCGTTAAGTGTGTGGGATTTCATGTTGTAGAGCGGCGTAGTAAACATAAAGTGTTAATAACGTGATATAAGTAGATGTTTTTGAATTCGTTCACTTAACAAGTCCATTTTCGCCGACTTGAATGGATGTTTTACTTGGCTAATTGTCATAATAGACATGCCTATTTTTGGCAATACAGTTCAAAAATAATATTACAATAATTGGCGTACAAACTGCAATGTGCTTTCTTATTATTAGTAGATATGTAACATCTGTTATTTAAATATACTTTCAAGATTCGTAGATTTGTGTTAACTATATTCTATAACAGCGGTTTCCAAATTGTGATATGCGTACCACCACGAAACCTCCAGCAGTGGTACATAAGCAGGCAGACAGACATTAGGTAATATACGAGGTGTGTAAATTAAGTATTGAGGCTGGCAACGTAGCGCCCGATTTAACAACACTGCGGATACGGGACGGGAAGGGGGGTAGGTTAACATGTAATGAACCTTCAGTACAAGTTTGAACTTGTTAGAGTTATTTGTTTGTTCTTTTGTGACTGTTTTCGTAAACCTAGCTTTCTAATGCGTTTTTAAAATGACATCAGGAGAGAAAGGTGTCTTGCCTTTTTGGAATTGATTGAAAATGATCCCCATTTTATGGAACGGGTCATTACTGGTGATGAGACACGTGTGTTTGTGTGCGGCCCGGAAACCAAGCGCCAAAGCATGGAATGCCACACACTGTACACACACAAGCTCTCCAAGACCTAAAAGAACAAGAATGAGCAAGTCGAAGATCAAATGCATTCTGATTTGCTTGTTTTATAACCAAGGAATTGTCCACAAAGACCAGGGAATTGTCCACCTTTGTACCTCCAGGCCAAACAGTAAATCAACACTTTTACAGAGAGGTTCTTGAAAAAACTTAGGAAAAGGGTTGTCATGCGTGTGAGACCAAACATCAAGAACAACTGGATGTTGCATCACGACAATGCGCCTTGTTACACAGCCATTTCAGTAAACGAGTTTTTTAGTTCATTTTAGTCTAACATTCCTGTGGTTCTTCAGCCTCCTTATTCGCCTGACTTGAGTCCTTGTAACTTTTTTCTCTTCCCGAGATTGAAAAAATCACTTCAAGAGGCTATTCGAGTATATGAGTGACAGCACTGCTATGAGGAATGGAAGGTGTGGCCTCCCAAGGAAGTTATTTTGAAGGAGACAGTACTGAATTGCAATTCTACTCGAAAAAAAAAAATCAGTCTCATTACTTAATTTACACATCTCCAACTTAATGTGTGTTTTGGTTCGGTGGTACGTGATTTCAACATTGCACATCAATGGTACGCGAAAAAAATTTTGAGAACTGTTGTTTTTTTGTTTTCCTTCTCTTTCTCTTTGTGCTCTTTTGTGTTGTTTTTTTTTTTTGAAAGAATTATTGTATCTTGCTGGATGGATTAAATGCTTGGGTTGTCATTGAATACTTTCATTTTATTAAATTAAAATTTAAAAACTACGCGTTTCCAAGATTTTTATTCTCCAACAATCTGCTTCACGAGTAACACTTGGTACATCATCGAATCGCTGATTTATATTGCTAAAGGAAGAATTACTCTTAACTGTATACGCTTTTGGAATATTTATTTTAGATTACTTCATAAAAAAGTCATGGTTTTCCACTTTTGTATAAATTTGTAAGTACGTCTGCTGAATTGTTTATTTATTTTGTTGTTACTGGTTATTTTGTGACTAGATTACCATAACTATGCGCTGCCGGTCATCAATTTCGTATTCGTATTCTAGGTGACAAAATTTGGAATACGTAAAACGTGCAAAAGCTGTTTTAATTCCAGTTTATTACAGGGAAATTGATTTGAATTTATAATCCCTTTATCTTCAATAGATGCATATGATTTTTGCTTTTAATTACGAGGCAATTATCAGTGACATAGGATTATTTCTTGTACGAGTTGTTATAAAATATAGGAGGTAACTGTTGATATGTACCTACCATTTAGAAATGACCACAAGTTCCAAACGGCTGTATTTTTTTTATGATTTTCCGTAAACATATTTTGCAGTTTTATTTTAATGCCAGCCAATTGGAGTTTATTGAAATTAGAACTCTGAGTAAAGGTAAAGGTAACTTTGAAAGGTAATTACGTATAACATGATTTATTTCATAGTCAACAATATACAATAAAGTAATAATTAAATTACGCGCTGCGTTCTGATTATGAGGCCGCCTTTTTTTGAACGTAAAGGGTGTCAAAAAAATTTACGCAAGATTTGAATTAAATAGAAAATACTTTTTTTTTCAATTGATTTTTTTTTATTGAAACATAAAGTACACAGAACAGGGTTATGTATGGAATAGCACATCGGGCAAATGACCTCCACGGCTTTGTTGGCACATACGCACTTTTTTGTTGAAATTTTCCATGACCATTTTGCACAAATGTGGCTGAATTTCGTTGATGCAGCGTTGAATCTCCTCCTGGTAGATGTGGGCTCGTTTACATAGACCTTTGACTTAAAACCCCATAGAAGGAAATCCAATGGTGTTAAATTATATGATCTAGGGGGCCAATTCTGATCACCGAAACGAGTGAGTACACGACCAGGAAATATTTCATGCAGTAATTGGATTGTTTCACGGGTATGTCGCACCATCTTGTTGAATCACATGTCGTCCACATCAATATCATCCAATTTAGTCAGAAATAACTCGGTTATCATGTCGCACCAGTACCAGTAACAGCAACTGCTTGACCAACCTCATTTTCGAAGAAATATGGTCCAATGACGCCTCCAGCCCAAAATCCACACCAAACAGTGACACGTTGTGGATGCATCTGTTTTTCGACAATCACATAAGGGGGGGGGTAATTGGCCTTTTTCAGTTTTTGAAATCTCACCTAGCTAGGTTTGTTGAGAATAAAGAGACGTGCTCTTTCCCATATTTTGATTTACTTAAGTGCTCCAGAAACTGTTTTATTGGATCAAGAAGAGATTTCGATTTTTTCACGTATCTCAGCCGCATTAAAAGATTTTTCAATTCTTCTTGAACCAAACTGAAGGTGTTCGACGCACGCATGAAGTACAATTTTTTCAAAATTTTTTGGCGGGATATTCAATTTTTTTTGAGGCTCCAAAGATTTTTAATATTTTTTTAAAAAAAACCTATGAGACCTACGTTATGATGACTCATATTTAATTATTGAATTAATTAAATATTATACCAGATTAACTTCTGGTCTGAAAGACTTTTTTGAAAATACTAGTAGGGACTACATAAATGTGTGAAAGTGCCCTAAAGTTCAACGACATCTTTTCCATGAAAGAGTTATTTTGACTATAATAAAAACTTTTTACTTACTTCAAAAATTTTTTTTGCCGTATGGTTGATTTCCAAAGCCGTTGTTTTTTCATTGAAAAAAAAAATTATAATTATTTTTATTATTACAATTATAATTATTTTTCCAATGAAAAAACAATTATTTTTTTTTCGTAAGGGTTTCACGGCTTTGGAAATGAACCAATAGTTTTTTTTTGAATATTAAACATTTTTGAAGCCTCAAAAAAAATTGAATTTTCCGCCAAAAAAATTTTTGAAAAAATTTTTAATTTGGCGCAAGAAGAATTGAAAAATCTTTTAATGTGGCTGAGATAGGTGAAAAATACGAAATATCTTCATGATCCAATAAAACAGTTTCTGGATCACATAAGTAAATCAAAATATAGGAAAGAGCACGTCGTTTTATTCTCAACAAACCTAGCTAGGTGAGATTTCAAAAACTGAAAAGACCGATTACCCCCCCCCCCTTATGCGTCAAGGCCCTTTGCGAACTGTAGCAGCCAAACTTTCATTGCTTTTGAAATATTGTTCAACAATGAAAACGCGTTGTCCTTTCGTGTAGTGTTCCATTTTTAATAACCCTAAACTGTCAGCTGTCAAACTGTTTAATTTTTTTGGTTGCCAACACTACCTCACAAATGGCGGCAAATTCTAATCTTGAGTGAATTATGGAACACCCTTTACAATATGTGTATTGTTTAATAAAAAAAAAAATGAAATATACTTTAAAATGGGTAGCTATATAGGGTAGGGTAGGTACAAAGAAACGAATCCCTAACCTTCTTATACTATTCCTGCAAGAAAAGTGACAAAAACAGTGTAAAGATCAAGCCTCTACACTAGAATACCCCCTTGTACGACACCAAATGCATTCCAGAATCTGCAATTTTTATCAAATAAGGCAGCGATGAGACTCGTCCGTTGCAAAAATAATCTGCAAATCTAATCAGACACAAGCGGCGTATTGTAACAAATAAATTACATCCACCCACTCCATTGATTAATAATCGTTATGGTTCTGTTGCTTGAGAATATGACCGTGATGGTAACTTTCAGTGCATTGTAAGTCTTCCAGCTAATTAATATACGCCTTATTCCTACCTGCGATAGCATAATAGCATTTTGTAACTCTGAAGTAATAAAAATTAAAACAATGAATGTGTTTTGTAACGATCCTTTTAAATCGGCGGTGATTCATCTAATGGTTCTATGCAAATCTGGGTTTTGTACGAAACGGGTGGAAAATTGTAATTGTAGGCCAAATAAGTATACACTGAAGATATTAAGGGCGTTCATATCAAGTAGGTCCTATTTTTGGTTTAGGGTTATGAGTTTGTGGAGGTTATCTAGAAAAAATTCTCGATCATTTCTTTACTGATTGGCAATTTAATTCTGTCAAATTATTTTTTTGTGTGTTTTCGGTTTGGCTAAACTGTAATATCTATGATTAAGCTTGCATATATAGGAAGCTGGCAAAGACAATTTCTTCTTTAGAGTACGCCAATAACATACCATTTGTCAAAGGCTTGACGTACAAATCTTGTATCTCAATTGGTTGATTAAAAAGGTCCAGACTTTATGGCGTAAGTGCTCTAAATGCAGTTCAAAAACTTCTGTCAGTTTCAGATTCTTCATAAAACACCTTGGAATACGTTATATTCGTTTGGACTTTCGCATGCATTCGGCTTATGTCGACCTATGTAATGAATTTCTATATCGTTTCTCTCCTTGATTTATTGTTAGTGTCTCAACATCGAACAGTAGTTTGATACTGACGTTAAATCATTTATATGCTGGTGAAATAACTGCACCACCCACTGAAAGAAGGACTAGTTTTGACAAACCAAAGCGATTAGATAGGTCTAGATTTAATGGTGGAACTTCTCTAAATGCAGTCCAAAGACGTCTGTCATCTTCAAATTCTTCAAAAAACAACTTGGAACATAATGTTATCATTCAAAATTTATGTCGGTTTGCACATTCATGCATTTGACTTCAGATGATCTAAATGTATATGTAATGGATTTCTATATAATTTTTCTTCTTCACTTAGTGTATCAAGTAGTCCTTTGATCCCGATGTTAAAATTATTTTATATTCTGGGGAAATCTTTTCCCATGCTCCTCACTGAATGCTCCAAGGTTTTCTAGAGACTTATCAAAGTTAGAATCGAGAAAGTGCAGCTTAAAATTCACTAAATAATATTTGTTTTTGGTAGTTGTTATCATATGTTCTACAAGTTTCTGTAATATTCATATTCAGTGTATATGTAGGCCATTTTAATGTTCTGTCATTTGAAATTTTATAGTGAAACAGTTGGAGAAATGTAGTTTTAACCGGTTTTTCTAATTTTTCTCGGATATGTGTATGAGCATCGACTTCTATTTTCTTCATATTCGTGTTCAGACACAACACACACACACAAGTCTAATGTCCAAGAAACCCCACTATAGTATCATTACGTATTTTGACGTTCTGAATGCATATCTGGTGTCAGAATTGCTCACCTTCAATAACCTTCATGTTTTCCTCTAGGAACAAAAATCTCCCAGCAAAATATTAATCTTGGCTATCACTCCAAGGGTAATGGAGCAATTCTGAGAGTAGATTCAGCATGTGTATCTAAAAAAAGTGTCTGGCAAACTCCACTATTGTAACTTTTCGAATTTTGATGCTCAATTTTCCAATTCGCTGTTAAAATTGCTTCATAACCCTAGGATGTAGTGTCACTCTCAGGGTTACAGAAGATTGAAACTTTTTTTGAGGGAATTTTTGTTCCTAGGGGAAAATCAGAGGTTGGTGAAGCAATTCTGATACAAAATTCGAATTCAGAACGTCAAAATATGAAAGGATGCTACAGTAAACTTTCTCGAACACTATACTTTTTTGTCTGCCTATGTTATGTATATATGGGTAATTCTTTTTACAAACAGTACGGATTTTGATGAAAATTGAGTGACACATCTCCGATTTGGCTGAAACTTTTTTCACTGATTCTATATCGAAAAATAAGAGATACGTGTCCGAGGATTATTTTGTTTTTCACATATTTTCGACAATACAAGTGATCGAAAATTTGAGAATAGCGAGTTTTTTGGCTGGGAGACTCTTTTTACTTTAAACATTAATAACTCCGGTTCTATTTGAGCTACAAAATCCTTTTTTTTTCATTTTAAAGCTAAAGGACTGAATTTTGATAAAAAAATATTTTAAATAAAATTATTAACAAATTCATATTGTTATTAAGAATTTAATTTTAAAATCATATTTTTAAATTAATTTGCCACATTTTTTGCCTCATGTCGTTTCTTTTTTTAATACAAGTAAGTATTACGTTTTTCTTAATAAATAATATTTATTGGTAAATATTTACCAATAAAAACAGTTAAGACAAAATTGTAGATCTTTTTATTATCTACAACTTTTATATTTAAATTTTGTCGATCCGAGCTATAGTTTTTTTTTTTATTAACGAAAAACCGTTTTTTTATGTGTAGCGCTATATAAATTAATGTTTTAACAACAGTAATAATAAAGGTACCATTTTTTGAAAACATGTGTTTTATGTAAAATTTGACGGAGAATACGATAAACATATAAAAAAAACTTGCTATGAAGTAGTGGCCGTTGTTAAAAATTGTTTTAAACAATTAAATTGTTAATAACAATATGAATTTGTTAATAATTTTTATTTAAAATATTTTTTCTCAAAATTCAGTCCTTTAGTTTTAAAATGAAAGAAGTTTGTAGCTCAAATAGAACCGGAGTTAAAAAATTTTAAAAACGAGTATCCAAGCCAAAAAACTCGCTATTATCAAATTGTCGACCACTTATTATTATTATCGAAAATATGTGAAAAACAAAAAAAATTCTCGGACACGTATCTTATTTTTCGACATAGAATCCCTGAAAAAAGTTTCAGCTAAATCGGAGATGTGTCGGTCAAAAAAGGTGTTCGGTTTGTAAAAGAATTACCCACATATGTAAACGTGTTAATTAGATTATACTGATCATATATATGTAGCATTGTTGTGTATATCCAAATTATCCGCAAAAAAAAACATATTTTTTGTGTTATTCGGTATTGTAAATAAAGTCTTATCTAGAGTCTCAACGTCCACGTTATAATTTTGATTAGATGCTCGACGGCGATCACGATATATGCAATCCTGAAATTGCGAAACGTTCAGCGCGTCCAGTCGATCTCTGTATGCAAAGCACACCACGATAAATGCATACCTACCGCAAGTATTTAGAATTGCAAACGGCGAACGCTCCGATGTCCCACAGCTGACATTTATTGGATTAATATCGCGGTGATCCTCTGCCCACCGCGCCGTGCTCCGCCATTATACACCATTGTACATTGTATTATGATGCATTTACGGAGGCACTAGGAAATATACGAGGAAACGCATTAATATTCATCCTTATATAATAGAACATCGTAAGTGGTAGCGGACCGGCCATTGTTGTCCCGCGCAACTGGTTCAGTTGTCAGTCACATTATATTTTAATTCGGTGAGTCACCGTGGGCAATACAGTGTGGACGCAACATCTAGGGACTCGCTGCGAGACCGCAGTGGTCCACTTGCAGCTTAATTCTCACAGCGCAAAGATAAGAGTGGACATTCTCCCTGAAGATTTATTGGCTAAGAAAACACCTCCTCAACTTGAAGCTAAATGTGGGAACAGCCGTTTGTAGAGACTGTTATCAATAACATAATCTCTACTGGGTTAACATTAACATCCTCCTAAGCACCATCGTCACCTTTTTTAAAACATAGGATGGCTCGTGGCTGAGATGGGTTGAACTCCCAAGGAGGAAGCACAAGGGGTCCAATAGAGCCTAAATGCTGCAAATGCTGCATGTTCTACGATAATTTCAGGCAGATAATACAAACATGTTGACTGGACATTCTATGCATTAAATTTTGTTGTCCACCCTGTACCTCGTTTTTTAATAAAATAGTTCACGACATTGGCATGAGCCTTTCTGGAGGTGTTCTATTGTTTTCCGACAACTAAGGCGAAAACAGGGTGAACTTCCTACGTTTGCCGCTCTACGAAGCTTTAAAAAAATATATTTGATAAATGGATTTTCACGACCTTATCATCTAAAAAGGCAAATTAAATTGCATGCCAAATTTCTGTTCGTTAATTCGCTTGCATCATCTTGAACTATAAATGTATTTAATAACTTTATGAAGGCAGGTATACAGTTCTGAGGAATATTGGTTACAGTCTTCAAAAAAAAAAGGAGAAAGAGGGAGGAAGACTGTTTTTTAGTAACTTAAAATATTCTTTCTATTCGTTTAACTTTTTGCGGAAAATATTGTCTTAAAAATCTTCTAATCGTTTAGAATTAATGAAGACTCTGTAAAAGTTTAGTGTTTTATTACACACTTAGCATTATATATGCATAGGTATCTCTTTTTTTCACCTTAAATATATCATTAAACATAAAAGGATTTACTAGATTCGCTTTCACTTTTTTTTTTACAATCACGAGATATAGAAATAGTTTTTATTTTCAAGAGTAACAACCGCCTAGATTCCATAATCGGATTAACTTCTTTTCAGCAGCCTAATTGCTCAGAAAAACAGAATTAGGTTCGAAGCCTCTATTCATTAGTGGACTCTAACATTGTCAACAGGCTAATTACTCTCTATAGCAGACTATTTCGTTGAGATGTAAGAGCGGCTCACAGATCACGATTCTTTTGTCGCGAGGGGTTTTATTAAATGGAATTAAATCGGTTTTACTGCTAATTTCTTCGAAGATCCTCCGCTAAGCTGGTCACTGCTCCGGAAATGGTTCGAATTATATGTGAGGTCGAGGTTAAAGCCGAAATCGCAAATAAACGTTTCATTAGATCTGGAGGTGGTAAAAATTCGGGGGTTTGAAACCCCCCTGAATGGCCCAAGTTGCCAAAAAAGTCATGTTTTAATGTTAGTGTCAATTTAATTTCAATTTAATATAAAACTTGCATCATGATTATGATAACAATTATAACAATGAGATATAGAGTGTAAATTTGTCAAATGTTTTTCGCGTTTGCGCTTCTCTTCACTTTGATGTACAGCGACAGTCTTTGGTAAGTTGTACTTTGATTTGACTAACAAATGAATAATTCCATAACCATGATGTCTACATGACAGATTCTACTTAATTCTATTTACCTGTTGTTACCTTAATTCTACTGACGCAGTAACTAAATTGTTCATGGCATTGGCTTGATTCTTGAATAATTATATCGAAATATAAAACAAATTATAAAATTCTTTTAAAGACAATTAAAAGGGCTATTTACTATTTACTATTCACTATCAAATTCTAAGATGAGTGTCATGGTTGATTTAACTATTTCAAAAGCAAACGAATATATTCTTGTTTTGTTACAATAAAATTGTAAACATGTTTATGAAGTATTTGTACGATATGGATCTAAAATTGCATAATAACTGTAATGGAGGAGGTGGGAATTTTGTATTTGTCCCAGTTACTTCATAACAAATATAATAATCTTTATTGATTGAATTCATTCAAATTCAGGAGAAAATTTTTGCAACGGGCTCAGATGCAATATTATTTTTATTATGTAAATTCTTTACAAAAGGGGCCCCTAGACCGATCCTTGTGGGACACCTAACGAAATTGTGCCTTGAGAAAATTCCATTGCATGTTTATGTTCTCTGAGACCTTACTGGTAGATTAACTGGCATGTAATGGTACAGAACTCTAGAAATGCAAGGCCTGTAAAAACAAAAGGACTAATTTTTTATTACGACAAATTTTAAGTTTGATTTCCTAAATACTTCTAAAAAATGTGGATTTTCAGAACTCCACATTCTCGTTTGTTGAGAATTAACATAACCAGAGACATAACCAAAACATGCTTCGTCAGCAAAAAAAGTTTTTTCAAAGATGTTTTCATGCTATCCAAATTATCCATAAACCACTCAAAATTGCATTCGCTGCGGCTGGTTGTTTGTTACCAAACAGTTATTGGACTGACCTTAGACCACATTTCAGGATTGTATTGCAGCTTCTGTAGGATAAATTTACTTTGTGGCTTAAACACCTCACAGGAGTTTGTCGGCGTTCATGAACAATTTCTCTCATTTCTTCAACTTATTGTGCAGTGCGAACTTTATGTCTCTCGGTACCTTTCTATTCACACTTCCTGGTTTCGAACCAAAGACACAGATGTAGTCAAACCTTGACGAAAGTCGAAATCCATGACTTGAAATTGAATAAACCTACTGACCATAAACCCTTCTACCATTTTAAAAGAAGTTTCAATCATAAAAGCTTTTGCTTCAATACTTTTATTTATCTTACGATATGTTATTTCAAAAACTATTAAATCCGGAGACATCTCTGACAGATCAATTCTCCTAAAAAATGTGCCCCATTCAGAATTAGTGCCTAATTCCCAAGTAGCAAAGATAGCAACATTGATGTTGCAATTTTTGTGTGACGTTGAATTTAGAACATAGTGTATGAGCCCAGATTTATTTTCTTCTTCTGCGACCTCGTCGATCTTGTTGTACCTATTACAAATGCCTCTTCGTTTCAGAGTCTCTTATGGATTTCTCGCGAGTATCGTACGGGTCCGACGTCGCGACAGAAGAAGTCGGGACCACACACTCGGCCGGTGTGCGTTACAGTAGAATAGTGTCATTACAGGCATAACGGACAATTTACGGGGGCGATAAATACTGATTACTACATATATAGCGGCCCGGTCGTGGTACAGAAAAACCGCGTGGCCTCCAAAGCGACGTTAACCTGACGCGAGAGGCATTCCTCGCCTTTATATGCGCCTCTTTAATGCCCGCCTGGTGGGGACGATTTTAAGGCTGCTTCAGATTGCAGGAAAGCGCACGCAAGAAGTGCTTTATCTCGCAAAAAGTACTGTGGTCAGGTTCCACCGAGAAAATAATCCAGTTATATATAATTTCTATAAAAATATTGAATTGTGTTTTTGAACTAGTCTAGTAATTCACGTAAAACTACGAGGTGTGGCTACTAAATAACCGAACTGTTGTCATAACACTTTTTATTCCTTATCAGTAATACTAGCAACTTTTTCGCCTTTAATGTACTCCCCTTGGCTATCTCTACACTGCTCCATACGACTTTTCCATTGTTGAAAGCAGTGCTGGAAGTCTGATTCTGTCAGCTGGTTCAGAACCTCCGTCACTTTTGCTTTAATCGCTTCCACACTTTCGAATCTTCGAATAAGTGAAAAACCACGATTCATCACAAGTAATCACCGTGTCTGACAAGCCTGGATCAGTGTCAATGTTGTTTAGAATGTCAGCGAAAATGTTCATTCTTGATTCCTTTTGCTCGGGAGTGAGGAGTTTTGGGTCCATTTTTGCGCAAATTTTGCGCATGTTGAACGATTCATGCAAAATCTGGCGAACGCATTCTTTGTCGATTCCTGTTATTTCAGCAAGCCTTCGCATGCTTAGACGACGATATTCGCGGATTAATTTACTGGTTTTTCAGTTCGGTTATTTATTTATGTCAATGTTGATTACAATATCAGCGCAAATGTTGGAACCATTTTTGAGCAAAATTTTGCGCATATTGCACGAGTCATGCAAAATCTGCCGAACACATTCTTTGTGGATTCCTGTTATTCCTGCAAGCCCGCGGATGCTTAGATGACGATCTTCGCGGATTAATTTACCTATGTTTTCGTCCGATTTTGACGTTGAGGGCCCTCCGGGGCGCGGATCGTCTTCGGTAGTTTCGCGTCCCTCTTTAAATCGTTTAAACCATTCAAAAACTTGTATGCGGGATAAATATTCATTTCTGTACACTTCTTTTAACATTGCATAAGCTTCTGTAAAAGCTTTCCCCAGTTTAACAAGAAACTTGAGATTAACCCGTTGTCCCATCTGAACACTTAACATTTTTTCGATGCGTCACTGGTGCGTTGACTAATTCAAACGACTGCTATAGTCAAACTGAGCGACCCACTGGCTTATCCAGCAAGCTCAGGGTGGGGAAAGTATCAAAGTAGCAGCGCGATGGTAGCAGCATCAGTTCAGTTATTTAATAGCCACACCTCGTATGTTTTAACTACGAATAAGTCATTTATATACATATGTATAGTACACTAAGAATAGCTTTGCCCGCGAACTGCGCATAAGGAACGTAGTACGAGGTAGAACGACTATACCCGAGAGCTATAATAATTGTCCACAAACCAACAATAACGGACTGTTCAGATATCTCAAAACGTTGACGGCTGCAAAATTTTCAGAAGCTTTAGTAAGTAAATAACGTTTTAATAAGTAAATAACTAACTAAGTAGGGAAATAAGTAACGTTTGGATAAAAACATTACGAATTCTTTTTTGAAAAATGTTTCATTCAAATGGACTCATACGAATTGCTGTTGTGTGATGTAGTTTGAATGTTCATTTGAATACTATTATATAATGTATTAATTATTCTGATGTGTTTTGGTCTATTTGCAGTGAAGATGGGGAATTTTGTTAAAAAAGCTCTGGAAAACATAAATTGATGTCGTATATTGATGTATCGTTGTAATCAGAAAAAACAAGCGGAATTCAACAAATAAAAAATAAGAGTATTCCATTTAAAAAATAATGTTAATTAAACAGCTACTACATCATTGTTTCAATTATCCGTATTGTTTCTGTCAGAATATTCTGATTTTTCAGGAAAACATATGTTACTCTAGCAAAAAAAATCGTAGTTCTAAAAATAACGGAAAAAGGGAGGGGATTCTCACGAATCCAACATGTACAACCTTTTTTGATATTATCATAAAAAATTTAATAGTCCGTAATTTAATTAAGTCCGTAGGGCTGTATCAAAAATACTATTAATTTTAACCCTTTGGGATTATTATGGAGGCTTTTGATCGGTTGGTCAAAAATTCAGTCAATTTCACCAAGGGACACTGTCCATAAGAATTGGGCAGGGTCCGTTAACGCTAATACAAGTAATTTGTTGACTTAACATTAATTTGTTACACATATAAGTTTTATTTTAACGACCAAATTTTAATAATCCACTAAATGGATCTAACTATTTTCTAAGCGATTTCTTTTTTATATATGTTCGTGTAATTACATATTTTTTAAAGCTTTTTAAAAGTTGACATAGAAGCTTAACCTCGATATAAAAATAGTCAGTTAAAATCCTTTTTTATTGCCACGGTGCCGCTTAAATTCGCAGATTAATCGAGCTACCTAATACACGTTCGTTTCCAGGCTCACTTTACGGCTTATTTACTGGACGTCTGCAAGCCCCGGGGCGGCCGTCTTAAAGACGTGAACTACACGTGTCATTAGCGAAATTTTTAATAATATAATTACAGGCACATATACAGCTTTATTTATGCGCCATTAGAAGCCCAATGTTTTACGGCCGGTCCGTAATTTACTGTACCCTGCAGCATTTATTTATTTACTTTTTTTTTCGCTAAGTAATCCGTAAGACCTTAGACAGTGTTAGCTTTCTAATAAGGTTACACTGGATGTAGCGCGGATGCTGACAGGTCAGACGTAGGCAAAACCTGTGCATCAAGTAGGTTAACATTTTCTTCCACTCCTATTTTTTAACTATTCCTTCCTCAAGTTGGTAGTTATCATTTTATTTTTAATGAGGTAAGTGGATTTTATCTAAAACAAGTTTTTCATAAAACTGACTTCATAAACCTGATTTTGGATCTAACGCTATACTATACTAAATTATATACGAGGTGTGTAAATTAAGTAATGAGACTGATTTTTAATTTTTTTTATTCGAATAGAGTTACAATGATTCAGTATTGTCTCCTTCAAAAATAACTTCCTTGGGAAGTCACACAGCGCTGGAGACGGTTCTTCCATTTCTCATAGCAGTGCTGGAATTATTAGGAATGGAAAAATGGCTTCAGTTGGTTGGTTACAGCCGTTTTAATGTTTTCTATGGTCTCAAAATGATTCCCTTAATGTTTCAATCTCGGGAAGAGAAACAAGTCACAAGGACTCAAGGCAGGCGAATACTTTCTGTTCTTCATGTTTGGTCTCACATGCATGACCCTTTTTTGAGGTTTTTCAAGAACCTCTCTGTAATAGTGTTGAGTTACTGTTTGACCTGGAAGCACAAACTCTTTGTGGACAATTCCTTGACTATCAAAAAAAGCAAATCAGCATGCATTTGATCTTTGACTTGCTCATTCTTTCTTTTTGGGTCTTGGAGAGCTTGGAGGATGCCATTCCATGCTTTGGCGTTTCCGGGTCGTACTCAAACACTCCAGTCTCATCACCAGTAATGACACGTTCCATAAAATGGGGATCATTTTCAATCGATTCCAAAAAGTTAAGACACCTTTCTCTCCTGATGTCCATTTGATCCTGAACTCGTTTACTGAAATGGCTGTGTGACAGGGTGCATTGTCGTACGATGCAACATTCAGTTGTTCTTGATATTTGGTCTCACATGCATGACTCTTTTTCGAAGTGTTGAAGTTTTGCAAAAGTATCCGTTGCGCTGTGTCCAAGTCTGAAGCAAAACCTGATAGCACACCGTTGCTCAAAATGTTAATTAATGTCAGTCATTTTTAAAACGCACTAGAAAAAAAAACAGTTTACGAAAACAGTCACAAAGAACAAACAAATGACTCTACTAAGTTGTAACTTGTATTGAAGGTGCATTACATGTTAACCTGTCGCCTTTTCAAGTTCTGTCTCCGCAGTGTTGTTAGATCGGGCGCTACGTTACCAGTCTCATTACTTAATTTAACACCTCGTATATCTGATTAATTTAAAGTGTAATAATAATTCTTGTAAAGGGTAATGTGACCCATTTAGAAGTCAGAAAAAAAAAACATTGTACTGAAATTAATTTGCGTTATTTTCCAAAATTTACTTTTTTTATGGTATAAAAAAATATACTCGCTGTATTGCAATATAGTACGGCAAATTACAACGCGATTAAAAATCCCCCCATTAATTACGGTTTACAGCGCAATCGCAATAACTGTTCGCGTTTAAACTCGAAATTTATTTAAGCACCGGCCGACCCGATCCGGTAAGGCACTCCGGTCCAATATCGCCGCGCATTAATTAAAAATATTATTACCTCGCCGAACCAAACGAAAATTTACGCGACTCCCAAAGGCGTCGGCGTATTTAATAAAACCATTAAATGGTGGTTTTATGCTCACACTTCTGCGGCGTGGAATCTCGGTTGCGGGCACCGAGTTTATTGCGTTTGTGCGGAACGCGAAATAAATCCCGCGGAGGTGTCTGCAAACTCACACTTTGTGTACAGAAGAGTGACAAAAGCATATGCGGAGTTTAAAGCAGGTACGAGTACATTTATTTATAAAACCTCAATAAAAGGCGAACCGAACCCAAGCAGGAGAGCAGCCTTCAGAAGGCCGCAGCACTTAGGCTTCATTTGACCCCTTGTGCTTCCTCCCTTGGAAGTTCAACCCATCTAAGCCGTCAGCCACCCTACTGTTTTAAAAAAGGTGTCGCCACTGCTTACAGAAATCTCCCTTATGTTGGCTAAGGATAGCCAACATCCATCCAGCATGGATTATCTTGTTGATGAGAAGTTTCCTTTTCTCGTCGATAGCCTCTACAAGTAGGATGATTCATTTAGTTTCAAGTCGTGGAGATGTTTTCTTACCTGAAAATGTCCAGCTTTTTGGTTATCTTGTCCATCAAAGGTTACGCAACAGTATTTCACTTTGGATATTTAGTTCTTTTTTGATTTTCTTTTCTAAGTGAAGGGAACCATCTCTGTTTTCCTGGAGTTACATATAGATATTGCTCCCTGCACCATTCTCAGATTATTCTGAGAGCTGACTGCATTCTCTCGCAGAATATCTTTCGAATTTAAGAGATTATCTCTACTTTAGGTCGATAAAGAGATAGATCATGCTCCAGACATGTTTTATTGGTAACAATCTGGAATTCTTCAATGGCCAATTGAATTGATTGTTGGCATTCAAGGCTTTTCAGATCCTAGAGATCTTCTAGTTCGGTCCATATCTGTTCTGTCAATATTTCTCAAGCTGCTTAAGTATTTTGTCCAACCTTTCTTTGCTTGGGATCCACAGTGATTGATTACTGCAAAAAACTGAACCGATCGTCATTGTAGACATTACTCATCTTGATGAAATTAATTTTTTTTGTTAGAACTATGATTGATTGCAGATATTATTACATATAAAAACGACAGATAAAACTGAGTGTCCTGAAGTAACGCGTGTGCCTGCCTTATGAATTTTCTAGACGGTTAGCTGCAAGTAGGTCAGGAATTTCAAACACACAGACACAGTTTCTGCTTTATGCATAAAAGATGTGGCGAAGCCCAGACCAGAAAACGCTACAAATAGTTTATTTTTTTTAGATCTTATCGCATCCGAAGGCAGAAACTCGATTCATATTCATATGAATCCTAATCCTTTGTGATGAATATCATCAGATACGAGCAGAAAATCCTTGATACATTCTGACACTATAAGATTTAGATAAAATCTGGCTGGCGAAGAAGCGCTTCCTGTTTTGATTAATTCGTTTAATGCCTCGACTACTGTTTGACCTCTTACGTCAAGGTATGGAGATTATCTTTTGACGGAAACACTCGGACAATGCAGTGAATAAATGTGTCACACGGGAGATGGAACACAAGTGAGCGGACGTTTTACTTTCGTTGGCCTTCGCTGTTTATTCTAATGCGTCAAGAGCGTACCCTTGCATAGAAATGTACAACTGTACTTAAGAAAAATGGTATCTATTTAGAATACACCATCTACTTACATTGACTACATCGTTTTAGGGTAAGTAATATTTCTATATATAAAAAGCGTATGTTAGGAGTTTTGATCTGCAATAGGGGGGGGGCCCTGGGGCGGGGGTGGGGGGGGGGGGGGGGGGGGGGGGAAAAAAGAGAAAAAAAAAAAAACAAAAAAAAAAATTATGTTGGGGGTTGGGGGGGAATGGGGGAGAATAAAAAGAAAAAAAAAAAAAAAAAAAGAAAAAAAAAAAAAAAAAAAAAAAAAAAAAAAAAAAAAAAAAAAAAAATAATTAAAATTATAATAAATAACTCACCCCCCCCCCCCGCCGGGGGGGGGGGGGCGGGGGGGCCCGCCCCGCGACTTGTCTCTTTTTTTTGGGTGGGGGGGGGGGGGGGGGGGGGAAATTGAATAGTTTGGGTGGGGGGGGGGGGGGGGGAAAAAAAAAAAAATTGGTGGTATCCTCCCCGGGTGGGGGGGGGGGGGGGGGGGGGGGGGGGGGGGGTGGTTTTTTTTTTTTTTTTCTCCCCCGGGGGGGGGGGGGGGGGGGGGGGGGGGGGGGGGGGGGGGGGGGGGTGTGGTTTGGTTTTGGGGGGGGGGAAGTGGTGTGGAGGATTTTGGGGGGGGGGGGGGGGGGGGGGGGGGGGGGGGAAAAATATATTTTTTTTTTTTTTGTTTTTTTTTAAAAGGGGGGGGGGGGAAAATTGGTGTGAATATATATAAATATATTCTGGAAAAAAAAAATCCCCTTTAATATAGAAAAACCCCCCCCCCCCCGGGGGGGGGGGCCCCCCCCCCCCCCAGGGGGGGGGGGGGGGCCCCCCCTCTTTTTTGTTTAAAATAAAAAATTTTTTAAAATCCCCCGGGCCCGCGGGCCCCGGGGCCCCCCCCGGGGGGAAAAGGGGAAAAAAGGGGGAACCCCCCCAAAAAAAAAAAAAACACTGGACTTTGGGGATTTTTTTTGGGGGGGTGGACCCGTGTGGGTTTTTTTTTTTTTTTTGGGGAAGGGGGGGGGGGGGGGTGGGGGGGGGGGAAAAAAAAAAAAAAAAAAAAAAAAAAAAAAAAAAAAAAAAAAAAAAACAAAAAAAAAAAAGAGGGGGGGGGGGGGGGGGGGGGGGGGGGGGGGGGGGGGGGAACGTCCCCCCCCCCCCCCCCCCCCCCCCCCCAAAAATTTAACCCCCAAAGGGGGGGGGGGGGGGGCGGGGGGGGGGGGGTGGGGGGGGTGGGGGTGGGGGGGGGGGGGGGGGGGGGGGGGGGGGGGGGGGGCCCCCTGGGGGGGGGGTGGAAAGGGGGGGGGGGGGGGGGATAATAAAAAAATATACATATATATAAAAAAAGAGAGAGGGGGGTGGGGGGGGGGGGGGGGGGGGGGGGGGGGGGGGTTGTTGAAAAAATAAAATAAATAAATAAGAAAGGAAAAGGCCCCCCGCCCCCCCCCCCGGTAAAAAAAAAAATAAACCCCCTCCTTTTTTTTTTTTTTTTTATAAAAAAAAAAAAAAAATATTTGGTTGGAGAAAAAAAAAAAACGGGGGGGGGGGAAAAAAAAAAAGGGGGGGGGGGGGGGGGGGGGGGGGGGGGGGAGAGGAGGTTTTTTTTTTTTTTAAAATTTTTTTAATTTTTTTGTTTTTTTTTTTTTTTTTAAAATTTGGGGGGGGGGGTTTTTTATTTTGTGTGGGGGGGGGGGAACTGGGGCCAAAAAAAAAAAATTTTATTATTTTTAGGGGGGGGGTTTTTTTTTGGAAAAAACCCCAAAAAATAAAATTGGGGGCCAAGCGTGTTGTTTCTGGGCTCGTAATTCTATTTTTGCCGATATACGAGGTGTGGCTATTAAATAAACGAACTGCTGTCATAACACTCTTTTTATTCTTTACCAATTACAGTAGCAACTTTTTCGCCTTCAATGTACTCGCCTTGGCGGTCTCTCCACCGCTCCATACGACTTTTCCATTGTTGAAAGCAGTGCTGGAAGTCCGCTTCTGACAGCTGGTTCAGAACCTCCGTCGCTTTTGCATTAACCGCTTCCACACTTTCGAATCTTCGAATAAGTAATAAACCGCGATTCATCACAAGTAATCACCGTGTCTAACAAGCCTGGATCATAGTCTGGGGCTTGATTCTTTTTGCTCGGGAATGAGGAGTTTTGTCACCATTTTTGCGCAAACTGTGCGCGTGTTGAACGATTCATGCAACACATCCCCCTTTAAGCCATTTAAACCATTCAAAAACTTGTGTGCGGGTTTTTTTCAAAGTTTTCCTCAGTTTAACAAGAAACTTGAGATTAATCCGTTGCTCCATAAGAACAGTTTTCGACGCGTCACTGGTGCGTAGACTAATTCAAACGACTGCTACAGTCACACCGAACGACCCACTGGCTTGTCTAGCGAACTCGAGGTGGAGAAAGTTTCATCAGACACCGTTCTGTTCAAACTTGTCGCGACACGCTCCGTGCTATCAATTGCATCAATTCGGTTATTTAATAGCCACACCTCGTATAATAGTTATTCTTTGATCACTAGTTAAACTGAGGTAGCATTTTCTAATAAAATGTTGTTGATAAGTTTGTTGATATTCTATATTGTGAAATAAATGTTGCTGCTCTGTTGAATCAAAAGGTTGCCTGAAACAGAAAATGTGATTATTGTAACCAACCAACCAAACAATTTCCAAGCTATTACCACCAATGTTTAATTGTTGACAAATATGTTTTAATTTTCTGTCAATGTATATTTTCATGACATGGCAACATATTACGCTAATCATATGCGTTTAGTTGCTTCATCAAAGACAAATGTCATTTTATTAATGTAACATAATTCTTATTGAACTGAAACACGAACGGATGAATGATACATTTTTAATTTAATCCGTTTGACTGCCATCTTTCAAAGACGGAACGGCACAATGTCCAAATAAATCAAGTATTTATTACCTCGAAAGCATGTGGTCAACGGACATAATAAAAGCGCGATTGAATTGGTTTAACATGCCACATACGGTAAAAAGCATTCAGGAGTCCAATAAAATACGAGGATTATGGTATCGAATCGCCTGGATCGTCGTGGGTGGCACCGTAAAAGACGGCCAAATAGCTTTTTGTATAAAAAATAGATCTCCGCCGTTGATTTTTAATATTATTTATATCTGTTATCTGCTGCCTCGCCTTACTTATCTCTCATAAAGCTCTTCTATATGAAGCAAAGAGGATTTGGATAATATGTAAGTTGCACCTATCTAGAAGCCCCTTAAAAATGAATACGAGCACTATACATAGAATAGTTTAAGTATTTTAGTAGATTACGGAGATGTAATACATAGCCACAACTGTAAAACGGAGCCAACCATTTTATCCTTGGCCTAATGTCAGAGAAAATCAGTGCTTACGTTTTTCTTAATAATAATATTAAAAAAAAAACTTCATGAAACAGTATTTCAGCCTGGTGACTTTAGTACAGCACTTTGTTACGAAACCAATATGAACTGGGAACTGAGATCCAAACTGACATATATAAATACTGATATTATACATAATATATATAGGTACAACCAGGTCTACGTGTATTACTTCAATACTAGTACTGGACTGCGTGGAGTAAGACCCTAAGATAGCTAATTGAAGCCAATATGACTCTGACTTAGGTGTTAGGACACAAACGTCACAAATACAAATGAAATAACAAGAGAATATCGTTTTAGCGTATTAGGACCACACAATTACTATGGCGTGGTAAAACCATGCACAAATATACATGGCATATTATGACTCATGATTTGGTCTTCGAAATTCCTCCAAAAAATTTAAATTATCAGAAGTTACGTGGATCTGTACGTCGTCTTGGAAGTAGTTAGTAGTCTGTTATGATATCGCGCCAATTTCAGAGTCTCTTAAAAAATGGTCAAATTTCTTTTCGATGTGGTCGCCAACATGCAAAATTTCTGAGAATGCAGTGGCCTTTCTATAAAGATTTTCAGAGTTCCACATTCTCATTTGTTTAGAATCAACATAATCAGAATGGTAAAACCATGCCTCGTCAGTAAAAAAAGGTTTTTTACTCATAAACCACTGTGAAAATTGTATTCGCTGCGATTGGTCGTTCGGTAACAATTCTTGGACTGAGCTTAGACGATAAGCATGCATATGAAAGCCACATTTCAGGATCGAATTGCATGTTCCATAGGATACATTTACTTGCTGGCTTAAACGTCGAATGGGGACATCCTTTTAAATGTCCTTTTAAGAAGACTTTTTTGAGAAAGGAAAGGAATTTTTTAACTCCATGTGTGATATTCTAAAATACATACCGCTAAAATATCACAGTGTCTTTTGTGAGAGCTGGCCAGATACAGATTTAATTTTGATGTCTTCCTTTAGTTTGAGTGTTGGTGGGCGAATCGTTGTTTCAAAAATATGTGGCTGTTAAATAACCGAACTGATGCTGCTACCAGCGTGATGTGAGAGTGTCGCGACAAGTTTGAACAGAACTGTGTCTGGTGATACTTTCCCCACCCTGAGCTCGCTGGGCAAGTAAGTGGGTCGCTCAGTTTGACTGTAGCAGTAGTTTGAATTAGTCTACGCACCAGTGACGCGTCGAAACAATGTTAAATGTTTAGAGGGAGCAACGGGTTAATCTCAAGTTTCTTGTTAAACTGGGGAAAACGTTTACAGAAGCTTATGCAATGTTAAAAGAAGTGTACGGGAATTAATGTTTATCCCGCACACAAGTTTTTGAATGGTTTAAACGGTTTAAAGAGGGACATAAAACGACCGAAGATGATCCGCGCCCCGGACTGCCCTCAACGTCAAAAACACGAAAACATTGAAAAAATTGATAAATCAGTCCGCGAATATCGTCGTCTAAGCATCCGAGGGTTTCCTGAAATAACAGGAATCGACAAAGAATGTGTTTGCTAGATTTTGTATGAATCGTTCAACATGCGTAAAGTTTGCGCAAAAATGGTGCCAAAACTATTCACTCCCGAGCAAAATGAATCAAGAATGAACATTTGCGCTGATATTCTAAACAACACTCACTGCGGTGGGGGGGGGGGGGGGGGGGGGGTTAGTGGAGAAGAGGGAGGGGGGGGGGGGGGGGGGGGAAAAAGGGGGGGGGGGGGGGCCCCCCCGGGGGGGGGGGGGGCCCCCCCCCCCCTTTAATAAAAGGGGGGGTTGGGGGGGGGGGGGGGGGGGCGGGGGGGGGGGAAAAAAAGGAAGAAAAATTTTGGCGGTATTTTTTGCGCACGAAAAAAAAAGTGTTATGACAGCAGTTTGGTTATTTAATAGCCACATCTCGTATGTGTGTGTTAAGACTATTTTTTTGTTGGTTATATTAATAATAATAATAATACTCACCCTATAATTACTCCGAAGAGAAACCCCTTAGGTCCCTCTCAGGGATCTGTACGGAAAGGAGTGGCTATTATTATTATTTGCCATGGCGCACTGGGAGCGACTTAAGATTATTTCGGTAACGCATTTGCTTTACAGTTCTGAGGAAACTCAGAAAACTCAGAACATTACCAAATCTAGGACATGTGCGGTTGGATTGGCATCTATGCATCCACATATATACACTAGTGTATTAGTGGTTGCACATCAAGCCCTGACAGGGAAAGCGAGACAATTAAAAATCGTCTTCCCCGGCCAGGACTCGAACAACGCGCACAGAGGTATCGCGACTGGAAATACGGTGCTTTAACCCACTCGGCTACCGTGCCCATGTAGTTGCAATAAACATTGTGCTAACCGTCTCTTGATCTTTCTGTCATGAAGTACTTCCAATTTGGAGAAACTTCTGCTGGCGCACGGTTTGTAAGAAATGTCAGATTCACTGATCACTATTAGCCTCTCTTGGGAACAAAGCGTGCCCCTAAATACCGGGATCGTGCGAGAGCGCCTCGTGGTTTCTTTCGACGCACGCACCGGCCCAAAAAAAGGCGATCCGTTTGACGGGCCGGCCGTCAAAAGTGAGCCGCTGACAAAAGGAAGAGCTGTCCGTCCGTCGACAGGCCCGAACGGTCCAAAACGGAGCGGAACAAAAGCTTTCAATTAGTCAGCACGCCGGCGGATTCTCTTTTCGCGGTGAGATATGCGTTCGGCTCTTCTTCGGCATTGTCTTAGCGGACGGGCCGTTTTAGAAAATGTAACGCGCCGGCGATGATTCGTGAGAACGTGGCGAAATCGGACCGAAACGATTGACGGCTGGTATGCGGCTGAGCTCAATGGGCGTCCAAGAAAACTATACAGAGTTACAAAGTATTTTCGTAGTCATTTAAGGGGACCGCCTACATTAGGAGGTCAAAATCAAGCACTTTTTCGTGATTTTTTTACAAAGAAACCACACAATGGATTGTTTTGAAATTTTACTGTTTATTATGTATATCAAAAGGTTTACAAAAATTTTTTTTTTATTAAATTTCATGTTTAAATAAAAGTTATTAATAATTGAATGCCGATGCCTTTGAAAATTTCTTCTCCACGGCATGCAGGATAGCGTCCCATAGAATCATCTGAATCATAAAAATTAAAAATGTTTGTATAGTTTATGAGCTTACAGCTTCTATTTGAACTAAAAAAAAATTATGAATTTATTAATATAAATAAAAAAAATTGTTGTTTAAACAAAACAATTGATTTTTTGTGGAAAATGTGGCCAAAAAAAAAAATAACTTTTTTTTGGCAATAATTTTTACTGATTTTTTCAGTTCAAATAGAAGATAATTAAATAAACTTTAATTAAAAAAAAGTCGATCCGTCCAGTAGTTTTTGAGTAATCGTGCACGCCAATTTGGAAAACATCGTTTCGAGAAAAACGCGTTTAAAGTGTTCGTACATGACAAATAGTCGATAAAAAATTTTTATCGTTTATTTACCTTAACTTTTTGGTCAATCTGCTATCCCTGCTCCATAAGAAAGTCAATCCTCTTCTTCAAACAGTGCATTCCTTTGTAATTGTTTCGGTTTGATTCGGCTTGATTCGGCTTCGTTCTACCGACGCTTCGCGCTCGCGCACTATATATTATATTTCGACTGTTTACAGTTCGATTTCGGACTTGAAACTTTGGGAGCATATTCTACAGATGATATACTTTCAATTGAAGCAAAAAAAATAATCGATTTTTTTACCCCCTAATTTAGGGGTAAAACCCCTTAATCGGTTGACGACAAGAATGATCGGGGAAGAGTTAAATTTGAATAACATCACTGTTCATCAGGTTTTGACTAACGAATTGGGTATGAGAAAAATCTGCGCAAAAATGGTTCCAAAAAACTTTTTCCAGGCGACATTTTGACGACAAGAATGATCGGGGAAGAGTTAAATTTGAAAACATCACTGTTCATCAGGTTTTGACTAACGAATTGGGTATGAGAAAAATCTGCCAAAAATGGTCCAAAAGGACATCAGGAGAGAAAGTTTGACTTTTTGACTTTGATTGAGAGTTTGATTTTTTTACAGTGTTTTGACTTTTTGGAATCGATTGAAAATGATATCCATTTTATGGAACGTGTCAATACTGGTGATGTGACTTAGGTATTTGAGTACGACCCGGAAACCAAGCGCCAAAGCATGGAATGGCACACTTCAAGCTCTCCAAGACCCAAAAAAAGCAAGAAGGACAAATCCTTAAAAAGGAATTAACGATGATCGACTTGTTGACTGGCTTGATCCATGAGCTGTCAGTAGAAATCAAAAGATGCGTCTATCGACTTTGTCGAACATCACAGTTGATCAACGAATCAAAAATACCTCACTTTTTTACACTAAATAGACATAAAGTTCAGTTAAAACCAAAATGACCGATGAAGATATTGTCGTTCCGCCTTTGTTTTTACTGCCTCTGAAAACAAATAAATTACCACACACAAGCAGATTCTGGGCTGACTGGGCTCTACCAAGTCTTCAAAGTAGAAAACAGTACAGTAGGTACAGTAAAAATCTTAATATACTGTAGACTTAAAATCTTACTGTCGCATGAGATTAAAATCCACATGCAATCATTTAAAAACGTCTTCATGACAATAGAATCATTGTTTGGTGCGGTTTCACAGTTATTTTCATCTTTGGTCCATATTTTTCGAGGAAATACAGAATGATGAGATTGTAACTGTAACTGTTACTGTTGAACGATACCTGCAAATGTTAAGAGATGCAATTCCACAGTTACAAAACGAGGAAGTAATTGAAAACATCATTTTTAAACAAGATGGAGCACCCTCTACATTTACCGACTAGTTAAAGACTTGTTAACTGCTCTGTTTCAAGGTCGTGCTATAACCAGGCATTTTGGAAATTAATGACACCTGATCTGAACCAACATGACGTTTAGAATACGACCAACAACGCTGGAAGAATTAAATCGCGGTATTAGGAAGAAACTTGCTGCAATTCAACCCGAAATGTTGTATAATTTGGAGGAAAGCTTGATGGTATTACACCACCAAAATGGAAGTCATATTGGTCAGTTATGGTAACCAGCGTTGGACATAAAACACCATAGTACTCAAGAAATTAAGTTTCTATTTATTTTTGTTATTGACTTCTTAATTCGTACTATAATGACTTGAAATACATGCCTTACTTTATGATTACCTTGTACTTATATAGCTCTTGTTTCTTATTACAATATTATCAGTTAGTTTTGCCATGCTTCTTTGTTAAAGATCATATTATATTTTAATTTCTCTATACTCCCTCCTCAAAAAAAGACAACGTAAAACCATGTCACATGAATATTTGCTCCCTTAAAGGTACAATAAATCATTAGATAGTGGACCAAAAAGAACAAAGAGTTCCATTAGTTATAATTTATTACATATATGTGTGTTGCTATTTTTTTCTGTATCTATATAAAATACTCATCCCTCTTACTCCGATTATTGTGGAATATATTTAAATTTATCTAAACGAACTAAAAATCTAAAGTCGCTATTCCTATTCCCACTAATAAAGTAACCGTCATTTTGTCTTCAGTATCCATTCGTTGTTGATGAACTATTTTAATATCAACGTAGAGGAGATAAGAACTAATAGATTACCGCGGTATCTCTTACTGATTAACAGAAATTGCTGTCTTGTCTTTACAAAATATGTAGAAATAGAAGGAAATGAGTATTTGTATCTTCGGGTATACTTTTATTGCTGAGAAATAATTTAAATGGTAACATTAAGATGATAAGGTAAATTAGAATATCTTGTCTATCGTATTTATGGAACATCTTTGGTTTTTCAAAACGGTCAAATAGAGATTAAGTGAAATACGTGTACCTTTGGAATTCTCAACATATCACATTTTAGTCGTAAATATTAAGTGGTATTACAGGCATTTGAGCTTTATTCTACATTCCTTTAAACTTTCCAATACATTATTTGCCCGTAGTTGACCCTTTTTGTGAAAGTAGTCAGATGTACTTTAGTTTTAAAAATATATCAATGCTATGTAAAAAATATTTAATAAATATTATGTCTGTTCCCAATAAAGCTCTTAATTTTTAAGAATTTTTATTTCACTGTCAGTGGTCATTGCCTTGTGTAACAAATCTTTGACCATTTTAGTGGGATTTAAAAGTGTTACGCATATTACAATAAACTTACGCCTTATCTTTGCTGCTGTTGCCTGTGAGAAATTTTGTTGAGTCTATGAATTATCGATTCACTAAGATACCAAATAAATCCTATAACAAACATGTATATCTAAGTCGATAAATATTGATGGAAATAAATAAAGGTATAAAACAGTGGAGTATGTTTCTGTAACATAAACATCAGAAAAAAAGATACATATAAACAGAAACTATAACAGTAAATTTTACTTAAGCATGTAAAAACATTAAGTTATCTTTATTACTTACTAAGTCCCCAGAACGACTATCGAATACATCTATTATTTAAATATAATAACCTTAATCCAATAACAAATGTTGCTTGATCAATATGTGACTTACGAAATTAATTTAAATAGGGATATTATTGATAAAGTGGATTTAGACGTTATGGATACACTACCATATAAAGAAGGAGCTAATTTGGTAGAATAATAAAGAAGTATTATAACATAATATAATCAAGGAGCACATAATAGAAAGTCAAATACGAGGTGTGTAAATTAAGTAATGAGACTGATTTTTTAAAATATTTTTATTGTAATAGAATTATAATTCAGTATTGTCTCCTTCTCCTAAAATAATTTCCTTGGGAAGCCACACAGAGCTGGAGACGGTTCTTCCATTCCTCATAGCATTGCTGGAACTCATAAACTGGAATAGCCTTCAGCTGGTCGGTTACAGCCGTTTGAATGTTTTCTATGGTCCCAAACTGACGTCCCTTGAGGTGATTTTTCAATCTCGGGAAGAGAAAAAAGTCAAAGGACTCAAGTCAGGCGAATAAGTAGGCTGAGGAGCCACAGGAATGTTTTTACTGGTTAAAAACTCTTTAACTGAAATGGTTGTGTGACAAGGCGCGTTGTCGTGATGCAACATCCTAACATTGTTTTTGATGTTTGGTCTCACACGCATGACTTTTTTTCGAAGTTTTTCAAGAACCGACGATCTGAACGCACAAGGTTCTATCAATATTTTCATCGGCTCTTGAAGATTCCTTCCGCTGCATGGTTCATCTTCAATCGACTCTCTGCCTTTTGCGAATGCCTTAAACCACCGAAAAACTGTCTCTGTGGGCTGAAGTTTTGCAAAAGTATCCATTGCGCTGTGTCTGATACAAAACCTGATAGCACACCTGATTGCTCAAAATTCATGTCACTCATTTTTAAAACGCATTAAAAAACGGTTTACGAAAACAGTAAAACTTCACGACATTGTAAAAAGTCAAACTTGTTTCTAAAACGTCATGGTGATATTGTTTTAAAAAATGCAGAAGTTAATTCACAGTCTAGATCAGCTGTTTGTGAAATGTCTGTCCATTAGAAAATGGTTTGATGAACTTGGCAAGTTTTTAACATAACAATTGTTTAGCGTTAATGGAATATCCAAGAAGAGTTCTAAATTGTGATCAAACTGCTCCAAAGATTGGAAATTTGCTTGGATCAAAATGTATAAAAACATTATGAAGTAGTTACAGGAGCCCAGAAAGAACGTATCACCTTCCTTTCCTTTGTTACACAAAGTTGTGTTCCAAAAATAGTAATTTCTGGAAATGTTAATGAACATTAAAATTAAAGATAAGTTTATGAATAAATAACAATAAAAATCCATTTACCTTGCTCTTAAGCCATCACTGCCATCCTTGCCATGAAATTGCTACTCAATGCAATTTTGTCATTTCGTTCACAAATATTTTAACTAGACGTGAAAAAAATTATATCTACCTATATATTTGTCATCGGTAGACATCCAGGTCCCAAAACATGTAAAAAAAAACTGGGGAAAGATTAAAACTAATATAATAGAATCGTTTATTTTCAAGGATGAGATATGCAGATTCTGCTCCATTTTTTTTTAATTACTCACGCCTAAAGTATGCGAAACAAACAACGTAGATGAGACATTTTTTTTTCAACCACAGAACGCTCTTTAAATTATAATAGTTCGAATGCAAATCAGCGTATCAGTATGTTGTCTGTTAACTGTCGGATAATGTCAACAGTCGCTACCGTAACGAAACAAAAGCGAAACGCCATTGAAATTCAACCGGGGGCGTCGAACATAACCTTATTGTAACACTATTGTTTAAACATACATGTAAATATTACGGTTTGTAAATTATAATATTATATTTTTCTAGGCCTATTTACCATTCAGCTAATTAACTTTTCATAATGTCAAGAACGTTACGCGGTGATTAATCGTTAATTTATTGTAAACAATGAGGAAATATGCGTGGATGAATTAAATATATAGCGTAGACGACGCCTACCAGGATACATCTGCCAGGTCATAATCCCATATTTATTGGAAAAAATGTAAGGCATTTTTATTCATAGTCAATTCTTGTCATTCTTGCCAGTTACAAAATAATTCGGTTTTGTTTTGTTTTTCTAATAATAACAACCTTTGAAGACGAATTAATGAAGTATTATCTTGTCACTAGAGGTCGGAAATCAGGGGTACATTCCAGGACCGTATTTAGATGAACAATATAATTTGAAATTCGACATACGAGGTGTGTAAATTAAGTAATGAAACTGGCAACCTAGCGCCCGATCTAGCAACTCTGCGGAGACGGGACGGGAAGGGCGGTAGGTTAACATCTAATGCACCTTAGTACAATTTTGAACTTGTTAGAGTCATTTGTTTGTTCTTTGTGACTGTTTTCGTAAACCGTTTTTTTTTCTAGTGCCTTTTATAAAAGAGTGACATTAATTTTGAGCAACGGTGTGCTATCAGGTTTTGCTTCAGACATAGCGCAAAGGATACTTTTGCAAAACTTCAGCACGCCCACGGAGACAGTGTTTTTTCAAAAGACCAAGTTTTTCGGTGGTTTAAGGCATTCTCAGAAGGAAGGGAGTCGACTGAAGATGAATCACGCAGCGGAAGCCCTTCGTCGAAGAATGATCGGGGACGAGTTAAACAGTTAAATACCAATGTTCATCAGATTTTGATTTTTGTTTGTCATCAGTTTGAAGAACCGTCTCATTAATTTTAATTCTCAATTACTTCTTTTGGATAAGTTGTATTTACTGTTACTTGATAAGTCTTGTTTCACTGTATTTATTTTGATTCGACTATGAAAAAAATGCAAAACTGGTTCCATGATACCCTCGATCCGTCCATTATATTAACGTCTTGTTAAACCTAGTTTTCTATCAATTCTTAGTATTCTCAATATATTTTAGCTATTCTAAATATTGCATCGAATTTTTGTTCCATTTTTTCCCCATTTAAATGAAACATAGGTACGCAACACTTGCATGTTTTCACAATTTTTAAACTTTTGCAAATATTACATTTGCTGCTTATATGATTGATTTTTTTACAGCACGTTGAGGTCGAAATCGTTTCTTTAGCATTAAAAAACTAGTTAAAAATGCGAGTATATCTTAGTATAACATGAAAAATATGCAGTATCTATTACCTGCATTAAAATTAACCTAATTAATGCAAAATATTCATTTTTTTTAAACTTCTACATATCCTCATTAAAGGTAAACATTGTTGTTTTCGATTAATTAAAACAGTTATTTTAAACAATTATGTCTGTTACATTGTGTGCATTGTTATTCAGTCGTTGTAAGCCGAGAATTCAACGAAAACTGCATTCTAATGATAAAGGAACTGATTACAGTGAATATCTTTCTCATCATGATACACAAAATATTTTCCGTTCCGTTTACATTTCAGACAAGGTTGGTCTATTATTAGGGATGAATCAGTTGAATGACTGGAAGAGTGGGCTATGTTCTATGCAACTGGCACATATAGAATGGAATCTAATCGATGTCCAAATTATATTGTGTTCATACCATTTGAAGACCATAAAACTCTATCCGAATACGAAAGCAGAATATAGATTTGTTCATCACCTAAGGGATCTACCGACCTGGGAAAGAAGAAAATAGATAAAAACGTTGTTTTTTTTATTTTTTTTTTAATGCAATAATTAACATTCTAAGTTGTTATATGTATGTGGCTGTGTAATACGAGGTGTGGCTATTAAATAACAGAACTGCTGTCATAACACTCTTTATTAGTTACCAATTACAGTAGCAACTTTTTCGCCTTCAATGTACTCCCCGTGGCGATCTCTATACCGCTCCGTACGACTTTTCTATTGTTGAAAGCAATACTGAAAGTCTGCTTCTGTCAGGTGGTTCAGAACCTCCGTCGCTTTTGCTTTAACCGCTTCCACACTTTCGAATATTGTCCCTTTCAGTGTCACCGTGTCTAATAAGCCTGAATCAGTATCAATGTTGTTTAGAATGTCAGCGCAAATGTTGGCACCATTTTTGCGCATGTTGAACGATCCATGCAAAATCTGGAGAACACATTCTTTGTCGATTCCTGTTATATCAGCAATCCCTCGGATACTTAGACGACGATCTTCGCGGATTAATTTACCAATTTGTTTCAATGTTTTCGTCCATTTTTGACGTTGAGGGCCGTCCGGGGCGTGGATTGTCTTCGGGGGTTTCACGTCCCTCTTTAAACCGTTTAAACCATTCAAAAACTTGTGTGCGGGATAAACATTCATTCCAGTACACATATTTTAACATTGCACAAGCTTCTATAAAAGTTTTCCCCAGTTTAACAGGAAACTTGAGACTAACTCGTTGCTTCATCTGAACCCTTAACATTTTTTCGACGCGTAGACTAATTCAAACGACTGTTACAATAAGAGACCCTGTTTCACGAGTCAGGATGAGGAAAGTATCACCAGACACAGTTCTGTTCAAACTTGTCGGGACACGCTCGCAGCACGCTGGTAGCAGCATCAGTTCGGTTATTTAATAGCCACACCTCGTATACAAGTACAGTAAGCAGAATATTCCCTCTTTTTTGTGCACTTATGCACTGCTATTATTTTGCACACAGGTGTACACTGTCAATTTATAATTATTTTGTTTATCTAAAGTCTATGCATTAATAGATCTTCTGTGAGATACATACGTACTTGTTTGAGGGTACACAATGTGAATATTATGATTGTGATGGATGTCAGAGCTTATTATTTAAAAGGCGTATTTGTAAACACGTCCTGGAATTTTAAAAAGGCAAACAAGCAAATTAATCCCGACGATCCAGACTAAAAGGCCTCGATATTTCCCTGTCAGCCGTCATCGCCTTAGAAATGCCCTGTTACAAATGCGTTACACCATTTTCAAATTTGACAGAATAATTAACAGAGATAGACTTATCTCCGGTCGAAGACAATTACGGCCCACCTGACAAATTGTTTACGAAGAAGGCTATTCCGCGGGTTTTAAAGGTCCATTTCTCAAATTAAAACTCGCCATACAAATTTAATATCGTCCATCGCGAACAAGCGCCGTAATTTGAGCGGTATTTTTCATTCTTATGGGCCATGTCAGAGGCATCAATCACGGACGTAGATACGTACAAAGGATGATAACGCGAGTTGCCTGTAAGTTACGTTGTTGCACTTAAAATATCATTATCTTGCACAACGAACACGATTGAACGTACACTGTTCGCGAAAGTTCGCAACGTATGGGAGAACCGATTATTATTATATTTTTTGATCATTGCATTTCGGAATACGAGGTGTGGCTGTTAAATAACCGAACTGATGCTGCTACCAGCGCGCTGTGAGCGTGTCGCGACAAGTTTGAACAGAACTGTGTCTGGTGATACTTTCCCCACCTTGAGCCAAGCCAGTGGGTCGCTCAGGTTGACTATAGCAGTCGTTTGAATTAGTCTACGCATCAGTGACGCATCGTCGAAAAAATATTAAGTGTTCAAATGGAGCAATGGGTTAATCTCAAGTTTCTTGTTAAACTTAGGAAAACTTTTACAGAAACTTTATGCAATGTTAAAAGAAGTGTACGGGAATTAATGTTTATCCCGCACAAAAGTTTTTGAATGGTTTAAATGCTTTAAAGAGGGACGTGAATGACCCAAGACCATCCGCGCCATGGACGGCCCTCAACATCAGAAACGGAAGAAAACATTGAAAAAATTGGTAAATTCCGCGAAGGCATGCTTAGACGCGTCTAAGCATCCAAGGGCTTGCTGAAATAACAGGAATCGACAAAGAATGTGTTCACCAGATTTTGCATGAATCGTTCAACATGCGCAAAGTTTGCGCAAAAATGCTGCCAAAACTCCTCACTCCCGAGCAAAATGAATCAAGAATGAACATTTGAGCTGTGACATTCTAAACAACATTGACACTGATCCAGGCGTGTTAGATACGGTGACACTGAAGGCGACAAGATTCGAAAGTGGGGAAGCGGTGAAAGCAAAAGCGACGGAGCTTCTGAACCAGCTGACAGAAGCGGACTTCCAGCACTGCTTTAAACAATGGAAATTCTTATGGAGTGGTGTAGAGATCGCCAAGTGGAGTACATTGAAGGCAAAAAAGTTGCTACTGCAATTGGTAACGAATAAACAGTGTTATGACAGCAGTTCGGTTATTTTATAGCCACACCTCATCTCTTTTTGATAGTATGAATTTGGGAAAGTAATTTTGCGTAAATAAGTTTACGGTTTCTTGTCTGTAAAATTTTACAAACATCAAGGTTTTGTATTTGTATTTATCGTTTGTTTACTGTGGGTTCCTAAAATTCTCTAAGTTTTAGTGAAGAAACTCGTAGCACTTAAATTAGCATATCTATGTATTTTCTCTAAAGATTCCTCGGTCTAGACACCAGAAGTAGTGAGAAATGGCTAACCCTACTAGCCACTAATGGGAAAATTGTAAATTGAACTATATATATGTATTATACATTTAGTGAACGTAATAAATAAAAAAACTGGACGTTTTCCACGAAACACCGAACTACTACAGTTTTCTCGACGCGCGTTTCGCCAACCAAGTTGGCATCTTCAGGAGAAGATTAAAACTCTCTAAAAAAGAATTTTTAATCTTCTCCTGAAGATGCCAACTTGGTTGGCGAAACACGCGTCGAGAAAAGTGTAGTAGTTCGGTGTTTTGTGGAAAACGTCCAGTTTTTTGTTTCTACGTCGAAGGTTCCAGTACCCGCTCCAGGAACGTAATAAATGTGTATTTGCCAATATTAAGGTCAAGTTTGTTTGTATGACACCAAAGTTCAAGTTTAATTAGGTCTCTTGCAAACGAACACTGTCCTCTAGATCGTTAATGGGGGAATATATTCTGAGATCGTCATGATAGAAAAGTGTCTGGCATTCCTTGTTATCTAAATCGTTTACGAACAAGAGAAATAGCAGTGGACCCGAGTTTGAACCCTGAGGAGTTCCTCATGGTTCGTATAGGGTCATAGTTGTAAGACGTGGAACCGTTGAAAGTTACATATTGTGATCGATCTGTTAGGTATGGCTAAAAAAAAGGTATTAATGTTACTATTCACCTTACTTTCCAGTCACACAGTTTAAGAGGTGCGGCAGTTAAATAACGAGACTTTTTATTTTCCGTCCAAAGTGACAAGACTGAACTGAAAAGGTTGTATAATTGCGTTCTGTAGGCTGAACTGTTTTATCAAATTAACCAAAAAAAGATCAAGATGTCAAAGTCACAGAACAAAACAATACTCATTTCCATCTTCATCCAAGGTGTGGTCTATAGGGAATTTGTGCAGAGAATCTCAAAGTCCTGAAGCGCCTGAGAGAGATAGGGTGGTCCTAGTTCGTCCAGAGTTGGCTAAGAGTGGATGGGTGATGATTATCATAACACTCCATTACATTCGGCGTTGATTATTCGTCAGTTTTTGGCTAAGAAAGATATTTGTTCGCTCCCCCAGTGCCAATACAAACCTCACATCGCCTCCTGCGACTTTTTCTTTTACCATAAAATGGAGAAGCTGATAACGGGTACCCATTTTGAAGATGTCAAGGACACTCAAACGAAGAGAAAGATAATTTCGAAGGACTTGGAAGGACGAAGGGCCTGTTTTTCCAGTTAGGAGGACCTTTGGAAGTGGTTCATAGAGTTAGGAGAAACGTATTGTGACGGTCTGTAGCCATAATGTTATTGCACTCTTCAATATTTGAATCACTAATTGCAGAAAGGGGACATCTCCAAATTCTACAAAATTGAGATTTTCGCATATTCTTGTTTTAGGAGGGTATACGCATGTTTACTGTAAAAACGAGACATATCACCGCATTACACTAGATGTTATACCAAGTCAAAGTTTTAGTGTACTGCAAAAACGGGTCATGTCCGGAGATATCCCCTTCCTGCAGTAAGCGTGAGTTCGGACTATACAGGAATATATTGAAGTAATCGCAAAAGCATCCAATAAGTCAAGACAATTTTTTTATTGTGCCTGTAACCAAAGATATGGTATACGACTATAAAAATTGGTGGCCCAGTTTTTATAAACAAAGTTGCCTCAGTAATGATTGTATCACGCACTCAGAAGAAGTCGTTTTCGATATCATCATACCTATCACCATCTAACCATTTTTTCGGCTCAAGAAGTTGCATGCGGAGAATTTATAAACAGTTTGGTTACACACACGTTCCGACTTAGAAATACAACAAAAAATCTTGGTTATCCCGTAGAAAAAGCGTATCCTGAAAAACTACCTATAAGTAAGAAGAAGATGGACCACATATTGTTGACCATAAAATTCGTTCCAGAAGAATATTCAGAATTTTGGCAGGACATTACCTCTTGGCCTACTGAAAATCCACCTGACATATAATAACACCATCGAATAAATCATTTTGTTAATGTACTTCAGAAGTATATTAAAGAATTCACATACAATACATTGTTTTCTTGGTATTTCCTTTTTTTTGAACTCCTTATACTGCAGAAAGGGGTTATGTCCATGTGTCAAATTTGATATTTCAGGGGTATTTAAAAGCTAACAGCACTCTAATTTTACATTACTTTGTCACTAACACCATTAGTAATATTCTGCCAAGAAATTGGTTTTATACGAATTATTGCAAAGAATGTAAATAGTTTTTTGTTGTTTTCTCGAATAGTAGAAAATGTGACATGTCCCCTTTCTGCAATTAGCGATTCATTTGCAGCCGTGCGTTTTTTTGTCTTTCGATCCTCACTCTTCCTTCCAGCCCCGCAACTTTTGCTTTGGGCTCATCGCGGGCGGCGACGCGGCGGCGTCTCGCTACACGTTTCACCGTAATCGTGCCGCTCCGACCTACGATCGTCCGCGTCTAATCGAGTGACCCCTGACAAGCCACACGTACTCCCCGGATCGCCGTAATTCGCCGAGTTAGCCGTGTCACTCGGACGTGACAACGAGGATCACGCGTGATTATGCCCGCGTTACCCTCTGCCGGCGGCGGCTCTCTCTCTAATCCGCGCCGAGCGAATCATCATCGCGTCGCGTCGCGTCAACTCTTCCCGGAACGCGGCGAGCCTTCTAGCCCAATCAACGGGGAGAAAACCGGTCACTAATTCTGCCGTCATAAGGTAAACACCCGTATTTGAATTATAATCAAAATGGCAGAAATATTCATTTAAAATTAAATTTTGTTACTAGATTAAACTAAATACCAAAGGGGGGTTTCGATAAGGCCCTTTATCAGCCCCCCTAAATCATATTTTTTAAAGTTTATTATCTAGATCATTCATATTTTTTTTTATAATATGAAAAATATAAAGTTTTCAAAAACACATACATTTTTTGTGTTACTTAATAGGATCTTTATGAAAATTACCACTTCACTTGAATTGTTTTACAAAAATACGTCATTTTTGTAGTTTTTTGCAATATTTATCTAGTTATTTCATATAGAGCGCAACCGAGTAACAAAGCGATTTTCATATATATGGTGCACAAATACATAAGCTATTACATACATAAACACTGACGTTTTCTATACTGCGCTCATGGTAAAAAATAAATTAATTGGATTTCGGATAATATTTAATAATGTATTGATTGACTGATTTTACTATATTTTCTTTCCAAAACTTCAACTTAGCCCTTGATTTTCTTTTAGTACTTATAGACGAGACGTTGCAACTAGTGTTCCTAGACGGCAGGGGCAACTGACGCATGCGCAATAGCGGGGGGCGGCATCTAAGCGCGCATTGGCTTAACAGTCCGCGCGTCGTTCAAACGTGCTTAAGTTAAACGCGCTGGGTAGCAGAGTTTGTGCGTTTGAACGACGCGCGGACTGTTCCGCCAATGTGCGCTTAGGTGCCGCCCCCCGCGATTGCGCATGCGTCAGTTGTCCGTGCCGTCTAGGAACTATGGTTGCGACGGCGTATCGGGGGAACGTTCTGACGTAACGTCCCGTTGAACCCATCCCCTCCGCTGGCATTAACGAGTTAGCGATGCAGTTGCATCAGTCAGTAAGTTTATTCATTGTATTCAAGATGCTGCAGCTGGATGGTCAGATCAAGAAGAAGAGTACTCTACGTAATATATTAATGTGATGTGCACCTTGTATAAGTTTGCTTTGTCAAAAAAAAAACCGACAATTATAATATTAATTAGTATATTTTGTCACTTCATTTTCATCAACTCTAAATCAAACATATACCTTAAACACATAAATAGAGCAAATATTGGCTGATGCTATATGTACTTGTAAATTTTAAGTGTATTCCTATAAAGACAATATTAAAATAAAAAAAAAATTCAGAGGGGCCGGTAAAGGGTCTTATCGAAACCCTCCTTTTCTTTGCAATGTTTTGATAAACCAACAAAATATTGAAAGAAACGATTTTTGATGAAAATATAATGCTTTCAAATCGTTTGCACATAATAAAATTCCGTACGGGTTAAATCGCCAAGAAAAGTATTGATATTAACTAGCTCAATTGTCCGTATCTGACAAATACTGGAACATATCGTAGGAAATTAAGAAAATGGCTAGGTCAATTGCCCGTATTTGACAAAGTGTACGAAATAATAAAATAATAAATTGTGAGTGAAAGAAAATCATATTATACTTTGTAAATGTTACGAAAACTGTCTCTTTCTCTTTCGGTAGATAAATTAAAATGCAAATAACAACATTTATTATGTACAAAATGGCAAAATAAAAACATTTTTCGTATCACCGCATAAGACTAACTTTCTTCCTGGGTAAGTAATAAACTAATGAGATTGGGAAACATAAAAAAATAAGTTAAATTCTAATCCAAACGTTTTTCTGGTAGAGATAACCAAAATTGTTTTCAGCTTTCTGGAATTATCGCCCAATTGTTTTAAAAGGTTTTCCACCTTAACTTTTTCAAAACCATTTGGGTGACCTTTGAAAGTTTGTGTTGGCATTGCGTCAATATGCTTTTTTAGTAAAAAAATCCAACACATCGTCATTTGATAATTTGTAATGAATAATAAATTCGTTTCTTTTGACTAATATTTGCGTTATTTTTGGAAATATAAACTTTTGGTGTTTGCTTTTTTAATTTGATTAGAAGAGCATAAATTATTCCAAATTTGGAAACCATTAAGTGAACTACCCACATCACTACCCACGTTTTTCTGTATACCAACAGCTTTGAGGCATACCATCACTATTATTGTTATATCGGCTAGACGCAAGTATAGTGGCGACAGACATAGCATCACCTCCATCGCTCTGGTTGGTGTTATCCTAATTGCGCCAGTTATGCTTAGACGAGCTATCTGTATTGACTAAAGACGGATACAAAAGCAACTGAATGCTTGTCAAGTTTACAGTTGCGTTTGTAGCCTCTTTAAGCCTCAGTCCTGCTTTGGTTTGTTGGTATTTGGACCACAAAAACAACAGATACATAAGTTATCATCGTTATTATGACAACAGTAACGTATATTGCCATCGTGACCACTTTCGGTTTTTGTTATTTTGGGTACCAAAAGTAACAAAAAGAAAAGTAGGACTTTACCAATACATTAAATAGAGAAGTGTCTAATTGGTATACCAAAGATCCTGGTTGACAATTTATAAAAAATATACTAGGTTAACATAAAATTAGATCAGATTACTACTAACACTGTCCATAAAATAACGAAGTATATTAGTAACAGTGGCACGGCTAGAGCAACAAAACAAGTTTCTCAGTCTGCTTATTGTATTTAGCTATAACCAGCAGGAAACTACAAAAGTTCTCATTAAAAATACGCAATAATTTATTGTTTTAATTAATTTTACTATTTTGCTGGATAAATGTATAAATTGAAACAATAATACAAAATAATTAACAAATAAATTAACCGCAGTGTAATTATAATTGCATTAAAGGCATTATTTATTTCACAAAAGGAGTTTCGCTAAGCGAATGTAAATCGAGTCCTCGCACGAGCTGCAAAAAAATCTCACATGCCCATTTTGAGAGGTCAAGGAGTCAGACCGTTCTGGGAAATAATGGACTTAAAGCGTCTACGTACAATTCAATGGTGCTTGCCTTATGGCGACCATTTTTTTCCGGTCAGTCATTTCTGTACACGCGTTTCGCTTCTTCAATATCGTCGCCGGGTATCATTCATCAATTCTGTCACAACAATGCCTATTCCGATTCTATCGTGAACGATCGGCATTCTTTATAACAGTATCAGTCTCAATTGTCAAACGATTAAAAAAATCAAACGAGGAAGCGTCTTCCACGACGTTATCTCCGAGTTAATTTGGTTTGACGTGTTCTGCGGTCAAGACCCAATTTGTCACGGTTTGCGTCTAGAGTACGATCAAATTAATCATCCAGAATGTCTGATTCTTTGTTCGAATGAAGTCCGGTGCTGGAACAGACGGCCAGAGACGAACTTGTTTGATTATTTTTTGCAGATGTCTTTTTTGTTAAGAGAAACGTTTTTATCAGATGCCTGATTTGAAAGAAATAGTGTAGACACATGAGATGATTCAAATACTAGAATTACAAGAATGTTGTTACACTGCAGACAACGTTGGTTTAGGGTAGAGCCCTTCTCAATCCATTGGAGTTTAAATAAGGTGAAAAAAGAAGACATAAAAGATGGAATACGAAGTTATGTATCAGATCCTAGTCATATCTGCAGCTAAATGCCATCCATTCGATTTTAAACTCCAAATAAATTGCTGCAATGGAGTTACTCCGTAGCAAAATAGATAATTATAAAGTTGGTACAATACAGTATGAAATACTGGTTAAAGTGAGTATATCAAGGAAAAAAATGAGTAGCTTGAGACCCAAGAACGTTGTCGTTCCGCTACGGCATAGAAAGTATCGCTTATGTGTGTATTTTCCTTGTAAATACGAATTAATTCGGTGGAGTTTAACATGAGAGCCACTCTGAACATCAGAGCCAAAAATGGAATTGACTGATTTAAATCATTTAGGCATAAGATATGAAAAATGTTGTACAATTTTCTTTCGCTTAATAAAAAAAGTAAACATTGTAGCTCAGCCAGACACTGAGTGTTGAATAAACTGCACAATGGAAAAGTGAGGCATAGTCGCTACGTTTTACATACTATAATCAATGGTGTGCGTTTTTGTGGTGCGTTTGAACATACTGACCCCTTGACTGCCGAAAACTTGGAGTGTTTTTTCGACTTGGCCCAAACTGCCCGAAAATTACAAATCTTTGTCCTATAAGTAAATGCTCTATTAATTCTTGATAATGTGTAAAATATAGTTAACATGTTTTCCTATATTTTTGGGAATTTTGAACATGATCCCGAGGTTTATTGGGTTCTATTTTGCACGCAAAATAGACTGGGGTTCTAGGGAAATGGCCATATTTCAGTTTTTAAAAAAATTTTGTCCTCATACAAGTTGTTGCATTTAAACAGTCTTATTTTGACAAACCGTATCATTTCTAAGTTGTCGTTGAACATTATGGTGTTGTCAAAATTTTGATCAAGTGCTCCTAATGGCCAATGTTGGGGGATATTGCCTCAAAAATATTTATGACATTAGGAAAAATTGTTTTGATTTCTCTTCGGACTCTCAAAGTTGCAAAATTGCTATTATAGAGCTCTCCCTCTAATCCTGGACTTTTTTCACAAACAAATTTGAAATTCGAGCGCCAAAAAATCGTGAAAAACAAGCCCTTTTGTCATAACCCTTTTTGCCACGACAAATCAGTTGCCACCAGAAAATCATAAGGGCATTATTAGTAAATAACTCCCGTGTTATGGAACGTCTTGTGAGTATTCCCCCGACTCCCAATCGAAAAATTCCCAATTCCCAATGTTTCAGCTTGGAAGGAGGAGGAGGAGGAGGGAAGCGCTCTGGAGCACCTCAGAGCCTGCTTGAACAACAGTGGTTCTCAAATATGGATTGATAAAAAAACATGAAACAAGGCCTTAGGCTAGACACGCACGAACGATTTTTCGCTCAGTCGAAATGAACGATTGGAATGCCCATTGGATTGGCCGATATGCCTACGTCTATTGCTTTAAATGAAGTATCGCGCAATAGCACGATTAAAGTTGACGATGTTTCCCTGCCGTTTGACTGCCTCGTCTAGTTGCGAGTTTATCGCATCACGTGGTTGCTGTTTATATGTCTAAAAAATGGATGACATACATATTGGTTCCAAAAAATTTATTTATCTAGTAGAAGCTCGTCCGACACGGTATGATAAAAAGTTAAAGTCATCGTCAAACACACTGCTTATAGACATTCTTGTATAGTTATTTTTTTTCCCGATGTAGCCTTATTTTTTTCAAAAGTCTGATAGAACTGACCCTTTTCTAGTCTTGGGCTGGTTTTAGGGTGGACCCAGTATCTTCTTTTTCGCTTTTTTTGGCGTAACTTCAGGAGTAAAGCACTAACACACTCAATTTCTACGAAATCCATTCTGTTTTTATTCCTGTCGCTTATGATAAACATGGACTGTGCGCGGTATTCCTTACGAAACCGATAAAAAATTGGCCGATTAGAAATCGCGCGAAAAAGAGCTGACTGGCTGGTAGAGGCGGCTTCTCTTACAAATGCCCGATTGAACGAAGTTGAGGATTGACAATGCCATGAGGAGTCTATTGTTAACAGTCCTCTTTTTTGCCTCAGGACTTTTTGGTATATACAGTTCACCAAAAATTGTATTTGTATAAAATCAGACAGCAACACTTGTGAAATCTCACTCCTGATGGACAATGTTGCTTAGACGCCGATCTCAGAGCTACAAGATAGTCTTTGTCGGTATATGTAAGTATGTTATCCACGCGCCGGTATTCTGCTATCCATCGGTGTGGATTTCTGCCTGTTTGCATAACTAGGTAATTGTCTCTTAAAGCATATCTTAGAGCACACCTGCGACAAATGGTTTTCAAGAATAAGACGGGCCAAATTCATCGCAACTGCATCTACATACATTCTCGGTACACTGCAGGTAGTCCAGGGCAGCAAGGCCATTGCAAAGGCACATGATGACGATCAACTTACTAATCGAAAACATTTTTGTTAGGATATGCACGGCAAAGAAATCGCAAACCTGACTGAATATCACATGCAAGATAATCCACAACAGATAATTTAAAACTACAAGACCTTCAGGGCCAAACCGCCAAAAATCGTAACAACAAAACTGTGTTCTATTTTTATTAAATTCTGTCTGTTGTTCTGTCTGTTATTTTCAATACGCCTACGATACTTGCGTAAGATGCAAGACCTGTGAATTTTTTATGGCCCCTGGCCGTCGCGCCGATGGCGGCGCGGTCATTGAATTTAGAGGCCATAAAGCACCCCATCGGACGCGCAAACGTGCCCGTCGAGAGCGAGAGCGCGAGTCGCCCAACGCATCGCTGCCACCTGGCTGGCGGCCGGCGACCGGCCGAATGTGGAGCACCAGCCCGATGGGCGATTGGACTACGCGCATAAAATAAACTTACGCCGCACGTATAATCGCCCGAGCAGGGTATTAATTGAGAGTCGAGGTGCATCGGCATTCGCCGAGTCTACGCGCGACGGGGATATAGATTACGTTCGTTATTCTCTCGGTCGCGGGAGAGGATGCGTCGAAATTTATACGTTATCGAAACTGATATCGTATGCGACGAGAATGCCGGACCGGACGGATGAGCGGACGCCTTCGGTCGCATGCATCGCCGCCACGGAGGTAACAGCGGCGGCCTCCGTTCATAGGGACCGCAAATGATAGCTACACGGAGAAAAGTCATTCGTCGACACAAAGAAATACTGATGACACAATCACACAAAAAAGTTGTTTGTACTGAATCGATATCCGATGTTAGACTTTGAGTTCCATGTACCCAACCTTTGCTAATCTCAAATAATGTTGTAAAATCGCCATTATTCTAGTTTAACGTGGGATAGATTGCTTTGGGAAGAGAGATAAGCCTCATAATATTTACTGATAATCACGTCCCCACATTAGGTTGGAAGTATTAACACTGCAGAAACCGGAAAGCACTGGTTCAGGACCTACAAACTCGTATGTTTACGAAACTGCGGGAAAAAACGAATTTTGCTCTAATTTTTCAACGTCAACATACCAAAAACTGAGATAGACGTACATATCTGTAAATTATATCACTCATCTATTTCATGCTTTCAAAAGCCGCATTTCAGCTTAAAAATATATATTGCCTTCAACTATAACGCACCTTTTTTTCTTCAAACGACATATGCACTGAGTTTATTTTGCATTTTATTCCTCTTCTTGATGTTTCCCTCTTCAACATTCAATCCTCAACATTCAATAGAAATCCGGTATCATGTTAATATCCCAACGTCCTTGATATCGGAAAATGAATCCATGTGAGAATGAAGGAAGTGCAGTTTAACCCTTTGCGCGCCGCAGCCGATTCCCTACGAAGCGCTTGAAAAGCAATCATTTCGTAGCTGTGGCAGGCTGTCACGCAGTAAGCGGTCTGTCGCTTGAAAATTTTTTTGTTTTTTGAAGCTATTGACTTCATTTTTTTTATTTAAATGTTAGAAGATGACCTTTAATTTGGTGTGACTTTCAACTTTTTTGGTATAACTTTTTCTGTTTCAAAAGCTTTGTGTAAAATTTCGGACTACAAAATTTTTGGATTTTTTTGGGAGGTTTTATTTTATTTTGCCAATATGAGGCTAAAATTTTAGCTCAGTTACGCACCGCGAAAGTACGGCAGAAAGCCTATCTTTCGAAGGAACAAACGGGACTCGAGTAGGAGTAACATTTTTCCCGCTTATATTTTTCCATCCACCTTCTGTGCCATTTCCATCACCACCCCCTTGCGCATTACCTCTACCCCCATCACCGCTATCATCACCACTTTCACTATCACTCAATCCATGGTTACCAATATTGTCCACAACTTCGCTTTCAAACATACTTCCGTCACTATCACTTATTATTAGGTAAATCCCATTCCTCGTCACTATCACCGGGGCTTCACCGACAAGCCTCGAGCGTCACGGCTAGATCAGTCGGGGCTTCACCGACAAGCCTCCGGCGCGCAAAAGGGTTAAGATTCATTAAACAACCTTGTTTACCGTAGTTGAAGACCATTTCCTTCACGGTTTGTTCGTAATTCGGGCTTTTCTTATTGCCTAAAAAGTTCTAGTCGACTTGTTTGAAACGGCACCAAGCAGCTCTCTTTCTCAGCTCTCACTTATGCCACCATGGAGGTAACCGCGGCGGTCTCCGTTCATAGGGACTGCAAATGATAGTTACACGGAGAAACATCATTCGTTGATACAAAGAAATACTAATCAAACACAAGCACACAAAAAAAGTTGTTTGTGCGGCGGATACGATGTGATTCCTACGTATTGTGAGCTGCTGAATCGATATCCCATGTTAGAATCTGAGTTCCATGTACCAACTTTTGCTAATCTTAATGAATGATGTGAAATCGCCATTATTCTAGTTTAAAGTGGGATATATTGCTTTTGTAAGATCCATTGACATCATCCTACTTATCTACTGATCACGTAGTCACGTCCCCACATTAGGTTGGAATTAGAACTGCAGAAACAGCAAATTTTATCAATATTACATGATCAAACTTAGGTCCGTTTTTCTTTTTATGTACCTGTATCTTCAATTTACACATATTTTTAAAAGTGCCTTAGTTGACGTTATCTGTCCATAGATCTAGAAAATGTCACTAGGTTAAGGAATTTTGAAGAGATCTCGCAACATCGCATTGGGTGGGGGGGGAGGGTTCGTGGAACACCTCATTGGTGGTTTGATATTAATGACGCATTGAAGACCAGACATTCATATGAAAGCAAAAGAAAGTATATTTAGAAGCCTGAATTTTACGGAAAGTTTTTATAAACAACTTTTTAAGGAACCAAAGAGCGAATGCGAAAATTTTAATCAACTATGATTTGTTATACTCCTACAAGGAACTGCAGAACAGTTTTGTATTAAGTGGTCATCTATGCACTGTTTAAAAGTACGATTTAGTGAAAGCTGGCTTGAACTATCTATGTAAATGAAACTAATGACAAGAATAATGTGTAATTAATGAAATTTCCTGATTTTTTTTATCCATTTATATTTAACCTTGTGGTTGCGAATACATCCAAGCCACGAGGTTATTAAAGAAACCCAAAATTTATACTTCAGAATATACCTGAAGCCTTTATGAGATTGTATGTATTTTTTGTTTTAAAATTTCTACATCAGTGGTTTATACTATATTCAAACACAGACTAAACTAATACTATTATGTAACTTGCACGTGTAACGCAATATTTTTTTATTGGAGCAGTTGCGTCATAAGGTCAAACAAATTAGAAACAAAACTTAATTACACCAATCCAGCTAAACACCGCATTCACAGATTTACCTACTGATTTTTTTATGTATACACTTACAGTTTTTATGTTTTATTTTGAATAAGGCACAATGGTTAAATATTATGCCTACACCTTCCGTATTGTGCACTTCGATATTTTCAAAACAAATTAATGATGTTTTTTGTTCCACACATCCAATTTAATTAATAACAGCCACATTGGCATCACCAAAAAAAAAAGCTCTTGGTCGTAGGGGAGAGTCGGGCAATTCCAATCGAAGATACCCTAAACTGTTTTAAAGCAGAAAGTAGGTATCTGCATTTTAAATCCTTACAATGAATGTCTTCTAAGTCCTCAACGGAATGTCAGTTACAGTTTCTTAATTCTCTTTCAAATAACCTTATTTAACTGCATTCATCAACTGATACATTTTTAGTTGAATTATCTTGAAGGAAACATATTTCTGAATCCATTGAAGATGAATCTGAATATTTGTAAGTAAATGTTGGAAACACTGGAAATAGTAATTTATTTCTCTATCATGTCATATTACCCCACTTTCTCCTACTGTCTAATTTTATACCTTACCTTTGTTACCTCCCATATTCCATCAAACTTCGACCTTGATGTTGAATCCCAGCCTAACAATTTAAAAAAGGAATATGATTTATGGTCCTATTGTTCCAGGAGGTACCCACATCGTGTGAGAAGGTAATTCGGTAAACTGAGTAGGTGAAGAAATTGGATCACGGATTAAAACGGCCACGGACTTCGTTAAACGAATTATATAGGGTGACTAAGCGAGAAGCGGCAGAAAATCAACTCGTGCACACGTCTGGCTTTACTTATTGATTTGTATTCCATTATGTCTCATTGAGTGCGATCTGAGATGGGTACCAGTCGGGCCGTCAATCTTTCTTACGGGGAGGAATTTAATTCGTTCTTTTATTGTCGACATAATGCAAGAATCGTTATAGGAGAAAAGAATGAGTTATTTATCACACGAGGTGAGAAAAAAGTGTAAAACGCCAGAAAAACGCATTGAGATACAAAAAAAGGGTGCAATATAAAATGTACAGTAACATTTCACTCAATACGTTCTAGTAGAATGGCTAATAAAACAACAACTTTTAGGCTAAATTCAACTTTCAAGAGCGGAATCATTCATTCCAACGCTTCTCTGACATTTCTATGCCTTTCTTAGATAACGATTTGTCCAACCCTTCAAAATACGCTTCAGTTTCGGCGACCACCTCCTCATTGAGGCCATGTCTATCTCCGGTGAGCATTTTTTTTAGATTTACGAACAAGTAATGGCTTCTGGGGCTAAATCTGGAGAATACAATGGATGCGCAAACAATTGTGAATGTGCAATTTGTGTAATTTTGGCATAGTTGCGATCGACTTTTATCTTCTTCATTTGGGGCCGTTTTTTCGCGACCGTTCTCAGCGACTTTTGTGTTTTTGGTCGTTTTGGATAGCTTTTGCCGGTTGCTGTCCACTCAGCTAACTGCCGATTTGACTCTGGAGTGTATTGATAGATCCATGTCTCATCCATTGTCACTTATCGCATTAAAATTTCAAATATCGCAAATTTTCATTTCGCTTAAACTGCTCCAAATAGCGTTGTTGTTTTTGGTCAGCACTGAACAAACGCGGTATCCGCTTCGAACAGAGCTTTCTGATGGACAAATATTCCTGTAAAATAGTGAATACATTGCCGCCTTCTGATATATTTAAGGTGTCAGCTATCTCACGCGACTTCACTGTGTGGTCTTCCAATACGATTTTGTGCACTTTTTTATAGTCCATGTCCATCCACTACATTACAATTCAGTACATTCATATAAACGTAGAAGTAGGCAAAAAAGAAAATATGTTTAGTCTGTTTCAAGGTTGCTTGGTGTCTATACTCGCAATATTTAAAGATCTTTTTTGTTAAGCAAACTAGAATACTTTATTAACTTCATATAAATATACATATGTGTTTTTTAATAGGTGGAAGCTTCATCGTTGATTTTTTTTATAAAAGTTATTTGTTCGTCCATTGCTATGTCAAGTATTCTTAAAGGCTTTTTAAAGAATATGATGCAGCATTCTCTTGGTGTGTGTTCTTCCACATATAATTTCTTTATTTCCACAAACCGTGCCTATTATTTTGTGTATTTATGTCTTGTACCATAAGAGTTACCATTCACCAATATAGGTACCTATGGTGTCAAACAGAACTCTCTTTTTCTTATTCGATCCAATAGTTCCAATCCAAAATCCAATAGCCCCCAATCGCATGGGATTATTATAGTGGAATTATCTGGTGATGTTAAGTTGTATAAAGCCACTTTTGTTGGCACTCTACTCAGTAGTCAAAAGACTTTCTAAAGACTCAAATTAGGAACTTCATCTCCTCTAACACTATTTTCTCCATGTGTCTGTGGATGGATCTATTGGAGTAGAATGTCAATGTTTCGAACAAGCCAAGTTTTGTCACAATGTGTATCATGTCTGTACAGTGGCGGCTCGTGGGTGTGTTACATGGGTGGGCACAGGGTGTGTCAGTAGGATTACTTATTAGCTACCAATGGCGCCGCAGGCGAAAATTTTTAAAATGTTCAAGGTCATGCGTTTTACTGATACTTCAGAATTTCAATGAAAAATATAAACTTTCACAAGAATAATTTTTGGGATTTGGTAGTTTTTTTTTTAAATAATTATTAGTCACGAATATTGAGGGCTAAAATATATTAAAATAATGGGTGGCAACATGTGAACAAAATTTGATATAGGTATCTTAGCGTTATTTGTAGAGGAAATCGCCTTTTCATTAAAGTCCCGGATTTGTTTCACAAAATTTAATACAATTAATTATGTGGTTTAAAATATCTGTTTTTATCCACATTCTCATTGTGACGTCTTATATTTTCACGATAAGCACTATCAAGCTGTTGCCTTATGTCTACCTTTCCCAACACACTAAAATCTAAGATGTTATGTAAGTGTTTTTCATTGTAGCTAGTATGTTTCTTAGCTCGTTCATTTAAATGTTTTAAATCACTCACCCCTTCTTGAGTCCATGCACTTCGGTTGCCACCCATCACTAAACAAATAAAACAAAACAGTTTGTTTGTTTTAGGACACATAACCACTTAAATCTGTCGTAGACACTACCATTAAAATTTCGTGAATAATTTCGCGATTTTCCTACGTCTGTTTTGGAAATAATCAAATCGGGTATCGGCCTTCCTAACCGTTTAATTTCCATTCGGATCTCCTATGTAATATCTTTATTAGTTAATAAAAAGTCCGCCGAATTCATTTTGAAACGTTTCACAATCAAAAACAGTAAAAACACACTTCTCAGCGAAGAAAATAAACAATCACTAAAAAAGATCACTCAACAAGTGTGACCCGTTCAGCTCATTTTCGAACGATTTAACGACATCTGTCTGCTGCCAATTGTCTCCAAACATACCAGTCACCGAAAAAGCCCGATTAAAAACTAGGGCTGGGATACTGTGTGCCCTCGGCATGCGCGCGAAATGAGACTACGGTGGCTGGCTCGATGCGAATTCAGACTACGGTTGCTCGGTGCTCGATCGATAGTCTGTCATATATATGTGATAAAAATCATTATTTGTGGTATAAAAGGAATAATAATTAGAATTTGAATAGTTTGTCGTATACAATTAATTGATATTATTGTAACAGTAATTTATAGTAAATTACACACAAAAGAAACATTAATATAAACATAAAATTAAACACAAAATAAATATTTTCTATTGAAATTTGGGCTGGGCACGTGCCCCTGTGCCCTTTATCACCAGCCGCCACTGTGTCTGTAACAAAACAGAAGAAATTCAGGATTACTAAATGTTTATACACACCCAGACCATCGTCTCAAATCTATCAATTATAATTAATGTAATAATTCTTGCCGCTGAGGCAAAGGATTCAAGCCATTAAGGCGCCTACTACGATTTAATTTTTCCGTGGTTTACAATCCATTTGTTATTTTAATATCGTTCGCTGTCAACGACATTCGAGGGGGACATCGTGGGTAGCTGATTATTACGCATCGAACAATGCTGATGGTTATTGAACGGCCAATAGTTTTCATGGCTACTACGACCACGGGCTTTCGGCGGCTCTCCAATTTGTCATTAAAAATCGTACGCGTAAAAGAACGAGATTCCCAGTCTGTGTACCGTTTACGGCGTGTGGTGGATGACTTTCGAATTTTAAGGACTTTCGTGTGTGTGCGTGCTGGTACCGTTTAGACAATGGTCGCACACCCACACTCGGATTTTTCTAGTACTACGGCAACAATTATCTAACCCACATTAACGTGGCCGAGAAGTATATTAATTATTTTAAGGCGCATGATAATAAAATAGGAAAACGTGTCGTGTGGCCGAACGTAGGTTGCGGAACGACTTAATTTTAAATGTATAATTTCTGGTGTGACGAATTGTTATCTTCTGTTTCGACAACGTAGCTGAGATGAAGTGTATTTGTTAGAAATATACAGGGTGTTCCCGGATCGAGTTGCCTATAGGTGAAATGGACAGAAAATATTTCGACAAAAAAGTCATTCGTCATAAAAAGTTTTGCTTGTCTTGAAACGTCCAGAAAGTTTGTTGTTTGTTCAATTTAATATACAGGGTGTTCAAAAATAGCAAAAAGTAAATAATAATGAAGAGTAAAGTACCTTAAATATTAACGCTATGTAAAAAAGTTTTGAAGAAAAATTGTTTGCAAATAAATTTAATACTCAAATATGAAAGCATGTCCTACTAGTCAATTAAGTATTTTGAAGAGATTCCGCAATTTTTATTATTGTTATACGTTTGAAGTATAGCCATTTTCCTTTTAAAAAAATATGTTTACTAAAGGCGCAGACATAATATTTATTTTGAAGAAAGAGCACATCCAGATAATCATTTAGTCAATCAACACTGTTAATAGGTCTTTACACTATTTCTTCTCAGTGTCCTTAATTAATTTGAAATTCCAGTAAACCAATAAGGCAATTGTTATTGTTTGACATTGTGTTTGACAAAACGCTTGAAATTTCAATTATTGATTTTCAATTCCAAGTAATGCTTGCTTTACAACATAAAATTTATCTTATTAAATGTTATGGTATCGGTATTATTTCTTATCGTCATGCAATTGAATTATTTCATGAAAAATATCCAGTCAAAAGTCGAAATTAGCACTTAAAGTTTGAAAAAGTTAGTACGAAAATTTGATTTTGGTGATGTAAAATGCAGAAAAAAATCAAAAGAGGTCCATGATGACGGTGATGTAGCCACAATTCTAGTTTTAAATTCAGTCGAAGAAAATTCAAAACTATCACTAAGAAAGAGATCTGCACAAATTGATATTAGCAAGACACACATTCAAAGGATTTTGGCCGAAAATAAGTTTAAAGCTTTAAAACCGAAAATAATACACACGTTGGAAGTTGATAATGATGCACGTCGATTGGACTTCTGTTTAGAAATAGTAGCGAGGCTCACTGGATATATGCATTTTTACGAGTATAATTATTTCCGATGAAAGCACTTTTTTTGCCAGTTGAGTGGTATCGTCGCAGAATTGTCGTTTTTGGGCACAAGAAAATTCCTCTTTTTCAGTTACTTCTAGAAGTCAAACTTTCAAAAAAGTGAATGTTTGGTGTGCAATTACTTTCATTCGAATAGTTGGTCCATATTTTTTTAAAGAAAATTTAAATCAAAATTTAAATCAAAAATATAGAAAAAAGCGTATTTTAACAAACAATTTGGAGAGAAGTGGATTGGAAGATATGGACCTATTTGTTGGCCAGCGAGGTCCCCTGACTTGTCGCCACTTGACTTTTTCCTTTGTCGCAAGGTGACCGATCTGGGGACCGAGAAGGGTACTCCACATCTCCACGCAACGAAATCAAACTTCTTGGGAAATGTTCCCTC